>CM076577.1:760298842-760673779 GCA_034641835.2 Pinus albicaulis
CTAAATTGCTAACATAAATTATCAACTAGGGCTAGTAAACTGATGAAGTGTGGTGCACTATATGTGCTTAAGTGACCTCTTCCTTACTTCGTTGTATGTGTTTTTCTTATTGTTTTTGGGAACATAACATTCTAATCTATGGATATCCTAGCTTGCAAATGAACATGAAATGTAACTCAAGACATTACAACTTAATCTGATTCATTTAGTTTGAGATTTGTTGGAAGAGCTTGTGAAAAAGATTAATTTTAATGCAATGAGGATCTTCTATCAAACTTAAAAATGAAATGAAATGAACTAAATGTAATCTACCTCCGGAGTGCTCTAACTAAATTAACATGCAACTAGTCTATGGAATTCTACAGCCCATCTTGTTCATGATGAATGATATTTTGGAAGAGTTTGTAAAACAGTCCTGGCTGTATTATCAAATGCAATTGAACATAAACGTAAAACTGAAAGCAAATACAATTAAAATCTAAGACACCACAGCTATTTCTTACTCATTGTTATGATATTTTGGAAGAGCTTTGTAAGAGTAAGAATGGCTATGTCACTTAGTGTAAACAAGCAACTAAAACCTACAATACCACAGTTATGCCTTATTCATCATAATGATATTTTGGAAGAGTTTACTAGAGTAAGTCTAACTGTGATAATTAACGAAAGGAATTGCAACTAAAAATGCTAATTAACTCAACATAATACAACCAAATCTTTTTCATCTAATAATGATATGTTGGAAGAGCTTTTTAAGAAAAAGAATGGTTGTAAGATAATGATGATCTTTTAATCTAATTGCAAAATAGAAAATGCTAATTAACTCAACATAATACAACCAAATCTTTTTCATCTAATATTGATATGTTGGAAGAGCGTTTAAGAAAAAGAATGGTTGTAAGATAATGAGGATCTTCTAATCTAAAAACTAAAGTGCTGGTAACTCAAGATGTCACAATTAAATCCATTTCATGAATAAAGATATGTTGGAAGAGCTTTTAAGAAAGGATTAACTATAACATCATGAGGATATGTTAGCTAAACAAATAATGCAAGACATGAATTAAAAGCTAACAACACATAATAAAAAGCTACTTATCTAGAAAACATGTAGAAGCCTCCTTGGATAGCAGGGGCCCTCTGCTACCAATTTGGTGAAGTCCTTCAGCTCCTTAAAGTTGTAATCAAAACAGCATCAAAGAACTGAATTTCTCTATTGAAAAACTCACAAATCTACATCCCATTCCATCTTAAACTTTGTTACAAAAGACTCTCTATTCCTTTCTCTCCTTCTCCTATTTTTCACTACTTTTTCATTACTCATGATAGGAGAAAGCTTCTCCTATTTATACAAAATATGAGGAGTTATCTCATTAATGGGAGTCCATGAATCTCTCCCTCCATCTCTAGAGTTACAATCAAAATAGGAAATGATAAGACACGTCTTTCTAGAGTTTCAACACAACTAAGAAATGAGACACATATCCTCTTAGAGTTTCAATACAACAAGGAAATGAGACACATATCCTCTTGATCCCATGATATTCTCCAACCAAATTCGAATTTGTCCTTAGAGTGCCACATAAGGGTCTTCTAGAAGTCTCCTTTTTTACCTACACATGTCACAAAACTCATAACACATATATAGATATATGAAACTATGTTAATTTTCTAGTTTCTAATCATAAATTCACTTTAAATACATAAAATAAATAACTTTGGAAGACAAAGATCCTAACCCATATATTTATGAAAATGGTTACTTGATGTAGGGTTTTAGGTCAGATGGCTATGAAATAAGAGCTAAATGGTTATGACATAATAGAAATATGTATGAATATGGAAAACACTTTTGAGACTACAATAAATAATTGCCTATTGGATCAATACAAATATGAGAAATATTTTGTAACCCGTTGTGGATCATTTCTGATGAAACTACATGATCTTGTATAAACTCTTCATGTTCCAAACTTTCCAAGTGTCCACTGAACATGTGCTTCTGATCCATAAATACAAGAAAACTCACCCCCCTTGATGACTGCAGCAAGTTCACAAAAAGATCCTAAAACTTGTGAATGACTAATTTATCCTGATGATCAACAACAAAACAAGAATATTCTTCATTACTCTCCTGATATGACTGCAAATTTTTTTATTATCTTTGTAATGAGACTTCTGTTGAACAAGATAATGAAGTCGACTGCCGGATCGAAGTTTTATCATCTCTACTTTGAAGCTCACAACCAACTAATGGAGAAGGACTTTGATTACATATATCATCCAAAACATCAGCTACTAGATCATGGATAACTTGAGACGACTGTTGCAACTTATCATCCATTGGTTCCAATGAGATCAAATGATTTTCTATAGGCTTATGAATCTCTATTTGAGAATATTATCAAAATTTCTCTTCAAAAACTGAAATGAGTCAAAACTTAACAGTAAAGAATCATCTTGCATCAATTCATAATATGTTTAAGGCTCTAAGATTTCATATGTGATTTGAAACTCAATGTAACTTAGTGGTTGGGATTCTGGAGCGAAAGAATCTTGCATATCACAAGTGACCTCCTGAACCAATTGATGAGAAGGTTGCCCATTTATATTGTTGACAACTCACTTATCTCATTGCTTATAGTTTTCTCTTATTTTCACAAATGAGGAGAAACAAAAGGGTAAGGATTCTTGATCAAGAATTTCATTGTGTTCTTCATGATCAATATCAAAACTGAAATACTGCTGATTTCTAATCTTGTGAAAGTTTTCTCTCAGAAATTTAAATGAAGAAAAAATCAAAGGCAAAGAGCTTTCACTTACTTTGAAATTTTATGCATTATCTTCATCACTATCATGATTGATATGTATAGGCTGAGTGCTTTATTTGAGCAGTTGTAATTGAACTTCTCCCTCCCAAAAACATGTGAATGATTGCTTTGAAGAGTCAGCCTCAATTTCGACAACATAATCATCATCATACTAATCATACTTGGGTAAATAATCAATATAAGTAATGTCATCAAACATTCACATTAGATCAACATATTTCTTCTCCTCGATTTGATCTACAAATCCATTTTCATGATTTTCCATAAATGAATACAAACAACAATCAATTTATGATCTATGGTGACTGGGATTAGGGCTAGAGAGGCCTTGTCTTTGTGAGTGATATATTCATTTCCAACTCCTTATGTGAGAGAGCACTACAAGCTCCATCTCAACATGAAGTGTGGATATTATGAGCGATTCAAATCAAGGCTTGGAAAATTATCTAACTTTTCTATGTTTTGTATACATGGTAATAATGGCATTAGCCACAAACACATACCCTCATAACCAATACCTAGTTCTCTAAAAATCAAATGTTTCCAATATTCTCAATTAGAGGTGAAGGATTCTCCTAGGAGATCAATATGTTGGTTTGGGGTGTTATTTTCAGCCTTGGATACTTAGTGGTTAAGGGATTCAAGGGTCAAGGGTTAAGGTCCAAGGGCTTTAGGGTCATAGGATTTACATGTTAATGACTTAAGATTTAGGGAATTTAGGTGTTTAACGGGTTAGAAGTTAAGGTGTTTAAGGGTGAAGGATTAGGGGTTAAGGGTCACAAGTTAAGAGGATAAGGAGTTATGGCTTACGAGGTTCATGGATTATAGGTTAGGGGTTAGTTTCTTAAGATTTAATGAGTCAAGGGGTTTATGGGTTATGAGTTATGAGTGTAGGGTTGGGTTAAGATATTATGGATTGGGGGTTAAAGGGATATGGAATTCAATGGTTATGGGTTAAGGGCTTCTGGTCTGTGATAATTGGACTCCTAATCCCCTTATCACCACTATTGGGGGTTCTCCTATCGATTGCTCTTGCTACCTAATTCCCTCTAGGTTCCAGAGCCCCTATGAAATTAGGTTCTAATTAGCCCCCTTCTCATTCTCTAATGCTAGGATTATAGATCATAGTAAACCATGTTTGCACTTCTAAATTATACCCATCCATGCTACCCTTGTGTCCCCTTGCCCATTCTTTCACATTCCACAAGGCACAAATAAAATATTTGGATGTATCTTGGATGACTTGTCACATTCCACTAGCTTCACACATGAATAGGAATTCCAATCATTTAATAATTTTTTGGAGGGTTTTCATGGCATAGTCAAGGGTCACATTTACAAAAAAATAGTGTTTAAGTATATGTTAGAGGGATTAAGGACTATAGGGTTGGTGACAGAGAAAAAATTCCACCTTGCCAACAAGGGGGAATTAACCCGATCGTAGGTCCCAACTAGACCTGCTCTTGTTTAGAATGGCTAATCCCAATGGGTTTTAAGGAATGTTATAAGGGTTAGGGGAATAATGAGTTTGTGGTTAAGGGAATAAGGGCTAGGAATAAAGGGGATAAGGGATTGGGGGTTAGGAGGTAGATCGCTATGGGTTAGGAGAATAATGAGTTATTAGTTAAGGGGTTAGGGATCAGCTAGGGGTTAACGGATTCTAGGCGCATTTAGGGGTTAAATGGGTTAAATCTCTGACAGCTGGAAGCTCCAAAACATGAGTGAGACTCAATAGGTAAGGGTTGCGCAACACCTACACAACACACTTTTTTTCTGGTATGTTAGTGTCGGTATCTTCATCCCTCTGTCAGAGATCAAATTTCTCTTGTTGCATTAAATTAGGGTTTAAGGGGTTATAGGATTAGGGTTTAGGGGGTTAAATGGGTTAGGGGGTTAGGGGATTTAGCAATTAAGGATTTTAGGGGTTAGATTTTATGGGGTTAAATGGGTTAAGGTTTTATGGGTTAGGGGGTTAAATGGGTTAGGGGTAAAGAATTAGGGTTTAAGGGATTATAGGTTAAGGGTTTAGAGGTTTAGGGGTTAAATGGGTTAAATCTCTGACAGCTGGAAGCTCCAAAACATGAGTGAGACTCAATAGGTAAGGGTTGCGCAACACCTACACAACACACTTTTTTTCTGGTATGTTAGTGTCGGTATCTTCATCCCTCTGTCAGAGATCAAATTTCTCTTGTTGCATTACATTCTTAGGTGTCTCATCCAGTCAGCTGCATTCCATTAGGAGCATGGATCATCTGACGGTAGTGGCTTGTTGCTCATATCCCTCATGTCTTATACCTGTTGGCCTATTTATGCTCATTAAAATTATTTACAGTCACTTTTGGGTCTCATAATTTGCAAGGAGTCATTTCAGAGTTTTAGTGTCCTTAGGTCTAGGTTTCATTCATCAGGTCTTCAGAATGCCTAATAAGGGTCAGCAGGCACATGAGGAAGTTCAAAATAAGGTTTTAGTGCTAAAATTTCATCATCATAATGCTTAATAATGATTTTTCTTCAAAACTCTGTTTTGAAGAAAAATTCTCTATTTCATCCTTATGTAAATAAATGCAATGTAATTTTCAAGTTTTTCAGTTGTAATAACACTCCACTTGCAACCTTGGTCACCTTTGCCAAAGCTCCATGTTATCCACTCCCTGCAATATAGACAGAAAGCTCATCATTCAGTTCAAAAGAAAGAAGGAAGCAAAACAGAGTTTTTAAAGGGAAATGTCAAATTTTTCAACATTATAAAGTGGGTTTTTCAAATGTAAAATTTAAATTCTTGGCATATAAGATATTTTCAAGTTTAAAACTTCATTGGTGTGCCAAGAGACAGTAGTGAGCCAAGGAGAACCTGTGAGGAGTGAAGGAAGAAGTTTTAAGGGGCGACTGTGTTGAAGTTGCGGAGCGCGACGCGTTGGGCAGGTGTCGTGATGCATCAGGCGAGCATGGCGCATTGAGTCAACTTCCTGTGTGTGAATTTGAACCAGCGTGGCGCATTGGAAGGGCGCGGCGCACTGGGTTGGTTGCGCGGCGCATTGGGCTGGAACACAAATTTTTTTCCATTTCTTCAAAAACTCCAAATCGACTCGGTCTCTCTTGCTCCAAGTAAGTCCATGTGACCTTTGAATTGCCAATGAAAATATGTTGGGTGTTGTTTGTGAGAATTTAAACACCAAAAGAATCAAACCCAATCCTCTTGTTTTAAGAATACTTCTTTAGGGTTTTAAAATCAGTTTTGGTGTCAAACATTTCCACTCTTCCCATCCCTCATCATTGTTTATTTTCTCACAATATCCTATTTCCCTATTCCCTATCCCTAAGTCATTTCATTTCCTATCATTCTCATTTTCCCATCCCGCTGGTAAAATTTCCTAAACCCCAAGTTTTCCCAAGAAGTTAAGTGGTTGTCCTTACACTTCAAATTTCACTTGACTAAAGTCCATAATTCCTACTACCCCATTCCTCCATCTTCCCTCCCATAGTACCACCTATTTGGCAATCCGATCAAAGCACCAAAATTCTCATTTTCATCCAAAACAACATAGACCTTGCATATACCTTAGACATCATGGATACAGACACCGATACATCTTATGACCAAGACAGTGATTCTACCACTGAATTACATGCACCTAGAAGGCCTCATAAGAGTGGTAGACATGTGAGGGAGGAGCCCACTTCATTGGCTGAATTGCAGGCCTGTCCACTTGCCATGGCATGTTTCCAACAGCAGTCTTGTTTCCAATTTTGTGAAATGGCTGCTAGGGTCCATCATCATCAGGAGTTGGTCCGTCTATTTGTGTTGCATTTACATGATGGTCAGGTCACCCTTGCCGGTGTGACATTCACTGTAACACCAAAAACTATCTCTCAAGCAACCAGAATACCAAATGTTGGAGAACAGTGGAACAAAAGACAGCAGGTTGACAGAGTGCATTATGAGCCATATATCAAGCCTAGCTTTGTGAAACAACTCAACAGAGTGTTTCCTTTCCGGTTCTTAAAATATTCCTATGCTCCTCTGATGAAACTTATTATCAAATATTTCAGTTGTGAGGGCCGGTTCTCACGTCTCTATGCCTATCATATCAAGTTATTGATGCATTTTACCAAAGTGAGGATGATGAACCTCCCTTATTTCATGTGCCGGAATATTGAGGGGATGACCACTCTCGTGCAGAGGAAAACTCCTAAGCAGCAATACAATAGTATCTATCGCTTTGCACTGATCAAGATTGTGGTTATGCATCAGCTCGGCTTGTAGGGAATTTCATGGGAGGAGTTCATTTCTAATGATTTCTTCACATCTCCTCAGGTTCCTTCGGAGGTTGTTCATGAGGCAGGTGAACCTTCATATCAGCCTGAAGGTCACGAGACACAGACCACCAGTGTGCCGGTGTTTGTTACTTATCAGAGAGGCACTAAAGGATTATTTGCAGCAGCCCGGCGAGTATTATCTCCACCCGGGGTGGAAGGGGTCTCGCTTCCGTCATCAGCAGCACAGGTACAAGTACAGGATAGGGGTAAGAGGGCCATGCAGGATGAGGGACCTTCAGGAGGCCAGGATACATATTTCATACTCATTGATGAGGATTTGGGCTCACCAAGCTCAAAGTTGAGAGAGACTATTTAGGAATAGAAGGCGGAGATAGACATTTTGTCTGTCAAGTTGCAAAGAGCCCAATGGATGATAAACTACCTGGAGATATGAAACAAACAGTTGGAAGATCAACAAACTATCATGGAGTTACAAAACATCCGTGAGAACCGACAAGCTGCCCAAAGGAGCCAAATAGAGATGACATCCATTGAGCGAGAGATTGAGGCTGATCGAGAGACTTGGCTCGAAAGGGTCAATATTCATTTGGAGAAGCTGTTGGAGAAGGAAAACAAGGAAAATAACATGTTGAGGCACATGAAGAATCATTATTGGACAAGAAATCACGTTTGCGAGGCAAGAATCAAGATCCTGAAGGCTAAGTTGAAGAGGGAATTAAAGCGTTGGAAAAGGCATGATAGACTCCAAATTTTGGCCAAAGCTTCCTTGGCCCAGTATAGCGCATGATAGAGGACACTCAGCCCAAATTTCAAGAAATTTGGGACACATTTTGTCAATTTTGTTTTTTTGGCCTTAACACAGATTTTTCCGCTTGACGCGTCGCGCCACTTGGCGCACGCTTATGATTGGGAGCTCCTCTTCTGTAAAATTTTGTATTTATAGATTTTTCATGAAATATTATACATGCCTACCCATTACCTAGATATTTTGACAAGTTTTGGGTTGCCGGAAGGGTCAAAAACACCCTAAAATTGACCTTTCTGCCACCTTTTGGACACACAGGAAGCAGTGTTGGGAAAAATCATTTTTGGAGGGGCAAATGGCAACCAAATCCAGAAATTCCACTTGGGTTGGAAAGTAGACAAGAATAGATTTCCAACGAGCTATCCTACGTTCAATTTGGACACCGAGAAGGCCCTCAAAATCGGCTCCAAAGTTGCATGACGCATAGAGATTTTAGGCGCGGCACATTGGGGATTTTGGCTCAGTTTTCACTTAGTAACTCTGTTTTTCGCCTAGTTTTGGCTAGTTTTACTTTTTAATCTCAAAATGTGAAACTCTTGATGTAATATGATGTAATTTCTTGAATCTTGATGTAATTTTGGAAAATTTTACTCATGCAAGTAGATTCATTCATCAAAAATTGAAATTTAACTGAATGAATCAGTTTCCTATCTTATAGAGGCAAGTTGTTCCATTGCCTATTTTCCAGTTCTTAGTTTAGATCTTGTTGAAATAGCTCCTAAACTAGTGAGCTCGACCCCTAGAGGCATGGGGATGAGTTATACTTGTCTATATCTTGTAGTTCTTCAGTCATTTTCAGGGTTGGACACTTGGGATTGCTTTGAGCTTCATTGTACATTTCATCTCTGCATTTTGGCAAAGGAATAGACCAGGGTTTGCGGCACTTTTTGGGATCCATGTGGCTCTATGTCTTGATGGTGTGTTTCTATCTGTTAATTTAAGTTTATTTATGTTTCATGTGTATCGTTATCCTTCTTATTTCTTCCTAAGTTAAACAAACAAGTTATAAAGGTGGAATTCATTAGATTTGCTATGCTCTACCTTGAGTTTTGTTTAATTTTCCATGTTTTCGACTACTTGAAGAGGATTCCTAAAACATATTTCCCTCTTCAACTCCTCACCATTCTGAGCTATCCATTCATTCATTTCAAAGCATCAAAACAATTGCCTTCCTTGCCCCATTCAGAACTCTGCAAAAAACTAGGCCTCATTCCCCAGACCCAAAATCTTCCCTTCCCTTTGATCCAATAAACACCTTCAAAATCAAATCCAACTCTCTTACATATATACCTAGCCTAAAATCAGCCTTTATTCAAGTCATCTCAAGCCTCACTGATTATTTTTGCTGAGATTGACCAAGGGAGAGCCCTCTCCCGATCTGGTAGGGCTAGCTACCAGATTAAGCGTGGTTTGATGTTACCCTAGACTCTGCCTTTCTCAGCCTGAGGTAGATTTAGGCAATAACATAGTGGCGACCATACTGGGGACTTAAAAATGGTTTGCTTGTTAGTGTTATTTGATTTATGAACTACAGACGGAGCCTGAAGTTATACCGGGTAGCATTTGAAACGCTCTTGCTTTGAATTAGCAAAAGTAGATAAACGCTGCTTCATTCAATCTTCGGTCTAGTCTTATAAACGTAACATCTGACTTGAAAATTTCCCCAGTACATGTATCAAGTTAGATCTGATTGTTGATGGTGGACAATGATCAGACATCAAGATGGCTGAAATCATTCACCCGGCGACTCCAGTGTAGAAGAATCCTAAGGTTCAGAATTTTTATGGCGACTCTACTCTTCAAGAATCAGTAGCCGAAGGAATTTATTGGTGAATTCATTGTTATCAAAATGGTTTCACTGGATCGAAGGTATGCTCCCATGAGCCGAGATCACATTCCAGGTTTTCCCAATAAAATTCCTAAGGTAGATTGGCAAAGGAATTTGCCTACGTTTAAAGATGATGATAGGAAGGATGTTGCTTTACATCTGGTTAGATTTCACATACATATCCGCAAGTTGAAGGTTGATATTTCTGAGGACTGCTTGATGAAGATATTCATGGCCACTCTAGAAGGTGAAGCTCGATCTTGGTATGAAAGTTTGCCGCCTGCTTGTACTTACTATTTAAAGGATTTTCATACCATGTTCTTTGAAAGGTATAAAGAATCTTATCCATCCTTAACTTTAGTTCAGAACTGTTGTAGCCATGTTCATAGTTTTATTGAAAATCTTGAAAAAATTTATGAAGATGATGAATTCATGGACGATGATATCATGGAGGCTTTGTACGAAAATCCATTTCAGCAGCATAAAGAGAACTTAGAAGATACTCATAAAGATGCCCAGGAAACTTTGCAGCAGGATCAAGATCTTAGTATAATGGAAAATGATGAAAGAGAAGGTTTTGTTTCAGATCTATCCATAGAAGAAGACAATACGCATGAAAGTCAAGTTTCAATTTCAGAATGTGATAAATTCAAGTCAGCTATTTCAGATCTAGATTCAGATCGTGATGATCAAGAATACCTTGTGTTGAATCCCATGAAGGAGAGATATGTTGTTGAGATTATCTGGAATGAAGAAGACAAAGTTATTGATCCAAATCTTCTCATTTCATTAGAACAAAGCCTTCATGAGGAGGTAATCTAGTCAGTTCATGAAAAAAAAGATGAGATCTTTGTTCAAGTAAGTGAAAAATCTTCTTTCAATAGCTCAGTGATAAATGATAATTTGATTGCCATGTCATATGAAGATGATCAACAATGTTTTCAAATTTTAGAAGATCAAGGAATTAAGGACTGTCATTCAGGTTTTTCATGTTTTAAAATGTTATTTCATGAAGACAATCATTGTTTGAGCAAAAGAAAAAAAATAGTATTATCTCCTCTGTCTGAAGATGAGATAGATCAACTCCTGAAAGGTCATGTTACAACCCAAGCTAAAGCAGATTTGCAGTACCCACATGGTCAAGAAAGTGTTGGTGAAACTTCTTCCTCTTTTGAAAATGATGACAGTCTTGTAATTAGTTTTATAGATCAGCAAACAGATAATATTTTCTTTCATGAAGATGATAAGGCTGTCATGTTTGATAATCTTGAAGATTGTTTTTTGTTTAAGAATGACCTAGACCATGAAGTTGAGGAATATGAGCTTGAGAGAGACAATATGCCAGAATTTCTCATGGTCAAGGAACTTACAACTAACACTAAGATGGCAGAAGCTTATACCCCTCTATGCCTTCCTATCACTTGGAAATCAAGTGTTCTTTTAGATCAGAATGAAGGGAGTAGTTGTGTTTTTGCTGTTGGATCTCAAGACCAACTAGTGCTTCAGGATTTTCAAGATCCCTTCGGCATTATTTTGCAAGCATCAGAAAAGATAAATGTTGCTTGGTTCATTATCATAAGCCTTGGTTTCGGTGGTTATTTTTAGTTGCCGACATGTACATCGTTCTACCTGCTCGATAAAAGTGAGAGCAGAATTTTGGTATGTAGCCATCTGCTGGATTGGTTACATTGGAAGGCTCACTACACATGATTGTACATATTCCATCAGTAGGAAGTTGGTTGTCATAATGATTTGAAGCCCTCAAATCTCGATGGGATGTTGCCTATTTGTAAGTACTAATTTCAGTCAAGTAGGTCTTGAGTCATTTTTGTTTTAGTCAGCTTTGAGTTTTCATTATGAGTCAAGAGTCTGGTTTTGGTTTATTGAAGTTATTGACTCCATAGCCCATTGGACGAAGGCACTGCCTGCTTTCCCAGAGATCTGTAGTTCTTGGCACCTCCAAGGAGCTACCATCCCCATTGGAGCCAATGTTAGTGTCAGTATCTTCATCCCTTCGTCAGTGATCAAATTCTCTTGTTGCATTGCATATTAGGTGTCTCGCTCAGTCAGCTGCATTCCATTAGGAGCATGGATCATCTGACGGTAGTGGCTTTTTATACATTTTCCCTCATGTCTTATACCTCGGCTGCCTATTTCTGCCATTAAAATCATTTATAGTCACTTTTGGTCTCATAATTTGGTATGAGTCATTTTGCAGCTCTAGTGTCCTTAGGTTCCAGGTTTGTCCACGTCTTCAGACTGTGCCTGTTATGGTCAACACTATTGAGGAAGTTAAAATGGTTTTAGCAACACCATCATAATAAAGGACATCGATTTTTCTTCAAAACTTTGTTTTGAAGAAAAATTGTCTATTTTGTCCTTTTGTAACAAACACAATGTAATTTTTAAGTTCTTCAGTTGTAATAATGCTTCATTCGCAGCCCTGGTCGCCTTTGCCAAAACTCCATGCCATCCATTCCTGCAAAACAGATAAGAAATTCATCATTCAGTCCAAAAATCAAAAAGCAAGCAAAACAGAGTTCATTTGAAAAGTGCCAAAGTTTTCAAACATTATAAAGTGGGTTTTTCAAATCAAAAATTAAAATATTTGGTATATATAAGATATTTTCGTTTAAAACTTACTGTGTGCCAAGAGACAAGAAGGGAGTCAAGGAGAACTTTGTGAGGAGTGAAGGAAGAAATTAAGGGGTGGGTCGTGTTGAAGCTTCATAGAGGTTAATGCCAAGGTGTCACACGCATCAGAGAGCTGACACATTGAGATGATCGGGCTCGTGTGTGAATTTGAACCAAATAAGGCACATTGGAAGGGAACGACGACCGGGCTGGTCATGGCGCGCGTTGGGCCTAACACAAATTTTTTCCATTTCTTCAAACTCCAAATCGACTCCTGCCTTCTGCCTTAAACCATGACCTTGTAATTGCCAATGAAATGTGTTTGGTTATGTTTATGAGAGTTTAAATACAAAAAATCAAACCCTATTCTCTTGTTGGAAGAATGCTCCTTTAGGGTCTTGAAATTGATTTGGTGTCAATCATTTCCACTCTTCCCATCCCTCATCAACGTTTATTTTCTCACAATAGCCTATTTCATTTCCTATCCCTAAGTCATTTCATTTCCTATCATTCTCATTTTCCCATCTCACTTGTAAAATTTCTCAAATCCCAAGTTTTCCCAAGAAGTTAAGTGGTTGTCCTTACACTTCAAATTTCACTTGACTAAAGTCCATAATTCCTACTACCCCATTCCTCCATCTTCCCTCCCATAGTACCACCTATTTGGCAATCCGATCAAAGCACCAAAATTCTCATTTTCATCCAAAACAACATAGACCTTGCATATACCTTAGACGCGTTGGGCAGGTGTTGCGATGCATCGGGCGAGCGCGGCGCATTGAGTCGACTGCCTATGTGTGAATTTGAACCAGAGCGGCGCATTGGAAGGGCGCGGCGCACTGGGTTGGTTGCATGGCGCATTGGGCCGGAACACAAATTTTTGCCTTTTCTTCAAAAACTCCAAATCGACTCGGTCTCTCTTGCTCCAAGTAAGTCCATGTGACCTTTGAATTGCCAATGAAAATGTGTTGGGTTGTTTCCAATTCCTACTACCCCATTCCTCCATCTTCCCTCCCATAGTACCACCTATTTGGCAATCAAATCAAAGCACCAAAATTCTCATTTTCATCCAAAACAACATAGACCTTGCATATACCTTGGACATCATGGAGACAGACACCGATACATCTTATGACTGAGACAGTGATTTTACCACTAAATTACATGCACCTAGAAGGCCTCATAAGAGTGGTAGACATGTGAGGGAGGAGCCCATTTCATTGGCTGAATTGCAGGCCTGTCCACTTGCCATGGCATGTTTCCAACATTAGTCTTGTTTCCAATTTTGTGAAATGGTTGGTAGGGTCCATCATCATCAGGAGCTGGCCCGTTTGTTTGTGTTGCATTTACATGATGATCAGGTCACCCTTGCCGGTGTGACATTCACTGTAACACCGGAAACTATCTCTCAAGCAACCGGAATACCAAATGTTGGAGAACAATGGAACAAAAGACAGCAGGTTGACAGAGTGCATTATGAGCCATTTATCAAGCCTTGCTTTGTGAAACAACTCAGTAGAGTGTTTCCTTTCCGGTTCTTAAAAGATTCCTATGCTCCTCTGATGAAACTTATTATCAGATATTTCAGTTGTGAGGGCCGGTTCTCACGTCTCTATGTCTATCATATCAGGTTATTGATACATTTTACGAGAGTGAGGATGATGAACCTCCCTTATTTCATGTGCCAGAATATTGAGAGGATGACCACTCTCGTGCAGAGGAAAACTCCTGAGCAGCAGTACAATAGTATCTTTCACTTTGCACTGATCAAGATGGTGGTTATGCATCATCTCGGCTTGTAGAGCATTTCATGGGAGGAGTTCATTTCTTATGATTTCTTCACAGCTCCTCAGGTTCCTTCGGAGGTTTTTCATGAGGCAGGTGAACCTTCATATCAGCCTGAAGGTCACGAGACACAGACCACCAGTGTGCCGGTGTTTGTTACTTATCAGAGAGGCACTAAAGGATTATTTGCAGCATCCCGAAGAGTATTATCTCCACCCGGGGTGGAAGGGGTCTCGCTTCTGTCATCAGTAGCACAGGTACAGGTATAGGACAGGTGTAAGAGGCCCATGCAGGATGAGGGGCCTTCAAGAGGCCAGGATACAGATTTCATACTCATTGATGAGGATTTGGGCTTACCAAGCTCAAAGTTGAGAGAGACTATTCAGGAACAGAAGGCGGAGATAGACATTTTGTCTGTCAAGTTTCAAAGATCCCAATGGATGATAAACTACCTGGAGTGGCAAAACAAACAGTTGGAAGATCAGCAAACTATCATGGAGTTACAAAATATCCGTGAGAACCGGCAAGCTGCCCAAAGGAGCCAAACCGAGATGACATCCATTGAGTGAGAGATTGAGGCTGATCGAGAGACTTGGCTCGAAAGGGTAAATATTAATTTGGAGAAGTTGTTGGAGAAGGCAAACAAGGAAAAGAACATGTTGAGGCACATGAAGAATCATTATTGGGCAAGAAATCACGTTTGCAAGGCAAGAAATAAGATCCTGAAGGCTAAGTTGAAGAGGGCATTAAAGCGTCGGAAAAGGCATGATATAATCCAAATTTTGGCCGAATCTTCCTTGGCCCAGCATAGCGCATGATAGAGGACACTCAGCCCAAATTTCAAGAAATTTGGGACGCATTTTGTCAATTTTGTTTTTTTGGCCTTAACACAGATTTTTCCGCCCGACGCGTCGCGCCACTTGGCGTGCGCTTATGATTGGGAGCTCCTCTTCGGTCAAATTTGTATTTGTAGATTTTTCATGAAAATTTATACATGCCTACCCATTACCTAGAGATTTTGACAAGTTTTGGGTTGTGTGTAAAATATTTTCGATGAAAATCACATAAAAGAAATTTGTGTTGACGCGTTTCGAACCAGCCAGTGTGGTTCATCATCAGGACAAGATGAGAAATCTGATCAGGAAACCAATTTAAGTAGAACAGGACTGCTCCAACTAGCCGTTGGAAAAACGGCTAGTTTGACTAGACTGGAAAATTATTATTATTATTATTATTTATTTATTTATTTATTTTAAATTTGATTATGTTTTTATTATAAATTCTATATAAATAAAAATCAAATATAAAATCAAATCAAATCAATTAAATAAATAAGTCAAATATAAAATCAAATCAAATAAATAAATAAGTAATAATAATAATAATAGTACTAATTAATCAAATAATTTAATATTACTAAAGAGGTAAGATTTAAAAAAAATAAAAATAAAATAAAATAAATAAATAAATAATAATAAAAATAATAAAAATAAAAAATAATAATAATAATTAAAAAATAAATAAATAAATAAAAAATAAAATAAAATAAAATAAAATAAAATTCAAATTCAAATTCAAATAAAAATTAAAAATAAATAAATAAATAAATAATAAAAATTAAAATATAATAATTTAAAATTAAAATTAAAAATAAAAATAAATAAATAACTAAATAATATATATATATATATATATATATATATATATATATATATATATATATATATATAATAAAAACAAAACAAAAATCCCCAACGAAAACCAAATTAGAAAAATAAAAAAAAGGCTTTGCCGGGATAGAGACACAAGATCGACTAAGAGTGAAGAGCAGGAATCCAGCGTCTGCTAACATTCCACCCATCATCCCTATTAAGGTTAACCGGCCTCTTTTCTATTTCCAAGGCTTCCCTTAACTTTCGATGGTGGAAGTGGTCAAGAGTTGCAATAACCTTAGTATCTTCAATACGAATATGGTGATTTGTTTTTTCAGCATGCTCTACCAAGGCAGAGGACCGAGATCTACCATGTCTAAGGTCAGCGACATGTTCATGAATTATTTGGTTAATAGATCGACCAGTTTCACCAATGTAAGGGGTCCCACAGGAACATGGAATCAAATAAACACCCTTACCATCCATCGGGCAAATTGGGTCTTTAACCGATCTAAGAGAACCACGGATAGTGCGGAGAGGCTTGAAAGTTGAAGAGACATTGTGTTTCTTCAATATCCTTGCGATTTTATCAGTAGTACCTTGGATAAAAGGAAGGTGAACTCGAGATAACCGATCGTAAGGATCTTTCTTAACCTTTGGACCTTTCTCGGCTTTTTGAAAAGCTCTAAGACACTGAGCCCTGCTATAACCGTTCTTATAGAAGACATTAAGGAGATGTAATTTTTCACCTTCAAATTGGTTCACATCTGAGATTCTAAAGGCTCTGGTTGCTAGGGTACTGAGAACCCCAAGCTTTTGAGCTGGGAAATGATGAGAACTAGCATGTAAATACTGTTCAGTATGGGTCTTATTTCTAAAAACTTGATGAGAGAAGGAACCATCATCATTTCTCGAAAGAAGGACATCCAGAAAGGGCAGGCTACCATCAACTTTGAATTCCATGGTAAACTTAATGAAGTCAGATTGATCATTAAGATGCTGGAAGAAAAGGTCTAATTTCTCTTTACCATGGGGCCACAATACACAGGTGTCATCAAAAAACCTTTTCCAAAGCTTCGGTTGAAAAAGGGAAGAGGAAAGGGCCTTTGATTCAAAGTGTTCCATGAAAATATTAGCAACAACAGGGGAAAGGGGGGAACCCATGGCCACACCACAGGTTTGTTCAAAGAAAACACCCTCGAAACTAAAGAAGGTTGAGGTAAGACAAATCTCTACAAGATGAGCAGTATCAGGATCCGTGATACAAGAGATGACATCAATGGCTTCCTTAATGGGAATGCAAGTATATAATGATACAACATCAAAACTCACAAACCTATCATCTGGATCCAACTTAATGTCTTTCAATTCATTAATGAAGGAGAAAGAATCTTTGACAAAGGAGTCGGTGCGACCCACAAGGGGCTTCAAATTACTAGCTAAAAATTTAGCGAGCAGATAATTCGGACCACCTATGGTGTTGACAATGGGGCGAAGGGGAACACCTTCCTTATGAATCTTAGGAAGACCATAAATCCTCGGGGTAAGGGGATTACTTTCAATAAGCTTTTTACTAAGGGAGCCAACAGTGCTACTGGATTTTATCGCCAGAGCAACAGCTTTAGACACTTTTTTAAGGGGATTTTTGTCAAGCTTCTTGTAGCTACCGCTATTTTGAAGGTGATCCAACATCTTATTCCGATAATCATCCTTGTTTAAAATAACCGTAGCACCTCCCTTATCAGCCTTAAGAACGACAATGTCTATCAGCCTATATAAATTTAATTTATTTGATTTGATTTTATATTTTATTTTTATTTATATAGAATTTATAATAAAAACATAATCAAATTTAAAATAAATAAATAAATAATAATAATAATAATAATAATAATAATTTTCCTATTCTAGTCAAACTAGCCGTTTTTCCAACGGCTGGTTGGAGCAGTCTTGTTCTACTTAAACTGGTTTCCTGATCAGATTTCTCATCTTGTCCTGATGATGAACCACACTGGCTGGTTCGAAACGCGTCGACACAAATTTCTTTTATGTGATTTTCACCGAAAACGTTTTACACACATTTTATGGATCACAGAAGCCTAATTCCTAATAAATTTTTGAGTTGCCGGAAGGGTCAAAAACACCCTAAAATTGACCTTTCTGCCACCTTTTGGACACACAAGAAGCAGTTTTCGGAAAACTCATTTTTGGAGGAGCAAATGGCAACCAAATCCAGAAATTCCACTTGAGTTGGACAGTAGACAGGCAGAGCTTTCCAACGAGCTATCCTGCGCTCAATTTGGACACCGGGAAGGCCCTAAAAATCGGCTCCAAAGTGGCGTGATGCATAGAGATTTCAGGCGTGGCACATTGGGGATTTTGGCTCAGTTTTCACTTAGTAACTCTGTTTTTCGCCTAGTTTTGGCCAGTTTGACTTTTTTATCTCCAAATGTGAAACTCTTGATGTAATATGATGTAATTTCTTGACTCTTGATGTAATTTTGGAAAATTTTACTCATGCAAGTAGATTCATTCATCAAAAAGTGAAATTTAACTGAATGAATCAGTTTCCTATCTTATAGAGGCAAGTTGTTGCACTGCCTATTTTCCAGTTCTTAGTTTAGATCTTATTGAAACAGCTCCTAAACTAGTGAGCTCGACCCCTAGAGGCATGGGGATGAGTTATGCTTGTCTATATCTTGTAGTTCTTCAGTCATTTTCAGGGTTGGACACTTGGGATTGCTTTGAGCTTCATTGTACATTTCATCTCTGCATTATGGCAAAGGAATAGACCAGGGTTTGCAGCACTTTTTGGGATCCATGTGGCTTTATGTCTTGATGGTGTGTTTCTCTCTGTTAATGTAATTTTACTGATGTTTCATGCGTATCGTTATCATTCTTGTTTCTTCCTAAGTTAAACAAACAAGTTATAAAGGTGGAATTCATTAGATTTGTTGTGCTCTACCTTGAGTTTTGTTTAATTTTCCATGTTTTTGACTGCTTGAAGAGGATTCCTGAAACCTCTTGCCCTCTTCAACTCCTCACCATTCTGAGCTATCCATTCATTCATTTCAAAGCATCAAAACAATTTCCTTCCTTGCCCCATTCAGAACTTTGCAAAAAACTAGGCCTCATTCCCTAGACCCAAAATCTGCCCTTCCCTTTGATCCAACAAACACCTTCAAAATCAAATCCAACTCTCTTACATATATACCTAGCCTAAAATCAGCCTTTATTCAAGTCATCTCAAGCCTCACTGATTATTTTTGCTGAGATTGACCAGGAGAGAGCCCTCTTCCGATCTGGTAGGGCTAGCTACCAGATTAAGTGTGGTTTGATGTTACCCTAGACTCTACCTTTCTCAGCCTGAGGTAGATTTAGGCAATAACAGCGTATATCTCCCAAACCGCAACATATTTTTGAAAACTGAAGGAGGTTATTTTATATGATAGTGTTAGGAAAAATACCTCTCTCCGTTTCTCCAAATCCT
Organism: Pinus albicaulis; assembly: GCA_034641835.2. Classification (NCBI taxonomy): domain Eukaryota; kingdom Viridiplantae; phylum Streptophyta; class Pinopsida; order Pinales; family Pinaceae; genus Pinus; species Pinus albicaulis. The sequence goes on from CM076577.1 coordinate 760,318,146, forward strand.
TCCCCATATTCTCACAAAATTCATTTCAAAACCATGTCTCAAAACAAGAAATTTACAAACAACAAAAAATGAGCTTTAAAGATGAATTCATAATGCCTGATTTGTTACATTTGTGTGAAAACTAGAAGAGGTTCTTGTACTAATTTTCCCCGTCTTAAAGAAAAACCTCTCTTAGTTTTCCATAATTGGCCTTTATGAAATTGAATCTTCAACTTACGTGCATGGATATGAAATTTAACTAGATGTAGAGCAACATCTTCTCTCTTTCCATCTCTAAATATTGGGAGGTAATTTGACCAATCAACAGTAGGCATGGGATTCAAAAAATTAGGAATACGAGATATGTACATATGTAATATCCCAAAATTGGTAGAGCATCAATACAAGACATAAAGCTAGAAATATGCAGAAATATCAATAGATCAATACATGAGAAAACTATACAACCTTTCCATTATGATTATTAGCAGAAAATGAGTACAAGATCTTGAGGAAAAGATCACTCAAGATGAGGCAAACAAGCCTCCCATGAGACAATACATCAAAATGTAAAATACTACTAATACATGAAATGTCGGAATGTTATAACTGCATTTTCTATGAGAGTAGCAGCAGCTGGAAAATGGAAATATATATATCTATTGATACAATGCTCCAAATATGTCGGGAATAGAGATCTAAGCTCCAAAACATATTTCCAGGACAACCCAGAAAAGGTTTCTGGAAATACCCAAAATACAATAATAGCAGATATAGCCCTAGGACTGAATAATCACTGCAACAGAAATACTAATAGGAGGTGGCTAATATGATATAATGAATGTTTGATCCTCCTCCAATATATCTCCCAAACGCAGGGATGATCCCCTCACATGAAACCCAAACACTCCAACTACGGCAATAAACCCACTGTTGCAGCTGCTCTCTAAAATAACGCATTCCTTGAGGGAAAATGCATTGTAGCTGATGGTAGCTACTTATCCTGATGCTAAATAATGAAATTAAGCGCTAAGAACTTCCTCAAAAGTTTCCTGGATGAAAGTCTGCTCCCTTCGCTGGAAAACTAGCTCAAAAATTTGCCATAACAATCCTCTACTACTTCTACCCTGTAACACAACACAACTCTGAATAGAAACTGCATTTTAGCTAAATTCTAAAGCTTGGCATGATGTTGGAATGTGCATATTCAACTCACAATAATCTCTCCTGAGTAGGCACTCGAAGTCCCTCGAAGATTATTGTGCGATTCCCGCTCGGGAGCACCCTTATGCTAAACAGAACAATAGACTCCACTAAACAGCTGAAGAGTGCAAACAGTCATATAGATCACAAAATCAATAATCAACAAAATCAACATCTATGGCTGAATTACCCTTCCTTTTATGCATTATGAGCCTTCTCACCTTGGGTCCCACTCATTAAAGCCACTACTCTCATGGAGACTTCCTCCCATTAACACTACGTTGTCTCTCATTTACGATCCACTATCTCCATAATAGAGTTGTTGATTTGGTTAACATTGACCTTATCCACATGCTTTAGCCCCTAATCACACATGAGGGTGCTTTATCTAGCTATTAAGACGATCCCTTTTCACATTGAGAGGGATTTTATTCTTACTAAATAGATTTATGGGTCTCCCTACCCACTTATTCATCTATCAAAATGAAAAAAGAAAAAATTAATATTCTAATTAGCTGCAACCTAATTTTGGAATATTACAGTCCTCCCCTCCCAAATGTTGCTTGTCCTCAAGCAACTGCAAGGATAAAACTGAAGAGCCTCCTCTCCTCCTTCTGTAGCATCCTCATGTGATAAGCTTCTCCCTTTTCACATTAAGAGGGATTTTATTCCTACTAAATAGATTTATGGGTCTCCCTACCCACTTATTCATCTATCAAAATGACAAAATCAAAATTTAATATTCCAATTAGCTGCAAGATAATTTTGGAATATTACAGTCCTCCCCTCCCAAATGTTGCTTGTCCTCAAGCAACTGCAAGGATAGAACTGAAGAGCCTCCTCTCCTCCTATTGTAGCATCCTCATATGATAAGCTTATCCACTAAAAAAGATGCTCTCTCATCAATATGTACCCAAGTTGCTCCTCCCAAGTGTATAAGTAAGCCTTTGGTGATAATCCAAATGGTTCTCATCGTGAAAAAGTGGGATATCCATGGAGGCAACTATATGATGTCGAGAGGCCTTCTTGAGGCATGGAATCTGAAGAATGTGGGGAACCTTCATTACCATGTGAAGCTCCCATCCCTAATCTATCATCCACACAAAATGGATCACCCTCCAAAATCGTAATTCATAGAAAAACTCTTCCACCTTTGGCTCCTGCAATGCAGGTGGGTTGCATAGCTGAACATGATAGACCAAATTGTCTACCCCACACTGTCTCTCTCTCCACTTATGATAAGTGTAGAGCTGCTGCTAATCTTGGGCAGCAATAATGTTGCCTTCAAGAGGCAAAAAGGCAACTGGATCTTCAAATACCCCCTCTCTAGTTTCATGAATCTTGCTTGCCCAAACCATCCCATATAAAATGAATAGGACATCATCACAATATGTAATCCAAATGAGAAAGATATTGAAGGTTATGTGTAATGCTGGATGGTGCGAACATTTTACCAAGTGGACACAGCGCAGTTTTGCTAACTGTTGTTTCAGAACATAATGTGGCAAGTTGTCGCCCAACCATTTGCTAGCTGTGCATGTTTTCTCATCTACTAGAAAGTAGTAAATGGCATTATATATCAGCTGATCATACCAAGAGTTTAAAAAAACTTGCCCAAAGCCATACAAGAAAGGGTTATCTCCGTCACTGATGTTGATCTTAGATAGACCATGAAGCCCAAATCGAAGCTTGCCCTCTTGTGGAGTAATGCACTATACATAAATGGTAAGAGAATGCAAATACTTTGTTAGATGATCAATAAGTTCAAACATACAACTCTTACCATGTAAGCTGATAATGAGGTCCATGGGTGGTCTCTCCATAGTGGTATGATATATCTCCGTGAGGCCTTGGTGAATGGAAAGGAATGAACCAAGTGCTGCATGTAAGGCCTTCTTCTTATGCTTGGAGATCCAAGTCAAGAAGATCATATCATGGTAATAGATGTCCCCATCCACCACTCCATAACTCTCATATTCCACTTTCCCATAAAGTGCATCATATGTGAAGTGATCCTAGGAACACTCCATCAACAAATCCAAACTCCCAAGTGACAGCTTTGTTGGCCTTTGTGATAAGGCTCCTGTCATCTCATAGATCCATTCTTTTACATGCCAAATGCCAAAGTCATCTGCCATCATGCTGCTATATGTGGGAGATTGCTTCCTATGTGGAAGTACCTCCTAATCCTCCAAAGTTAAGGAATAGCCCCTTTGCACCATGATTATGCCATCCTCTACTCCTGAAACATCATGCAAGGTATGGGATAAAATCATCCCATACTCTCCCAATAGTAACCAAAGCAACAATAACTCTTGCTGCCTCCTCACACCATCATCATAGAGACCATGGAGTAAAAATATGATGATTGACATGAAAAATATCACATCACCCCAATACACGCAAACTCCTTGCTGCCACATGATGCAAGTGTCACGCCATGTCCCAACCATTAACACACCCTTTGAAATAGGATATGTTACATGATGGCCAAACTCTTTCAAGAGTATCCAGCGTAGCCATGCCTCCTGCTACTCTGTGTCATAGATCTGCAAGTGGCTCACCAACTCCTTGCTCACGATCCACACCCATTCATCCAAATGTGGGTGTCTCCTGTTGGCTCCCCGTGATTTTCAAGATTGGAAAGAACAAACTCTGCAGGGAACCACATCAAACCACTTTGGAGTCCATGGACCTAGCCTTCCTGGACTCAGAGAGGGCTCTCTCTATATAAGTGTTTATAAATGATATGTCTTTATGCTTCTACTTTGATGTTAGGTTAGTTATGAAGTTCTGAGGACTTTTTCATTTTGATTGATTGGATTGGTTAATAGATAGAATAATGGTGTGATTATTTGATGAATTGTTTCAGTTGAATAGATAGACCATGAGAAACATTAATCCATTGGGTTATGGAGTCATAAAAGGATTTAATTGATCATCAACTCTGCAAGGGTTTTCATAGGGAAAGCTAACTATATCAAGTGGATCTCTTAGATTAAATGGAATAGGAAATGATAGTAAGTTGTGAAAACAGTCAAACTAAAGGGAAATTAAGAATACTTTAACTCTACTTGAACAAGAAAAGCCTTTGAGGTAGTTGTTTGAGACAAACCAAAGGACAGGGCTTACCATATACTTCTTTGGCCAGACTTTGATAAGAAAACCTTTAAGACAACAATCCATAAATCCTAGGATTACTTTTAGACAAAGAAAACATTTAAGATAACAGTGAGTGCAACTAAAGAGCAAGATAGACCTATATTCTTTAACCAAACACTCTAAAGACCTTCAAAGTAACAATTCAAGACAAACCAAAGGACAAGGCATACCATAGACTTCTTTGGCTGGAATCTATTAAGTAAACTTCAAAGAAAGGCCCTAAAAAAAATATTTCAAGCTACACCAAAGGACATGGCATACCATAGACTTATTTGGCTTGACTTTATTAAATCATTTCCAAGACAACAATCTAGGTGGAACCAAAGAGCAATTAAGAATTCTCCAATGAGACCTTGCAGAAGAAAACATTGAGATAAAGAATGTAGATAGAAGTAGGGTGCCAAGACAACATATCCTAATCTAAAAATTTTGTTCTTTTATCAGAGAAATAATGGACAGAATGGAAAACAGAAGGAAAACATTGACAAAGAAGGAAAACTTCACCATTAACATAGCTCAAGCATCCTGTGAACGTGCTTGTATTACTGATGTTCAAAACAATTACATTACTCCAGTAAAATAGATCCCTGCAACTCAGAGCTTCCTCAAATCTAGCCTAGCAATCTTAAACTTGCTCAGCAACCAGGAATCAACCAACTAACCAACCAACCAACACTAAAAATGAAGAATACATGCAATATTTATCTGCAAAATGAGGAGGTGATTCTAAGCTAGGGTTTCAGATGTGTATTTATTATAGAGTTAATGAGTTTTTGACCTTTGAGACCATGCAAGGTCAAGGAAAAAATATCTGAGACTGACTCACTGTAATGATAACCCATAACTTAACTGTTGAGCTAACTTTTGGAAATATTTGACTTTAAGGCTTTCTTAATAACTTTTACAATAACTCCTGAGTGGTTAAGAAATATCTCTGACTCTTGTAATAACTGTTGATGTCTTTATTAAAAATAAAACATGTTGTAGGTGTCTAGATGTGCTCCTTTGAAGAAGTAATTTCTTTTGGTTTAGTCATTCGAATATGCCTTTGTGTTGATCTGTCTTTATTTTATCCTTTAAACTCTGTTTTAGACCTTTAAACTTGATTTATCCTTTATTGTCTTCTTTACTATCTTTCCTTTTAATTTTTTCTTTATCTCTAATTTGTGACTAACCTTTTCTATTAGTCCTTTAATCCTTTATTTGATCTCTAATCCTTTGATCTTCACTGTCGCAGTCCTTTGACTGTCTTCTCCTTTTCACTGTGCCTCTGTTTGTAATTTGCTGCGTAGGGGGGGGAATTTTCTATTTCTTGGAGCGCTTGAATACCCGCCAATGATCATGATTCATTGGTGATTATGTTTGATTTCACGACTCCAATCATTTTAATGAAACAAGATCTCTGGATTGTCACCCAAAAATCTTATTCAAACCATTTTGGACCCTTGGAATGCATTTCTTGCATTCCTTCCATGATACCTACACAATAAAAACAAACTATTAGCTTAAAACATGCGTTGAGGGGATTTTTTGCATTTATTTGGGGTTTTCGGGTTGTTAGAGCGTTTGCAGAGGTGGCAATGGAAGATCGGGGCTTTATCGCATAGCCATAGGGCTCTGGAAATTTTTAATCGGATGGCAGTATCGGGATTTGGTGGGAGGAATAAAAGTGGTTTTCGCGAGCGAGGGAGGTGGTTTTTGCACGGGATGAGGAGTGGTAAATGGTTTCAGGCCGACGGATGCGATTCCAATCGGCAAGTGACGCATGGCGGAGGGTACAATTGGCGAAACCACCCATTTCACATGAAATTGGGTTGCTAACCCTTGCGCAGGAATGGGTGCGATATGCGCTGTGGGCTGTCGGATCTCAGGGGAGAGAGATCTATGGTGGTTGGGGGATATGGAGTGATGGGCAAGTCGGATGGTGGGGCCGGGGTTTATTAAATAAGCAGAGGCGCTTATTCTAAGGGCAGGGCCAAGGCTATATGGCCATGAGGGTTAATGTTTATACGGGTGGGGGCTTAATAAAAAAAAACGAAAGCGCTTTTTTATAATAAGGGGGGGAAGGGTTTTAAATGAGGTTTTTAACAAAGAGCGGGGGTTAAAAACATTAAAGCAGAGGGCTTTAACATTTATAAAGGGGCGAGGTAAAACATAAAGGTCGGTTTTTATTTATTAAAATAGAGTTTTAATATAAAATATGGGTCCTGAAAGGTTTAAATTATTGATTAAAAATAATGTAAAAAAAGGAGTTTTTTACATTGTTTTAAGGAAATGAGGGAAATTGATGAGGTGAGGGGGTTAATGGGTTTTTTGGAGGTGAAAGTGGGTGCTTTGAGCAAGGGAAAATGGTGATAATGAGAGGTTTAAGCCCAGACATGAGTTTTTTAGAGCATGATGGTGATTTTGGGAAGGCAAACTGAGAGATAGTGAAAAAGGTTTTATGAAGATAATGAAGGCAATGAGATTTTTTAAGATAGCTAATAGTCAAGGAATGTTGTCTTCAGCTGATTGTAGAAAATCCATAGTCACCTAGTGAAACTGTAGAATACCGGAGGATAATAGTGGCTCCAGCTGGGGAGGGCAGCTCGTTTAGGAGGTGTCAAGAACCTCAGATTTCAAATCTCTGGAATTTGTTGATCAGCGCCTTGTTTTCACTTGACAGATTTCTCATTATTCAATTACTGTTTTGCCGGTGTTCTTTGAAGCTGTGATTTTTAAGATTTGAAAAAAATGCTTGCTTCAACTCAATTCTATCTACCCATCATAATTTCCTAGCATTTTTTATTCATTAGGGTGCATTTAGATTGGCAAACCCTTGACATCATTTTTGTTTTTGAAAGAAAAACTATCTATTTCTACCCTTATATCGTCCAAAGGCTCAAATTAAACTGATGAGCTCTTTTATTCTCTACCTAATCTACTTATCTGTCAAGTTTAAATAGTTTGATAGATTTTCATTCTCTAATCTATCAACAAGAAATTGAAATCATGACCCAATCAAGATTAAGCAGTTTGATTTGTCATGAGCTGTGGCATTTTGGACAAGCTACACACATAATTTATTTTTGCAAAAGGTAAAACTAAAATTGAGGGCTATAAGTTGGAATTTGTCATTCATCCCTCTCTTTTCTCTTTTGTTCAGATTTTGAACTTTGGAACCAATATATTTTCCTAATCTAATCTACTGATAAGCCAATTTTAAATAGTTTGGAAAATCCTCATTCTTTTTCTATCTTATCAGCAGAAACTTAAAACTTGTTCAATAATGATTAGGCTATATGATTGAACAAGACTTCCTTTTTCAAAAGTAGTGGCATTTGGACTTGCACACTTTTAAAAACATTCTTTTTTGGTATGGGGCTTTACCTTTTCTTTTATCTGCCCTCTTTTCTTATTTTCTCTATTTTTGTGTGTATTTTTCTGATCTTTTCATTTAAGCAGTGTTATATACAATGAATAAAGCTTTAAACTGAGGTCTTCAAAAAAAATAATGCTTAAGCATCCTTCCATTGATAGGACCTCCAAATAATTCTGTTCCATCCATTTCTTGAAGGAAAAATGCATTGTTACCTCTTGCTGAATGGATGATGTATGGACCTTTCCATAGATTGTAAAATTTTCCATGTTTTCCTTTTTCCTCTCTTCTTGAATCCCACTTCAACACTTTGTCTCCAATGTTGAAATCATTTGCCTTGGTTATTTTGTCAAAAAGCTTCTTTATGTTTTCCTGCACTTGCTGTGTTCTGTTATATACTTCTTCTCTAGTTTGCTGCAACTAGACAGTCTGGTTTATTCTTCTTTGCATATCATTTTCTTCAGACTGTGCTTCTTGGATGAGCTTCATCACTGGTACTCCCAAGCTTGTTGGGAAAATTGCATCTGCTCCATATACTATCTGATAGGGAGACATTCCAATTGATTTTTTATTTGTTAATCTGTCTGCCCATAGTGCATGTACTAGTTTGTTGTGCCATGATTTTTTGTTCTCTTCCATTAACTTTTTAATGATGTTCACCAAAATTTTGTTTGAGGATTATACCAACCCATTACCTTGAGGGTAATAAGCTGTAGAATGGCCCAATGAAATCTGATATTTGTGGAAAAAATCCACCATTTTCTTAGATCTAAAAGCAGCAACATTGTCAATGATGATTTTTCTAGGACAACCAAATCTAGATAAAATGTGGTTTTCAATGAATTTGATGATTACTAAGTCTGTGGCAGTTCTAAAAGGGATGGCCTCTATCCATTTTGTAAAATAATCAGTTGCAATAAGGATCCATTTGTGTTGGGCAGAGGAGGCAGTTTGGATTTCTCCAATAAAATCAAGGCCCCATTGTTGGAAAGGAGATTCAACAGAAATAGGACGTAAAGGTAATGGCAACAGTTTTCTTTTGCCTTCAAATATTTTTCATTTATGGTAGGCAATTACCATTTTATGGATTCCTTGAAAGAGGGTGGGCCAATTGTAACCAGCTCTAAGGATTTTATTGACAGTGGTTTTCCAATAGAGGTGGCCTCCACATTCTCCTTCATGAAACTCATGCTTGATCTTATCTGCATCATCCTCAGGAAAAAATTTAAGCAATATACCACTAGCACTTTTCCAATATAAAATTTTATCTAAAATGCAGAAGTTTACAACCTTTAACTTTAAGAATCTAGCCTTTTTTTTTGGACAAACTAGGAGGAACACTAAGATTAAAAAGGACATATAATATATCAGCATAACAAGATGAATTTAGAAATGATTCTTCAATAGGTGGAGTTTCCAACTCCTCTTGTTCATCTAATGCATTAATCATATTTATGTCCAGTGCTTGAAAGTTTATTTCAGCCATGAGTTTAGCCAGTCCTTGTCTTTTAATCATTTTAGTGGGCCTGACTTCCAGATCATATTCTAATATAACAGCAATCCACTTACATCTTTTGCAATCAGGGTCTTGTGTGAGTATGTCTTTTACCACTGAGTGAGGCACAAATGCAATGATGTGTGAGTCTAAAATATAAACTCTAAAATATTTTAATGCCTTGATTAAGGCAAAATCTTGTTTTTCCATTATGTTGTATTTCAGAGGTGCATCTCTTAATGCCTTGCTGAAAAATGCTATGGGCTTCTCTTGTCCTTTTATGTTTTTCTGCAGTAGGACAACAACAACTGTATGTTCTGAAGCAAAGGAAAATATGAAGAAATATTTGGTAAAATTAGGGTTGATCAGAACTGGTGTTTGGGTAAGTGCTTGTTTTACTAGTTCAAAGGATTTCTTTACTTCTAAGGTCCATTTGACTCCTATTTCTCTTTTCGGCATGTTTGTGATGTTTCTTAGGAGTTCTGCAAGGTTTGGTATGAACCTTTTTAAGAAATTAATCTTTCCCATGAAAGATTGCAGCTCTTTGATATTTCTTGGATGGTTGATTTGCAATATTCCTTCAATCCTTCTTGGGTCAATCTTGATCCCTTCTTCAGATATGATGTGGCCTAAGAGTTTTCCTTCTTGAAGGCAAAACAAAGTTTTCTTGGGATTCAAAGACAAACTATATTTTCTACATTTTTCAAAGACTTTCCTTAAGTGAGCTAGGTTTTCTTCATCAGTTTTCGAGTAGACTGTGATGTCATAAAGGTATATCACAATGAAGTAACCTATTTCTTCTGAGAAAGCAATATCCATGGCTTTTTGAAAGGTGGTCTCAGCATTCATTAACCCATAAGGCATTTTAACATACATGAAGGTGCCCCAAGGTGTAGTGAAAGATGTCTTGTGTTGATCATCTGGGTGTACCAGCACCTGATTGTATCTTGAAAAGCCATCTAGCAAAGATATTCTTTTAGAGCCTACTACCCTTTGTAAAATGTGATCCATTTTTGGTAAAGGGCAGTTGTCTTTTAAGGAGACTTTGTTTAAATTTCTGAATTCTATGCATAGTCTAATTTCTCCTATTTTCTTCCTCACTGATACGAGATTTGAAACCCATTCTGAATATCTCAGAGGGACTATTATTCCAGCATCATACATTTTCTTAATTTCTTTCTCAACCAGAGGTAGTTGCACAGGGTTTATTCTGCGCAGTTTATGTTTAAAGGGCTTCTGGTTTTCTTTGAGAGGGATCTTATGCTGGATTATCTCTGTATCATATGACTTTAAATCTTCATAGCTCTAGGCAAACACATCAGTAAACTCTTTTAAAAGCTCAAGATATTTTTATTTTATATGAGTTGGCAGTGTTTTGGACAGTTTTATCATTTTGGGTTCTTATTCATGCCTATATTGCACCCTTCTATTTCAGCTTCAGTGGGTTCCATCTTTGGCTTCCTAGCAACATCATTAAAATCAAACAACTCTTCTAGAGGAACCAGTCCCTTTGGCAAGTTATCATTATTGGACTACAACACTTCAAAGACTTCTTTTTCTGAACTAGTGCACAGTTATGTTTTATGTGGGTGTTCTTTGGTTAACAGATTTACATCAGCATTATCAAGATGTTCTTCTTTGTAAGATTGTTCCTCAGCAGAGCAGTCTTCTTCATAACCTGAGTCTGAATTTGGCACTTCAAACCAATTCTGGACTGCAAGAAATCTTCTATATGTTTATCTCCTTCAAAAACTTACCAATATTTTATGTTATCTGGGACTGCTGGTCTATATTTGACTTGCACTGTGTATTGCTTGTTATAATAAGGTTTTTGACATGTATTGGCTGTAAAAGCTAGACCATTTGCAAGTATGTTCTGATTTCTTGGGACAAAGGTAAGGTCATATTCTTGGAAGGTCTTTAAGAGGTCAAGGTCATCATCCCTATATGCTTTTAATCTAGGATGCTTAGATGTGTATTCTCCCTTAATCTTCCTAATAACTAGCTCTGAATCTCCATGGAAAATTATGCTCTTAGCTCCTAATTTCTTCAGTAATTGCAGGCCTAGGAGGAGTGCCTCATATTCAGCTATGTTATTTGTGCATTGAAAGTTTAGTTTGTATGAGTGACCTTCTCCATGATTGTTCTATGTATTATGCACTCATATACCTGCTCCTGAACCAGTTTTGCCACAAGAACCATCAAAACTCATACTCCAAAGGGGTTCAATTTTAGATTTATCATTATTTTGGTTTTTGGGGCTACCACTATGCTTGTCACTGTTTTGTTCTTTGTGGTCTTCACTATGTTTTTTGTTATATTCTATTTGGGCCACTTGTTTTAACTGTTCTTCCTCCCTTTCTTCTTCTCCTACAATTATTTTCTCATTTTCTGCTACTTGTTCATTGACATTTTCATCATTGTAAAGGATAAATGAATCAAGGTCAGTGTGGATGGAATAAAGAGGGGATTTGTCTGGCTTTTATTGATTGCTAACCATGTATTTCATGTGAGTTCCCCTATATAGTCTTCTTGGTTGACTGAAAACATGGATGGTAGCATAGGTCATGTCCATTTGGAGGGTGCCTTGTAGTTTAGCTCCCCATGATCTTGAAAGGAGCATGCCATATTTAAGAGGAATATCAGCCACTACAATGTCCATTACTAGGCTCTTGGCCGGTATTTGTGCTAGATTAACAAAGATATATTTGATTAGGCCTAGACATTTAACTCTACTGGAATCAAAAGAGTATAAATCTTTGTATGGTCTAGTTATCTCAAGGCATATTCTTTTCATTACTACTTTTGGCATGAGGTTGTGTGAAGCTCCTGAGTCTAACATGAAATTATGGATAATTTTATCATGGATGTTTAAACTGATATAAAATGGAGGAACACCTCCCTCTTGAAATTTACCTTCCACTTCTGGTCCAAATAGAAATTCAGGTTTTTCATCATTTAAATTGACAGAATCAACATTTTCTCCTATGTTTAAAGCTTTCAAAAGTTGGGAGATATATACATCTTGAGTGACTAATCTAGTAAGAGGAATAGATATTTTAATCTTAGCAATTTGATTCTCTATACTGAAAGGTGTCTGATTTTTTAAAATGTTGAAATCAAATTTTTCAGACACTGTCTTCACAACAATTTCAGCTTGCTGGTTTTTATTTGGAATCTCAGTTAAAGCAATTTTGTTAGGGGCACTAACTGTATTTCTAGTGCTTCTTTGGTCACCACTACACTTGCCACTAGGTTGGCTATTTTTGTTTCTATTTTTATCAGAAATTTCAGCCACTATGTTCAGAATTTTTGTTGTCTTTTTAGGAATGTTTTCAAGGCTCTTCCTAACAGAAATTTTAGAGGTCTTTATTTTGAGATCATTTTGGATTTTCTTGATTCTGAGGCAATATTGTATATGATCTTCCATGATGGCATTTTCAAAGCCTTGTTTATAATCTTCATATTCTAGGCTTTCTTCCTCATTTGGTGCAAATATGCCTTGTTCTTCCTCAGTGAGGAAAACAATATCCTCATTATTCACTCCCATTAAATTGATATGGTTTTCCTTTGTTTCTTCAATTATCCCCTCATCTTCATCAGCATATTTTTCCTAGAAAGGAGGCCTAATTTGCTGATCAGGACCTCTTTGTCTTATTTGAGGGGGGTTTCTCCTAATGTTTTGGTTTTGATTCTGATTTTTATTTCTGTTTTGAGGAGTTGTTTGGTTTTATCTAGGGTAATCTCTCTCATTTACATTCATCCTCTCCATCATCCTTTCCATGGTTTTTACTAAGTTATCAATATTTGTATCATATGTGGAGGCTACAACTTCTTCCCTATATGTGACTCTTTTTTCATTCTTCATTCTATCTCTTTTGGCAATCAGATTGGCTTCTACACTTACTGCTCCACTTTGCATGTCTTCTAATGTGAGGGGTTCTCTTTCTCTTAATTGATAAGCCATCTCTGGATAAAAACCATCAGGGAATTTAATTAGAGCTAGACCTTGTGGAGGTTTCATGTGTGTAGGTGGAGCATTGTATACACTATTGAACCTAGTGCAATATTCCCTGACACCCTCCCCAACATCTCTCTTAATGTTTTCATACTCTGATAATATTTGGAGAGGGGTTTTCTTAACTTCCCATTTGTTTAATAATAATTGATGAAAAGCAGGGAGGTCATTTATGCTATTAGGGGTTAATCTTTTAAACCATTTTCTTGCTTCTCCCCTAAGCTTTGAGCAAACATTCTAAGTTTAACAGATTCATCATCTAATTATTGTCTGTCAAAGTAGTCATTCATTTTGTCCACGTGTTTTTGAGCAGTAGTAGAACTACTTGCATCATATAATGGAATCTTGGACTGGTAGTCCTGTGGTAGAACAAATAAAGGCAATGGTAGAACTAGTGGAGCATACCATGTTGCCATGATCGGTGGTTGGGGAAACAATGGAGGGTTAACAAGTGGAGGATTGACAAAAGGAGGTACAGGGTTAAATGGAGGAAGGTGAGCAGTGGGGGATGAGGTTAGTACAACATAATTCTGTTGTAGGGTGGAGGGTTCTAAAACTGTCTGAGTTATCCAATTATGGGATCTAGTCCTAGACAAGCTTTGTTCTAGGGGTGAGTCAGATAGGATATTCTACAAGTCTTTAAGATTTTCAGGTAGGGAACTTGCTTTGTGGATAAATCTGCTAACAGTTGGATTTTTAGATCTAGGAGACTTCTTAAGGATGCTTTTAGGATTGTCAACTATTGCAGGAGGATTTGGGTCAGGATTAGATTTGGTACAAATTCTTCTAAAAGCCAGAAATTTGGACCTAAAAATTAGAAATGTTTAGAGTTTATAACAGTCTTAAGACACAAACCAATCTATAAAAGAGATAATTAATCCACAAAAGTATTCTTGCTTGGGTTTTTTTATGTTTAATGACAGAATGATTTTCTTGGTGGAGTTGGCAAGCTTACTGAAAACCAGTGGAGTCACCAAGTGGAGGAATTTTAGTTGTTTTATGGCTGGTTGTTGTCCACCATCAACAACCAAGTACCATTCTTGGCTAACACTTGATTCATCTAAGTTAAAATGAGGTTATCTGAGTTCTTGTGGTGATATTAAGTTGTGTTATACTCAGTATCCCCAGTATGGTCGCCACTATGTTGGCTCCCCATGATTTGCAAGTTTGGAAAGAACAAACTCTACAGGGAACCACATCAAACCACTTTGGAGTCCATGGACCTAGCCTTCCTAGACTCAGAGAGGGCTCTCTCTATATAAGTGTTTATAAATGATATGCATTTATGCTTCTGCTTTGATTTTAGGCTAGTTATGAAGTTCTGAGGACTTGTTCATTTTGATTGATTGGATTGGTTAATAGATAGACTAATGGTGTGATTATTTGATGAATTGTTTCAGTTGAATAAATAGACCATGAGAAACATTAATCCATTGGGTTATGGAGTCATAAAAGGATTTAATTTTTCATCAACTCTGCAAGGGTTTTCATAGGGCAAGCTAACTATATCAAGTGGATCTCTTAGATTAGATGGAATATGAAATAACAGTAAGTTGTGAAAACAGTAAAACTAAAGGGAAATTAATAATCCTTTAACTCTACTTGAACAAGAAAAGACTTTGAGGTAACTGTTTGAGACAAACCAAAGGACAGGGTGTACCATAGACTTCTTTGGCTAGAATTTAATAAGAAAACCTTTAAGACAACAATCCAACAATCCTAGGATTACTTTCAGACAAAGAAAACATTTAAGATAATAGTGAGTGCAACTAAAGAGCAAGATAGACTTGTCTTCTTTAACCAAACACTCTAAAGACCTTCAAAGCAACAGTTCAAGATTAACCAAAGGACAGGGCATACCATAGACTTCTTTGGCTGGAATATACTAAGTAAACTTCAAAGAAAGGCCCTAAAAACAATATTTTAAGCTACACCAAAGGACAGGTCATACCATAGACTTATTTGGCTTGACTCTATTAAATCATTTCCAAGTCAACAAGCTAGGTGGAACCAGAGAGCAATTAAGAATTATCCAATGAGACCTTGCAGAAGAAAACATTGAGATAAAGAATGTAGATAGAAGTAGGGTGGTAAGACAACATATCCTAATCTAAAATTTATGTTCTTTTATCAAAGAAATAATGGACAGAATGGAAAACAAAAGGAAAATTTTCACAAAGAAGGAAAACATCACCATTAACATAGCTCAAGAATCATGTGAACATGCTTGTATTAGTGATGTTCAAAATAGTTACATTACTCCAGTACAATAGATCTCTGCAACTCATAGCTTCCTCAAATCCAGCCTAGCAATCTTCAACTAGCTCAGCAACCAGCAATCAGCCAACTAACCAACCAACCAACACTAAAAATGAAGAATACATGCAGTATTTATCTGCAAAATGAGGAGGTGATCCTAAGCTAGGGTTTCAGATGTGTTTTTATTACAGAGTTAATGATTTTTTGACCTTTGAGACCATGTAAGGCCCAAGGAAAAAATGTCTGAGACTAACTCATTGTAATAATAACTCTTAATTTAACTGTTGAGCTAACTTTTGGAAATATTTAACTTTAAGGCTTTCTCAATAAATTTTATAATAACTCTTGTGTGGTTGAGAAATATCTCTGATTGTTGTAATAACTGCTGATGTATTTATAAAAAATAAAACATGTTGTAGGTGTCCAGATGTGCTCCTTTGAAGAAGTAATTACTTTTGGTTTAGTCATTCGAACCTGCTTCTGTGTTGATCTATCTTTATTTTATCCTTTAACTTGATTTATCCTGTACTATCTACTTTACTGCCTTTCCTTTTAATTATGCCTTTATCTCTGATTTGTGACTAACCCTTTCAATTAGTCCTTTAATCCTTGATTTGATCTCTAATCCTTTGATCTTCACTATCACAGCCCTTTGACTGTCTTCTCCTTTTCATTGTGCCTCTGTCTGTAATTTGTTGCAGAGGGGGGGGGGGGGGGATTTTTTGTTTGTTGGAGCGCTTGAATACCCGCCAGTGATCATGATTCATTGGTGATTATTTTTTATTTCAAGCCTCCAATCCTTTTAATGAAACAAGATCTCTGGATCGTCACCCAGAACTCTTATTCAAACCATTTTGGACCCTTGGAATGCATTTCTAGCATTCCTGCCATGATACTTGCACAATAAAAACAAATTGTTAGCTTAAACTTGCATTGAGGGGATTTTCTACGTTTATTTGGGGTTTTCGGGCTGTCTGAGTGTTTGCAGAGGTGGCAATGGTGGATCGAGGCTTTATCATAGAGCCACAGGACTCTGGAAAGTTTGAATCGGATGGTGGTATTAGGATTTGGAGGGAGGAAGAAAAGTGTTTTTCGCAAGCGAGGGAGGTGGTTTTCACATGGGATGAGGAGTGGTAAGTGGTTTTGGGCCGACGGATGTGATTCCAATCGGTGGGTGACATGTGGCGGAGGGTATGATTTGTGAAACTGCCCATTTCACATGGAATTGGGTTGCTAACCCCCACGCAGGAATCGGTGCGATATGCGTTTTCGGTCGTCGCATCTCAGGGGAGATATATCTATGGCGATCGAGGGATATGGAGTGATGGGAAAGTTGGATGGTGTGGCCCATGTTTATTAAACAAGCGGAGGCACTTATTTTGAGGGTAGGGTGAAGGCTATATGGCCACGAGGGTTAATTTTTATGCGGGTGGGGCTTAATAAAAAGAAGCAAAAATGCTTTTTTATAATAAGAGGGGGGAGGGTTTTAAATGAGGTTTTTAACAAAGAGCGGGGGTTAAAAACATTAAAGCAGTGGGCTTTAAGATTTATAAAGGGGTGGGGTAAAACATAAAGGTCAGATTTTATTTATTAAAACAGAGTTTTAATATAAAATATGGGTCTCGAAAGGTTTAAATTCTTGATTAAAAACAATGTAAAAAAAGGAGTTTTTTACATTGTTTTAAGAAAATAAGGGAAATTGATGAGGTGAGGGGGTTAATGGGTTTTTTGGAGGTGAAAGTGGGTGCTTTGAGTAAGGGAAAATGGTGATAATGAGAATTTTAAGCCCAAACATGAGTTTTTTAGAGCAGGATGGTGATTTTGGGAAGGAAAACTGAGAGATAGTGAAAAAAAAATTATGAAGATAAAGAAGGTAGTGAGATTTCTGAAGATAGTTGATAGTCAAGGAATGTTGTCTTCAGCTGATTGTAGAAAATCAATAGTCACCTAGTGAAACTTTAGAATACATGAGGATAACATCTCCTACCATGCTCCAATTTGGTATCCCTCCAATGGAGAATATCATCCTCCCAAATCTGATCACTATCTTTGCACTTCATGGGATGTTGAAGTGAAACCTCTTGGATATCTCCACATGAATACCACTCATCAATGACCAAGTTGAACCCATAAGGTTCCAAATAAGTTGTAGGCAATAGCTTCTTAGTGAGACATGAAGTTCTCATCAAGAAGGATCCATCATAATAATGGGAGATGTCGTCCATCATAAGATGTCTTCCATCAACCATATGCATATCCACTACTACACAAGTGGAATGGTCATTGGAATACTCCAATAATAGTTGGGACCCCAACTCATCACTGCAGCTCAATGACAGCGTTGCTGATATCCATGATGGTGCATCTGTTGTCTCATGATCATGCACAATGTTGAACATACAGTTATGCATTGGATTGATTAGGATTATACTCATCCTATCCTCCAAAATTTTACACTCCAACCCAAAGTGTTGTGTGCAGCTCATCAATGAGATACTAGGATGACTATATATCTCCTCCTTTAACAAGTCAAGGGCCCTCTGCGCAATGATAGTTTGCTGCTCCAAATCAGCAATGTGCTTTGACCCTAGGTCATGCAATTTCCATGATGGCATGTTCCCACAACTCTCCATATGATGTGCTGAAATAATAGGAAGTGGAAATTTTTGCATACCTTGGTTAAGTTGATCCTTGGGAACATCTTGTACTGCTACAAGGGTTCCTCCTTCCAATGTAATGACTCCTCCAACTACTGGTGGTGGTGATGGTTTCTCCTCTACTGTTGCACCAGCGCTGGTATAAGTCTCCTCCTCCTCCTCATGTATCTCCTGAATAATGCATGGGACTCTAAATGTCAAGGGATCAAGACCACTTTGCAAGGGTGCAAGTGTTGCTTCTCCTGATGCAAGTACTCCTACAACAAGTGGTGGGGGAAGTTTATTTTCCTCCGGTTTCTCTTATGAAAATTCTTGATCAACCTTTGAGTAAAATCTGCATAAGCAATCACTCTTGCATGTCTCAAATGGTTGAACCACCAAATGTTTGCTTCACCCTCAAGGTGCACTATTGCAATCTCAACAACTTCTCTTTCTACTATGAATGTAGCAGGAAGAATGCATCTAACTTCCTTCTCCAAGCCCTTGCTATGCATGTGGATGACCCATCAAATGTAGAGAATATAAATATATTGTGTCTTTTTCTTCTATTGCTGCAAGGCCTCCTTTCTTCTTTGATTTGAATGAACTGTTGGAGAGTTAGATTCTCCTTGAAATTCGTTGATTGAGACTTGTACTCTACAAGATAATCACTTAGAATCTCATGATCTAAGTTCTCTCCCTCTCCATGCCTTGCATCTTCCTCTTCAAATAAAATGGGTATAGTGGATTTCTTTGGAGCTCTATGCAATACCAGTTTCTTTGGATGCTGATAGGAAGTGCATGGACCTTCCTCATCTTGAAACCTTCTTGAGGTCTCATTGCATCTCTCCTCTCTCATATGCTTGACCTCCTTAGAGAGGTTCTTCATAGATATGAAAAGATATGAGGCAAAGCTCATTCCTTCCATCATTTTATATCTCTTTTTCTTATTTTTCTTCTTCTTCTTATTCTTCTGATAGCATATTGGTTGAAACTCACAGGCTGAGCCAATATTATGCTCTGATACTAATGTAATATCCCAAAATTGGGAGAGTAGAAATACAAGACATAAAACTATAAATATGCAGAAATATCAATATATCAATACATGATACAACCATAGAGCCATTCCATTATGATTATTAGCAGAAAATGAGTACAAGATCTTGAGGAAAAGATCACTCAAGATGGGGCAAACAAGCCTCCCATGAAACAATACATCAAAATTTAAAATACTGCCAATATATGAAATACCGGAATGCTATAACTGTGTTGTCTGTGAGAGTATCAGCAAATGGAAAATGGAAATATATATATTTGCTGATACAATGCTCCAAAGATGCCGGTAATAGAGATCTAAGCTCCAAACAAATTTCCAGGACAACCTAGAAAAGGTTTCCGGAAATACCCAAAATACAATAATAGCATATATGGCCCTAGGGTTGAATAATCACTGCAAATGAAATAATAATAGGAGGTGGCTGATATGATATATGATATGGATGATCCTACTCCAATATATCTCCCAAATGAAGGGTTGATCCCCTCACAGGAAACCCAAACACTCCAACTAGGGCAATAAACCCACTGTTGCACCTGCTCTCTAAAATAACGCAGTCCTTGAAGGAAACTGCTTTGTAGCTTATGGTAGCTACTTAGCCTGATCCTAAATAATGAAATGAAGCTCTAAGAAATTTCTCACAAGTTTCCTGGATGAAAGGCTACTCCCTCCACTGGAAAAGTAGCTCAGAAATTGGCCCTAACAATCCTCCACTGCTTCTACCCTTCAACACAACACAAATTTGAATAGAAATTGTGTTGTGGCTGAAGACTGAAGCTTGGCCTGATGCCTGAATGTGGATATGCAGCTCACAATAATCTCTCATGAGTAGGAATTTGAATTCCCCCGAGGATGAGTGTGGGATTCTCGCTCGGGAACTCCCTTGTACTAAACAGCACAAAAAACTCCACTAAACAGCTGAAGAGTGCAAACAATCATACAGACCACAAAATAAATAATCAACAACATCAACATCTATGGCTACCTTCCCCTTCCTTTTATGCATTGTGAGCCTTCTCACTTTGGGTCCCACTCATTAAATCCACTACTCTGATGGAGACTTCCTCCCATTAACACTGCGTTGTCTCTCATTGATGATCCACTCTCTCCATAACAGTGTTGTTGATTTGGTCAACATTGACCTTGTCCACATGCTTTAGCCCCTGTTCACACATGAGGGTGCTTTATCCAGCTATTAAGATGATCCCTTTTCACATTAAGAGGCATTTTATTCCTACTAAATATATTTATGGGTCTCCCTACACAATTATTCATCTATCAAAATGACAAAAGCAAAAATTAATATTCCAGTTAGCTGCAATCTAATTTTGGAATATTACAACATAGGTGCATACCTGGCATTTTTTCTTGAACCCATATTGCACATAGTCAACCAAAATTAATGACCTTTTACCAGTGGAGTCACCAATATGAAATTTCAATCTGCTGGATCCTTTAAACTTGGAGTCGCCATGTCAATGATTCAACATTCGGATGTCCAACTGTTGTTCACCATCAACAATTATATTTTATCTTTGTCATTCATACCCGGGGAAAATGCGA
The DNA here is from genome assembly GCA_034641835.2 of Pinus albicaulis. Lineage (NCBI taxonomy): Eukaryota > Viridiplantae > Streptophyta > Pinopsida > Pinales > Pinaceae > Pinus > Pinus albicaulis. Next base: position 760,338,879 of record CM076577.1, read on the forward strand.
CCGTTCGGTCCCCGTCAATGACGCCAATATGTTAGCACTCCCTGATATCTAGTAGGGTGGAAATATACTCAAGAAGGTAACTACAAACCACTTTTGTTTGGGGTACTAGTCTTTCCCGACTAGAGGGGGCTCCCTCACTTAAAGAAACTAGATAGTTCACAATTATAAACCTCTTTGTCACTTTGGAAGTGGTTGCAAATAATTCCATTGTCTCAAAAATCTCACAACCTATTCTATGTTGATCAACTCGTTCATGGAATAAGTATATAATGTGAAATCTATTGCACCTGGTGCCACCGAAGTTCCGAAAGCCACTAGAATTCTCAGTATCACCTTTGTGTTGTTGTCCAACTTTGTTTTTGGATGGTAAAGTGTGGCAGTCTTCCCATCAAAATATATTGAGGTGAGATCATCGTTGGTAGGAATGAATTCGATCACTTTATCTTGGATAAAATCCCCTCGATGGTCATATCTCAACTCAGGTGGGACGTCTTTTTCATTTGAGAGATCTCCGATTTAACAACAATCAATTGGAGGGAAACATTCTGAGTTGAACCTTCTGATTGAATTTTTATCCTTAGATGGTTTTAGTGCAAGTTTCGATATTTGGTTCTTTCTCACTGTGTGTTTCTTGAAGAAAAATATTTACAAAAGAGCCAAGAAATGAACTTACTGAAATTTCTAGGCTTATGAAGCATCTGAGGGGAGGAAGATACGAGAATTCCATCGTTTTGTAACTAGAGAAGCATCTACTTGGAGTGCAGGAAATTGTTACGGCCAAGTATATTTCTTCTTCAATTTTTATTTTTATTTTTATTTTTTCGTTGATTGTTGATATTGCAAATGCAAGATCTGCTAAGAAAGTGGTTCAAAAACTTGGATTTTTACGGATTCAAATGTTTTAAGGGAAGAATAATTTCCTAGAGATTGATTATAAATTTTTTTTTTTCACATCTTCCATTCAATGGTTCTCTTTCTTTCAATCCACAGAAGAAAGATTTGATTGAAGTTTGTGAACTCGTTAAATCATCCTTTGTTTGTGGATTAAATCCCTATGAGGAATTTATTCATTCAATCTCATCGAGAGAAAGAATTTTCTGTCAAAATAAGGGAGTGAAAGAACTGGGAAAATTATTTAAGAATCTAATGGCCTTTTTATGTGATCTGATCAATGATCTGCTATGATGGGATAGTCATAAACGGATCGCACAAACGTGCACAAGGAACACAGGCGTCGGTCGCAACTAAGCATTTTTTATACGACCACCCTCACACGACCCAACCCACCTAAACGCGTCTCCCTAGGTACCCTCCCATGACTCTACCCGACCCGACTTAACCCACCCAAACATGTTTCCATGGGTGCCCTCACACGACCCGACCTGACTTGACCCGAACACATTTCCTTAGGTGCCCTCACACGACCCAACCCGACCCACACGAACATGTTTCCTTCGGTGCCCTGATCACACGACCCGACACAAATTGACTCGGCTCGCCTGAACGCGTTTTCTTGGGCGCCCTCACACAACCTGACCCGACCCAACCTACCCGAACACATTTCCTTGGGTGCCCTCACACGTTTCCTCAGGCACCCTCACAAGACCCGACTCACCCAAACACATTTTCCTGGGCACCCTCACACAACCTGACCTAAAAGCGTTTCCTTAGGTGCCCTCACATGATCTGACCTGACCCGCACGAACACGTTTCCTAGGGCGTGTGCCCTCACACGACCCGACCTACCCGAACGCATTTTCTCGGGTGCCCTCACACGACCCAACCCGGTCCGCCCGAACTCATTTCCTTGGGCACCCTCACCTGACACAACCTGACCCTACCCAACCTGCCCAAACGCGTTTCCTTGGGTGCCCTCACAAGACACAACACAACTCGACCTACCTAAATTCATTTCCTTGGGCAGCCTCACACTTCATGAGTCGACCCGACCCACTTGAACGCGTTTTCCTGGGCGCCCTTACACGACATGACATGACCCAACCCGCCCAAACACGTTTTCCTGAGCACCCTCACAGGACACGACCTGCCCGAACCCGTTTCCTCAGGCGCCCTCACACGACACGACCCAACCCAACTTGCCCGAACATGTTTCCTCAGGCACCCTCACACGGCACGACCTGACCTACTTGAACACGTTTTCCTAGGCACCCTTACACGACATGACTCGACCCGACCTGCCCGAATGTGTTTCCTTGGGTGCCCTCACACGACACGCTAACCTGACCCACCTGAATGTGTTTCCTTGGGCGGCCTCACATGGCACGACCCGACCCGAACGCGTTTCCTTAGGCACCATCACACGACCCGACCCTCCCAAACATTGAAGGCACGAGGGAGCAAACGGAAAATGGTTCACATGAATGTGCACAAAGCACACAAGCGGTCACAAATTATCATTTTTGATACGTCCTGTCTCACACGATTCGACCCGAACACATTTCATGTGGCGCCCTCATACGACACGACACAACCCGCCCGAATGAAGGGCACACGAGGGATCAAACGGAAAACAGATCACACAAGCATGCACAAGCAACATAGGTGGTCAAAAATTAGCATTTTTTATACGACCACCCTCACATGACCCGACATGACCCGACCTGACATTCCCGAACGCGTTTCCTTTGGCGGAATCACATGACGCGACCCGACTTGACCTGCCCGAGTGCATTTCTTTGGGTGCCCTCACACGACCAGACACGACCCGACCCAGAAGCGTTCCTTGGGTGCCCTCACACAACCCAACTTGCCTGAACGTGTTTCCTTGGGCGTCCTCACAGTACGTCACGACATGACCTGACCCAACCCGAACGTGTTGCCTTGGGCACCATCACATAACTCGACTCGACCCGCAGGAATGTGTTTCCTTGGGTGGCCTCACACGGCATGACCCGATCAGAACCAACCCTACCCACCCAAACGCATTTTCATGGGCACCCTCACATGACTCAACCCAGACGCGTTCCTTGGTCGCCCTCACATGACCCAACACGACCTGACCCGGACGCATTCCTTGGGCGCCCTCACACGACCTGACAAGACCCCACCTGGATACACTCCTTGGGCTCCCTCACATGACTCAACCTAACCCAAACGATGTGTTTCCTTGGGCGCCCTCACATAGTACGACCCTACCTGACCCGACTTGACCCGACCTAAACGCGATTACTTGGGCGCCATCACAAGAAAACGTTGTTATTCTGATGCTTTTGTCTTAAACGTCACTATTCCGATGCTTTTGTCCTAAAATTTCCTTATTCTAACACTTTTGTCCTAAACTTCGTTATTCCGACGATTTTTTCCTAAACGTCGCTATTTCGACACTTTGTCCTAAAACGTCACACTTCTGACGCTTTCCCTAAATGTCGTTATTCCTACGCTTTTTTCCTAAATGTCGCACTTCTGACGCTTTTGTCCCAAAACGTCACTATCACGAAGATACCCCGAAACGTCGCTATTCTAAAGATGCTCCCTAAATGTCACTATAGCGACGCTTGCTGGCAAGATTTAAAAAATTGAGAAAATTTGGGGAACTTTTCAAAAATACGTCAAAACTGTCGGAACTAAAGTGTCGAAAAATTGACAATGTGTACTAGTGATCATCAATGTCAAGTTCTGACTTGTATTCACTATCCTCTTCATTTCACTTGCATGCATAAGAGACAAACTTGTCTTCTTATTATGTGCTTTAATTATTTACTAAATACCATCCTTAAACAGGTGATACTTGTTCCCATGGTGATGAAATACAGCTTTCCTATCATACAGATAAGGACTTCCCAATACAATACCAGATATTTCAAGCGGTACCACATCAAGCTCAACTTCATCAAGAAAGTTTGAGTTGATGGTGAATCTTAGTAAGCACTTCCTTGTAACCTACAATTTTCCATTCTTGCAAATCCAACCCAAAGGATATGGTCTTGGATTTTTAATAGTTTCAAGGCCTAGCTGCTTAACCAAATCTTAGGAAATCAAGTTAGCTTGTGACCCACTATCAAAAAGTGTATGAATATTAGTATGCTTATAGACAACTCTAATGTGGAAAATTTATGTTTTTGTATCTTCGTCATGAATATCATTTGAACAATTTGAAGAACTAGTGCTTGCAACATGTTTACCTTTCAAACCCATGGCTATAATTTTTGGCTCATCTCCTGAATCTGACCCTAAATCTTGTTCAGCTATAGCAACAGTTTTTCTCTTCTCTTTGGCTTTCAATCTATTTAGTTTCGATTTTGGATGAAGTTGCGAACAGTGGTCTTCATCATGGCCAGTCTTTGAAAAGTTTTTGCATGTGAGATTTTCCTTCTCTTTTTTATAGAAATATTTATTTTTCCTCTTCCATAAAACTTTCCTTTCCCTTTACCCTCACTTTCCTCTTTCTCCTCTATGCCTTGCTTTCCCCTTGCCTCTAAGTGTGTGGCTTGCACAAACTTCATCTAAATTGCTTGGGTTAAACATAATAATAGTATGCTTCAAATAGAAATATAAACCTCCAATATATTTTAAGAGTGTGTCTTGGGAATTAAAATTTACTCCTAACAACAAAGCTCTCTTTCTAAACTCCTAGGTATAATCTTGAACTATTTGACCCTTGAGCTGCCTAAAAATTTTCCAACTCATAATAGATTTTTTCATGTAAGCTAAAGGATAAAATTTTCTTTTAATGGCAGAAATAAACTCAACCCAAGTGATGGATATCTTACCATGGATTCGCATTTCCTCTTGAGTCTTTGCTTCCCACCAGACTAGTGTTTCTCCTTCTAGCCTCAATGAAGCCAACTAGATATTTATGTTATCTTCATGAAGGTTTTGAATTCTAAAATACACCTCCAAGTGAAGTATCCAATTGTCTAACTTCTATGCATTTACCTCACCATTTTACATGGGTAATTCAAACTTTATGTCCAATTTGAGTAATAGAGTATTTCCTTTTGGGGTCTTGGAATGAGTATGGGTATGGGTGGTTTTTGTGGTGGAAGTGGAAGATGAAGCTGATGGTGATGATGAGGATGATGAAGATGGTGGAGATGGAGGTGGCTTTCCTCCATTTCCCTTTGAACTCTTCTCTTCATCCTTCTTATCATTTGAAGTTCCTTATCCATGTGGGAAATTAGAACCTCCTCCTACCATTCCACCAGTGAATGCATTAAACATAATCTTGACCATCCTCTTCATGTCATTGAATTATTTCCTGACATCCTCATCTTCTGAGTGTCCTTCATTATCTCCAACACCTGACATGATGGTTTCAGATTCAACTTCAGTTTCTGGTTCAATTTGGACCTCCTCAACCTCAAATACAGACAACACTTGAGGTGCTCCAGGTGCAACTAGGAGTGAAAATTCAAGTGCATATGGTGTCCTTGTGCCTCTCCCTCTTCTTGTCCTAACCTCAGGACTAGCAACCAATAATTTCCCTTCCCCTCTTTGCAATATTAACCTTGTAAGCATCACAAAGTTGCAACTCTTAAAAATCTTCTCCACAAACTCTAGCAAAGCAAGAAAATAACCTTAAGAAACCTGATGCTCTGATACCACTTGATCTGAACTTGTATTTTAGTTTTTTTGTGCTAATTAAAAGTTTAAAATTATAATTTATTTGCTTCTTGTTTTCTTATGGTGCTTTAGTTTCCTTGGTGTAGGCGAGTGTCAAAATAGGAAATTGTCTTGAGTTTTATGTTGAAATTAATGAAAAATAAGCAACATAAGTAAGAACTGAAAAAAAAAACATAAACATGTACATCAAACCATAAACAGATCCATCAACACAAGTTTTTTATCAAGGAGTTCACCCCTCCTGGGCTACATCTCCTTGGTCCAGCTCCATAGCTTGGGCCTCTTGTATTAACTCAAATTTGGAAAAATTGTTGTGTACATTATTCAAATGCTCTTGAAACCTATTCTATTGTCTTAAAAACATACAAATCATCTAAAAATGACTATCCAATTACCAAAAACTGACTCTGGCTGGTCCAAAATTGACCTCCTTCCCTGGTGGCCATGGGCTCCCATGAACTTCCATGTAGAAAAATCACATGTAGAAATCATTTTCAGCCTTTGAAACTTATACCATTGTCTTTGGAATTCCAAAATCATCTAAAATTGACTATTCAGTTTCCAAAAATGGTCGAATATTGCCTCCATTATGGCAAAACAAATTTCCCTAGTTTTCCTCCACTAAAACTGGAGGAACTCCAGCTAACCTCGCCAAAACTGGGGGTCCGCCAGATTTTGCGTGCTCCACCAAAAGAGCTACCAACTTAAACTGTGCGTTTAATTAATATAACTATAGTTTATTTTAATTAATCCCGGTGCTAAATGTGCTTAGTATTTAAGCTCTAGCGCTGGTCACGTGGACAGGGGGTTGGCCCTCTCCTCCATCCATTGGCGCAGAATTGAAGGCTCATATCCCAGCGCGTTGCAAAGGCTTCCAAGTTTCATGCAGATGGCACATTGGTTAGAAGGTTGGCTTGTGGGGTAGAGGTCTGGGGTTCAAACACGACCCCGCTCCCATTACTCCAAGCCTTTTGCATATAAATAACATGGACATTGTAATTTGATTAACCCATCGAACATATCATTTATGTGGACCTTTGCTTTAGAATGCAAATTATGGTTTTGAATGCGTAATTGAAATTTGGTTTAATATATATTTAAATATAATTTAATATAATATATATTATTTAATATAATATATATAATATGTCAAAACATATAATATAATATATATATAATATTTAAATAATAATAAAATAAAATAAAATAAAATAAATACAATTCCACCTTAGAACCATTAGGATAATTTCACCCACATAGATCAAACTGACGAATTAAAAAGTGCCACTTGTCACAACCTCATTGACAGAAACCTGAAGAATATTCCCAGAAGATTCTCTTTCGCTGACTCGACTGTCATGTCAGCAACCTATTCAATTTGCAATTTTTTTAATTGTTTGAGTAAACGGACAACAGGCCATAACTTACTCATACGAACTCGGATTTTGATGAAACGAGCTGTGTTGGAATCCTGGTGACGAGTTCTACACTATCGTCTTAGTTTCGAGAGATTCTAAAAAAAAATATTTTTGAGCTAAATACTGAACACCTGATCACTTTAACCCTTCATCCCACTCATAAAACCCTAAATAAGGAGCTAGCATGTTTAGGAAATGAAATAAAGACCATTTCTCTTGTTTCAAATGTTTAAGTGACAAAAAAAGTTCAAAAGAGAAAAAAATTCCTTACTGTCTCATTAAAAGCAGCAAAAAATTCATTTCAAGTGTCAAAGGTTTAAAGAGGTCCATTCTATCCTATTATATCATTCGAAGACAAAAAGGTCATTTCCCAAATGTCAAAGACAACTTGTCTTGTTTTGAAAAGGTCATTTCCAAATGTAAAATGTTCAAAATTCATTTCAAATGTCAAAAGGTAAAGGGGGCCTCTCAAGCTTATAAAAGGCCAAAACATAAATCATTTTCATTCATTGATATCCCTTGATGTGTGGAAGACCACCTCTCTACCTCAATTGCACTCCAAAGGTGTTCCAACTCCAAAATCCAAGGCTCAAATTCACTTAAAAATCCATTTTCTACCCTTCAAAAAACTGTTGTTGCGCTTTTTTCCCCTCTTGTTACGCTTCTGGGAAACACTATTACGCTTTTGGCCACCAGTGTTACAGTTATGTAGGGTGCTATGCAACAGTGTTATGCTTGTGAGTGCTACACAATCACTGTTGTTACACTTTTCCTCTACGTTGTTACGCTTTCCTCCACGTTGTTACGCTTCTGTAGATGTATGTTACGCGTCTGGAGGAGAAGTAGTTTTCAATCTTGAGCTCCAAAAACCTCCAAACCAGCTCACTACTTGGCTCCACTAACTTATGCAACTCTCATAAAAGTTAAATCTCTTCTCTCATTCCATCTTTTGGTCGAATTTTTTGGGTGTTTAAACATTTTCATTCTCACTTATGTTTTCTTTATATTTTCACTAGTCCATATCTATAAAAAAAAATTAATTCGACAAACCCTAACCTATCCCTCCTACCTAAACCATAACCCACACATTTCATACACCTTATCCACACATTCCTATCATCTACACCATCCCTAACATGTCAAATTCAATAAAACCCTATATTCTAGCTATTTCACAGTGAAAAAAACTTAAAAGTTTCGGTTTTTTCTAGATTTTGACACCCTACACACATCCATTTTTCCTCATTCCACTTTCAGTATGGAGCTAAGATGTTACTCTATGCACTAAATTTTTCTTAGAGTTTTTTCTCAGCTCCATGGCCCTCATTTCACCTTCTAAACCTACATCACTTCTACACTAGCTATTCTCATATTCAAACATTGATAATTTATTGTATTTTTATCATTTTTCCACCTTCCTCACACTCATTTTCCCTCATTCCACCCACAACTTGGAGCTAACACACAAATAAACTCACTCAATTTTTTCTATAATTTCTCTCAGCTTCATGATCCTTCATCTCATCCGCTAAACTCACACTTTCCTACAATATGTCTTTCGACATTTCCATGCATTCACCCATCTCATTAACACTCTATGGTTTTCATCATTCCATTGACAAATACAATGTAAAGTGACAAGAAGAGCTTCAAGGGAGGGTGCCACCTCAAGCTAGAACCCTTCACAATTCATGAAATAAATGCTTCGCCATTGGCCTGAAGATGCTTTGAGAGAGCTCAATGTTTTAGATTTTGTGAAAAGCTTATGGAAGAGGGGTATCATTTTCAATTGGCCAGCCTATTTTCTACAAGATACAACATGGGAAATGTCACTATTGTAGGTATGGAGATAAGCCTATCAAAAAACCTAATTTCTTCAACAATAGGTATCCCTTGTCATGGAAAGTAGTGGTTCAATGTCATGGAGTTAGACATTGAAAACCACAAACAATTTCTTAAGCCTCATGCTAGAGAGGAGCCACACTACCTTTTTCCTTTCAGACATCTCAGAAACAATTATGCTCCTCTGATGATGTTCATAATGAAGCACTTCACATGTGAAGGAAGATTCTCCAGGTTGTATAGGTATCATATCATGTTGTTGATGCATTTCACCTCTGTCAAAACACTCGATTCTCCATATTATTTGTACAGGAGTTTGATTAAGATGACTAAGAAGGTTCAGAGTAGAATACAAGATCATCACACTAGTATTTTTCATCATGGTCTAATCAAGCTCATTGTATTGCATCAATTGTCCTCCATCAACATGACTTGGGAAATTTTCTTGGAGAGATTGTCAGCAACGCCTACCATTAGCCCTTCTATATTGCCTAGTACATCATCAGCACAGCCAATGGAGGTTGGCTCTTCTATCATGCCCACTCAACCTTCATATGATCCTAGGGTTGTTGAGTTTACTCACACCTATGAGATGGGTAAGAGACAAGTATTTGCACCCAAGTCTGCCAAGAATGTTCTTACACTTGACACCATTGTGGGACAATGTGAGATAGAGGAGTAGCCTCTTTTGTATCAGCATAGTGAATCAACGCCATTATAGGTTGAGATAGCAGAGAAATTGGAGGTTAGATTAGCTGAATAGATAATCAGAGAAAAATATGAGGAAATAGAAAAATTGAAGAAGATGTTTTAAATTGCTAACTCTCAAATCACTTTCTTATAGCAAGAAAAATTTCATTTCAAAGTGAATCAATTCCTATAAAGCAAGCCCAAGTCACACCTAGAGGAAATAAAAGGTAAAGGTAAGGAGGTTATTGTTGTTAACAAAATGCAGGATATGGAGGCTGAGACACAATCAAGAAGGCCAAAAAAAAGAGGCCTCAAAAGGGCACTAAAGCAAGAAAGACAGCCAACTCATCCACCTGACTAGTTGATCTTTGATGAGATTATTGCCATGGAGATTAATGAATATAGAGAGCTTTGGTTTTCAATAGTAAATGAGCATTTGGAGAAGCTCTTGAAGAGGGTTAAGAGGGACAATAAGCTGCAAAGACACATGGCAAACCACCATCGTGCCAGGAACACAATTTCTCAAATAAGGCTGAAACAATTGAATATATAAGGCCTTCCCATGGGTCTTTTTGTAAAAAATTCGAGATGTTCTGGAAACTAGACACATAGTTCTAGTTGACCGTTCTTTCATAAGTGGATTTGGACTCCTAAAGGTCCCTCAAAAGTTCCTCTAAATTTTTATTACGCTTCTGCAAATTTTTGTTACCCTTTTATCAGAAATGTCACAAATCAGCATTGGATTCCACATGACACTTGTCAAGCTCATAAATTATCACAAACTCGAGGTATTTTTGTCCTATGAATTGGAATTAGATTTATCGAGTTGGTTTTTCCTCCTATCATGAGGGAATATGTAAATAATGTAAGGGACAAACACTCCTAGTTCATAGCTAAAATTCAGGGAATGGTTTCTAACCTCCCTAGAAACTAGCAAATAACTCATCTTATGTATTTATGATCGATGAGCGCACTGTAGGTTTATGCAGTCGCACGGTTTATATGATGCCCTTCTTTGAATACACATATTTAGGGCAGATCTCATCATATATGTTGCAACCTCGCCTCCTCCCATTTCGTTGCACTACGGTCATAGCGTTGTAACCATGCCTTGTCTAGACGCTGTCACGATCTCTCCATACCTTTTTTGCCTTCTACCCTATTCGCTTCCATGGAAGAATATCTAGTCGATTACACGCCAGATTCTTTGGAGGGGGTGTCGATCTGGACCACATCCTCGCTGCACATTTCTCCATCTACTATTTTGCTGGCACAAAACTCCCTATCTCCCCCGACAGGTGGACCTAGGATTTCCACATGGCCACACCTCTTGTTTGTCGATTCTCCAAGTCTGGAATACCCTCTACCCTCGGAATATCCTCCTTATGCACTGTTTGTGCACATTACACCCTTCTCCGAGACCTATCCGGCTCCCCAACACCCTCTATCTCTGGCATCCATCCATTTCATCACCACGTCTTCAGCCATCTGCATCCTCCCACCTAAGTGAAGGTGCCTCCAACCCTTCTCCCCCAGTTACACTTCCCACGGGAATCGTAGACATCCCTTCATAGGGTATCTTTCCCCACGATCTACCGTGGTCAGCTTCGTGCCCACCCTCGCCGGGTTTTTTTTCCAGAACTGTCTCCATGTCTTCGCCATTGTATGAAGTAGGGCCTTCTGAGGATCCGATTACTGAGCCCGAACCTAACCCTCCCTCTCAAGGTGCACACTCGTGGGGCCTCAGGCAGAACAGGTGCATCAAAGCTCGTAATAAGGGCATCAATCTATATTTTGGAGAAAATCTCAGAATGGGCGAGGTAGAGGACACCCCAGATCGTGTTTTGGTTGGACATGTGAGGGGACACAAATACAATTTGGTGAGGATCCATCTACGGAATATGGAGATATGGGGACAATTTCTTGAGCCTCTGCCCTCTATCATCATCCTTCCTCATGGCAGGTTAGCTTCTAGCGCCCGGAGCACCTTCATTGGGTACTCTCTCGATACTGGCATATTGAACATGACCTGGTGCTTCTAAAGCGATGGAGTCTGTTATTTGATCTGGAATGGGAAAACTTGGGAGCTGGCCCCATCTGGGCTCCCCTTCCTAGACTCCCATTGAATTTATGGTCGGAGGACACTTTCGTGCACATAGGGAATGCACTTGGCACCTTCTTGGATTATGATAAATCTTTCACTGCTATTGGGGTCATGACAATGGCATGCATATTGGCTCACTTGGACACGAGGGAGGGCCTGGAAGAATCCATCATCCTTAGATGGAAGCAGTTATCTAGGACGCAACCACTAGATTATAAGGGTGTACCTTTTTGATGTTGCAGATGTCATTCAGTGGGACATCTTTACAAGGAGTGCCCACTACTTCAGAAGCGGGATGCACCTATTATATCATCTGAGCCTGCCTCTGAGGCGATCCCCACCACTCTGCCTTCTACTCGGAAGCCACCTCCTCGCGAACGGGCACAATGGTTGAAAGAGCAGGCTACTGGACCTGCTTTTGGCACTTCTCAACCTCCATCTCTGCACATTACTCGATCTAAGGCGACCGCGTCGCTTCACTCGTCAGGTATTTCTCTATCTCTTCCCTTTGCATCATCAGTTCCTTTGGCATCATCTTTTGAGATTTCCACTCTGCACATATCCTTTGTTGATATGATTATTCCCTCTATTATATGTCCCCCCTGCTCCTCCCCCCTCCCCTTATCTGAGACCCCCCCGACCCTCCCGACCCTAGACCCTAGACTGGAGGTCTGGCCATCATCCCATCCCTAGACCCTCGAAATCATCTCCGGGATGCCACTCATACATCTCAAAATCCATCGTTTAGGCTCGACGGGAAGTGGCGGATGGACGCCAAATCACTCATGATTGGGTTCTTAGAGCACAGCAAACCCTCCCTGAGGTTTCTTAATGAAGATACTATCCTTCAATTGTCGTGGCATGGAAAACTCTGCTAAAAAACTTTCCCTTGGTAGATTATTTGATACTACCCCGGTCAATGTGATTTTTTTGCAAGAGACTCTTGGCTAAGAGGAGATGGTTATGCAGGCACTCCATGATATTCACCCTGATTGGATTTTCCATGCCATGGATGCACGGGGCCGATCTGGAGGCATAGCACTGGGTCTCAACCCCAGATCGATCATGCTCTGCAATCTCTGGGGAGGTGAGGGATTTATCAGTGAAGATATCATTTCGACCGATTTTGGTAGTTAATTTTACATCATTAACATACACGGACCATGTACAGATCGTATCATATTTTTGGAACACCCGCTCAGACTCTCCCTCCTAGACGCAGAGAACCTCATTATGGGAAGCGATTTGAACTTCTTGCTCGGACAGGCAAAATCCTGGGGACACTATGCTCATATTGACCCCCTATGTAATATTCCTATTTTGAGAGTAATATTCAATTTCATTTTGTTTTCTTTGTTCAAAGAATAATTATGTAAAGGAGGGTCAAAAACTCCTAATAAAAGAATAAATACATGCCCAATGTGAACAGAGGCAAATCAGGGTTGTCTTAATAAAATCCACTTGTGTATGAAATAGGATTGAGCCATTTAACTGGGTCAACAGGACCAAATCACAACAAAGTCCAGATGCATTGAACCTCCTGGTTGATCAACGCAGTTCTAGAAGGAGTTCCTCCATGTGAAAAGGGTTAAATGAATGAAGGTGGTTTAGGGTTTTGGCAAGCTCTCATCTTATAAAAGGAAGGGGAAGGCAACATGTTGAGGTTGTTCATGATTTGATTTATGAATTATTGTCTGTTTAGACAAACATCTTTCTTGGCTGCTTAGCCTATATTGCATTGGAATTTCCTGTTTAGGAGTTCCATCTCTTCCCATTGAGGAGCTCTTGGGAGGGCTTGTATTGCTTGTCCACTATTCGGTTGGAGACCAAGCTTCTACTTCCAAATGAAATGTAGATCTAGTGAGGGTTTTCTTGCTTTTGTAAGCTACAACAAGTGGAAATCTAGATCTTTTCAGATCTAGCTTATATTGGAGCCTCTTCTCAGTGAGTGTGTCTTTTAACCTCCTGGAAGAGTGCATCCATTGTTTGAGCTTCGGTTTTGATCTTGGCATCAGGCCAAAGTGTTCTCCATCCTCAACTACATAGTTCCTTGAAGAGACTACGTCATTTTTGCAGGCAGAGTTGCAGTGGGGTTTTTGTATCAGCTTGGAGGAAAGATCTCTGGTGAAAGGGACCCTTCCCTTCACTGTGGTGATCCATGGATTGGCCAACCAATCCATGTTCATTTCAGATCTGATCTGCTGTTTATCATATGCTTCAATAATTTCTGAAGATTACTGCAGATCTGTGGCTTAGATCTTAGATCTACTCATTGATATCCATCTTTTGCTGAGATCCCCAAGGGGAGTGTAAAGAAGAGCCTCTTTGGCATATGGATCTGTAATAGATCTATGTTTTTGTGTAAGGATCTGCCATAGATCTAAAATATAATGAAATACTACTTCATCCTCCTGAAAATTACGATGTCAATCTCATTCTGCATTTTCTTGTGTTGTAGTGTCTCATTTTGGAGCCTTGATCCATGAAAACTTATGTATTTATCTAATATATTGCATAAATCATATCATAGGGCTGATTCACTTATTTTCATACTTATTTTCACCTAATTCCTTCATAAAGTTACGCTGCATATGCTTCAGTCACATTCTGCATACTCTAGGTCATGGGAAATCAACATTTTTAAGCCATTCCAGAGTGGGAGAGTTGTTTAACATAGCTAGCGTTATTTTTTTGGGCTGAAATTTGGTATGGTAGTTGCACATAACCTAAGATAAAGGAAACAACCGTCATCCATCCTTATTTTTATGCACATCCCTGAAATTAATCATTTTAGGGCATAAATCACTGTTTTTCCCCACCCTTTTGAGTCAAGAAGTGAAGTAAAGTTGATATTGTTGTTTATAATGAAGGATCTGTAATAAAAAATCAGTTATAAGTGATACTTGCTTCTCTCCAACTTTATAATACCTTAGGGTATTCTTATTGTTGTAGAAAATTCTAGATTTGGAATATTACAGTGGAGCAAGATCTTTGGCTCAACCTGTGGCCTTCCAACTAAAGTGCTATAAAGAGAATTAGGAGAGAAAAAAATTATGGAGAGGATGAGTTTTCTCTAATAAATTTTCAGATCTAATAATAAAGAAGAAGAAGAGTGCAATGAAACTCCTAGAGGATTTCAAGAAGAAGAAAGCTAAAGTGAGACCTCTAGAAGGTTTCAAGAGGAAGAAGAAGACCCATGCACTTCCTGTTCTCATAGAGGAAGTGGAGAGAAATAAGACCACTTAGAACATGAGATCTTGAGTGGGTATTTGGCAAAATATAAGTGCCAACCTAGGGCTTTCAAAGAGACCCTAAATTTTCCTCAGTTTATTCAACTGAGAGAAGAAACAAGACCATGCAATAAGAGAATGATCAGAGGCAACAGATTCATGTTGTCTACATTTGATGGATCACTCAAGTGTGCAGAAAAGACTTGGGTAATGAAGCTAGAAGCATTTTTCCTACTACATCTAGTGGTGGGGAAAGAGGCTGTGGAGATCTCATCGCTGCACTTGGAAGGCAAGGAAAGCTCTTGGTGGATCAGCCATGAAGGTCATGCAAGAGTATCTACTTTTGCTGATTTTATCCATCAAGTAATCAGGATATTTGACAGTAGAAGGCCAGAGGAGGAGGAGTCCTCTTCTCCACTTGAAGAGCCTTGTACCAGCGCTACCACTTTCATGGAGGAGCAGCCATATGTAGCAGTAGTTGGAACAACCAACACATTGAAGAGAGGAACCCTTGCCACCATACAAGAGGTTCCCAAGACTCACCAAGCTTGCAAAACACTGTGCAATTTGGGATTGATCCAAGAGGGGATGAACATTCATTCCTTTGCACCTTATTTGAGTTGCATGCAGCATGAGGAGTTAGGGTGCAAGATGGTGGGAGGCATGATGAATGTTGTGCCACTTCCTATTGGTGTTTGGCCTTCAGCACACTTGGATTCTTTTGGATCCAAGAGGATAATTGATGAGAGGTCTTTTTTGAAAGATTTCCAAGGGGTTACATCTCAACTTCCCATGAGGTGTAAGGAGGAATACTTGCTTTGGGAGATTGGTAGTCTTCATTGGGAAGATTCCAAAGGAGAAAATGATTGGAGGCATCCACCTTTGGATGAAAGTCTTCTTCTCAAAAAGAAGACATGAAGATTCCTCTTTCAGAGGTAGACCGAGATCTAAGGTCTCCTATTGAGGATGAGGCATTTTATACCTTGGAAGGAAAGGATAGGGGTGAAAACATAGTCATGACAGAGGCATCTCTACCATTCCATGTAGAAGGAGAAGAAGCAGCTGCTCCAAGAAGAGAAGATCTTGCATTCTTGCAAGGAGTTTCAAAGAGTCTCACATATAGAAATTTTGGCACAATCTATGAGCAGCATGTGCCATCAATATCAGATGGTGAGGTCCTGAATACTGCAAAAGATGAAGAGGAGGGAAAACTTCATCGGGAAATAAACATTTACCCCTCTTTATTTCAGAAGAGTGATGTACTAAGAAGGCATGGAGATCTATGAAAGACAAGCCAGGACACATCAATCCATACATCTTTCTATTATGATCTATGCCTTGATGTCTCCTTACTTGGAAGAAGCCCTCTAGGGAAACTCCTTGATGGAAAGAGCAAAGTGTTCTCTCAACCTTGTACAGTGATGATACATTTAGCCAAGGGAGAGACTATTACAACGCTGGAGACTTTGGGTAAGAAGCATGCTTATGTCAATCACATTCTATTTTATGATTGCATGCATTATTTTACTTTTCATGTGCAGGCCATGACTCCTAAGAGGAGTGTCCTACCTTATAAACTTCATGGCCAACTATGGGCCAGAACTATTCTCAAGTATGGCCACTCCCTTGATGGGTTAATGGAGGTCTTGCAGCATGATGGGTGCTTCCCTAAAGCACCAAATATACATTTCACCTTCAGCCTTGGTGGAATTATGAGGGCAGAAAGTAAGTGGCATGTAAACCACTTACCACATCTAGATCTAAAGCAAGGAGGAGATGACCTGCGCTGGTTTCTATTGGGTGAGTGTAGGTACCCCCCAAGGTTTTTGATTTTATTGTCTCGTGCCTTGTATGGACACCCCATGATGAATTCTATGTCCATACATTTACTTATGTCTATGATGTATGTACATGTATTTCTGTTTAGAATGAATATCATAATCATGTATGTACTTTGGGTTGGGAGAAATTGTAACCTTCTCATGAGATGGCATAAGGGAGCTTGTTTGTATCATGATGATAATAATGCTCCAATATTTGTTATGAACATGAGAGGAGGAATGAGACATTGGTTGAGTGTGTCCTTTGGGAATGAAATCTCCCACATTCATTCATGCTTCAAGAGGAGAGTAGGACATTGTGTGGCTGCTACATTATATCATTTGTTTCCTTATGCTAGAAGCCATATGTTGGGCTTATGTCATTGGAAAAAGTCTCTCACTTGGGAGAATTTGCAGCAAGACATGTGTTGTTTGTATCATATTCAACCAACACCTATTACTCTCTATTATTTCCAAGCTTTGGAGAAGCTTTTTGCAGCAAGAAGGTGGTGGGATGGCCACTTATTGTACTATGATTTGAGACATCAAGATGAAGGACAACGCTGGTCTCAAAGGAGGGACTATTTTCACCATCCAATATATCATATGACACTTAGCCCATATTTCTTTTGGAGCTCATATGGTGAATATACTTTATTCACTATATGCATGGAAGATGGCAAGAAGGCTCACTGTGATCCATGAAAGGAATCATGAAGTTCCAAGTCTCTTTTGGCTTCATGAGGACTATATTGTTGCATCCCAAGATCATCAGCTCCATATGTATCATAAATGGAGGGAGAGATAGTGTGAGTTGAGTATTCCTATCTCTCACTTCCAGCCATGGAGCCCCTACATATTGCATATGGTGGGGAAAGGTGACTATTTCTTTGAGTTGTCTAGGATGGCTCACTTTGTTTGTATGATAGCAGGGAGATTGGAGTTTCTCATGGGGGTTGGAGTGCCCAATATTTACCATCTCTCATACCTTGAAGATACCAATGGGTAGCATATGATTCTTTTATGTATCTCCCACTACTTCATGATGACAGCTATTTGGTGCATCCACCAAAGGCAAACTTGTATTCTTGGGAGGAGACAATTCTATTGGAGATTTTGCAAAGTCCTTGTGAGTTGATTGAGGACAAGCAACATTTTGGAGGGGAGGGCTGTAATATTCCTATTTTGACAAGAATATTCAATTTCATTTTGTTTTCTTTGTTCAAAGAATAATTATGTAAAGGAGGGTCAAAAACTCCTAATAAAATAATAAATACATGTCCCATGTGAATAGAGGCAAATCAGGGTTGTCTTAATAAAATCCACTTGTGTATGAAACATGATTGAGCCATTTGACTGGGTCAACAAGACCAAATCACAACACAGTCCAGATGCATTGAACCTCCTGGTTGATCAGCGCAGTTCTAGAAGGAGTTCCTCCATGTGAAAAGGGTTAAATGAATGAATGTGGTTTAGGGTTTTGGCAAGCTCTCATCTTATAAAAGGAAGGGGAAGGCAACATGTTGAGGTTGTTCATGATTTGATTTTTGAATTGTTGTCTATTTATACAAACAAATTTATTGGCTGCTTAGCCTAGATTGCATTGGAATTTCATGTTGAGGAGTTCCATCTCTTCCCATTAAGGAGCTCTTGGGAGGGCTTGTATTGTTTGTCTACTATCTGGTTGGAGACCAAGCTTCTACTTCCAACTGCAACACAGATCCAGTGAGGGTTTTCTTGCTTTTGTAAGCTGCAGCAAGTGGAACTCTAGATCTGTTCAGATCTAGCTTATATTGGAGCCTCTTCTCAGTGAGTGTGTCTTTTAACCTTCTGGAAGAGTGCATCCATTGTCCAAGCTTCAATTTTGATCTTGGAATCGGGAAAAAGTGTTCTCCATCCTTAACTACACAGTTCCTTGAAGAGACTGCGTCCTTTTTGCAGGCAGAGTTGCAGTGGGGTTTTTATATCAGCTTGGAGGAAAGATCTCTGGTGAAAGGGACCCTTCCCTTCACTGTGGTGATCCATGGATTGGCCAACCAATCCATGTTCATTTCAGATCTGATCTGTTGTGTATCATATGCTTCAGGAATTTCTGAATATTACTTCAAATCTGTGGCTTAGATCTCAGATCTACTCATTGATATCCATCTTTTGTTGAGATCCCCAAGGGGAGTGTAAAGAAGAGCCTCTTTGGCATATGGATCTGTAATAGATCTATGTTTTTATGTAAGGATCTTCCCTATATATGAATATAATGAAATATTGCTTCAGCCTCCTGAAAATTACGTTGTCAATCTCATTCTGCATTTTCTTGTGTTGTAGTGTCTCATTTTGGAGCCTTGATCCATGAAAATTTATGTCTTTCTCTAATATATTGCATAAATCATATCATAGGTCTGATTCACTGATTTTAATATTTATTTTCACCTAATTCCTTCATAAATTTACGCTGCATATGCTTCAGTCACATTCTGCATACTCTAGGTCATGGGAAATCAACATTTTTAAGTTATTCCGGGAGTGGGAGAGTTTTTTAACATAGCTAGCATTATTTTTTTGGGCTGAAATTTGGTATGGGAGCTGCACATAACCTAAGCTAAAGGAACCAACCATCATCCCTCCTTATTTTTACGCACATACCTGAAATTAATCATTTTAGGGCATAAATCACTGTTTTTCCCCACCCTTTTGAGTCAAGAAGTGAAGTAAAGTTGTTGTTGTTGTTTAGAATGAAGGATATGTAATCTAACATCAGTTATAAGTGATTACTTTCTGCTCTCCAACTTTAGAATACCTTAGGGTATTCTTATTGTTGTAGAAAATTCTAGATTTGGAATATTACACCCTATATGATCCCATTCGGGCTCTCATTGAAGATCATCACCTGGTTGATACCCCTACTCCTTAGATTCAAACAAAATGGCACAATTGAAGAGTTTTATTGGCCTCATTAGCTAGACGACTGGACCAGTTCCTGATTCATGAGGCTATTGCAGAACACACCCCTATTTATAGACAATGGGTTGGATCGGGTGGGCTTTCTTATCACTCTCCCATTTATTTGGAACTTATTGGTGCTTAACAAAAGCCCCATGCCCACTTCGAATTCAATGCGACATGGCTCAGTAATTCTTCATATACTAAAATTATCACTCATTACTGGACATCCCATTCGGATCCTCTTGATCTCGATCCCTCTACTACTTTTTCATTTAAGATGAAGGAATTTAAGAGGCTCATTTCTACATGGGAAAAGGAAAAATGCACTAGGGATGAACAACTATTGACAAACATTGAATCTGAGTTGGAATCCATTAATGACTCGGTGGATCAAGGGTACACAGCTGAAGTGTCCAAAGCCCGCATCATTCATTTAGATTCTGATCATAGCAATATTCTGAAAGAACGTGAAAAAACATGGAGGCTACGGAGTAGGGCTATTTGGTTGCAAGTTGGTGATGAGCATACCAATTTTTTCCACCAATTTGAAAATGGAATAAGGGTGATCAATATGATTTGGTAGTTGGAAGATGATGTTGGGAATTAGGCCCGGGCCTTTCAACAATTGGCTAACATGGGGGTCTCATACTTTAGGAATCTTTATAGAGCTCCCCAGATTGCTACACTCCCGGAGATAATCAAGGTGGCAGATCTGTTTCCTAGATTTGCGGGGAAAGATGAGGAAGCATCCCTGACTGACCCTATCATGATGACAGAACTTCAGGACACCCTCAAATTTTCTTAGAAGGATAAGAGCCTAGGCCTGATGGGTCACCCATTGAATTCTACATATCATTTTTCGATACTTTGGGTCAAGATATTCTCAAGGTGGTGGAGCACTGTAGACAGACTGGTTGATTATATGATTCTTTCAACTCCACCTTCATTTCTCTTATTCCAAAATTTGACTCCCCTCGCACATTTTCTGACTATCACCCCATATCATAGCCAACCGAATCAAGCTTGTACTCTCTACAAATATTTCACCAGAACAATTTTCTTTCCTTCACCACTGTCAGGTTCATGAAGCCATTGACACGGCCCAAGAAGCCCTACACTCCATTAAGATTAAGCACCTCAAAGGCATCATCCTCAAGTTTGAATTGGAAAAGGCATTTGACCACTCCAACTAGCTTTATATTTGAATGCTCTTGACTCATCTGGGTTTCCCCATCCTTTCTATCATGTGTTGCATCACTAACGTATCCTTCAGTGTTCTTATCAACGTGTCTGCATCACCCTTTTTTCACTCTGAGAGAGGGCTTAGAAAAGGGTGCCCACTCCCACCTCTCTTTTTTCCTAATCATTATGGAAGCAGTGAGTAGTCTTATCTCCCATGAGCGTCAATCTGGTAGACTTATGGGTATCTGCATTGCAGAGGGATGCTCTCTCACTCACTTGCTCTTTGTTGATGATGTGCTTATTTTTCTCAATGGATCGGTGGGGGATATCACTACTTTCTCTTCAATTTTAACATCCTTTTTCCTTGTTACATGCATGGATTGGAATAATCAGAAATCAACATTTTCCATCATTGGCTGCACCCAATAGGAACAAGTACTTGCCTCTCATCGTTTTCCTTTCACTATTCTGGATATATCGGAAGGTCTCAAGTACCTGGGTTTTCGATTAAAACCACTTGACTATCATAATGTCGATTGGTCTTGGCTCATATCCAAGCTAAAAAAGAGGATATCCATATGGCACCACCGTTTGCTCTCTCGGGCTGGCAGACTGGCTCTCATCAATTCGGTCTTGGCCGCCACTCCTGTGTATTGTATGTCTTTAGCTTGGATTCTAAAAGGAATTCTCAATAAGATCCAACAGATATGTCATAGATTCCTATGGATGGGGAAGAAAGAGGGCCATACATTTGCATGGATCAAATGGGACAGCATTGCATTACCTAAGAAATGGGGAGGATGGGGCATCAAAGACTTGGATACATTTGCAAAATCCCTCGCAACTAAGATGGGTTGGAAGATCATGACATCTAATAACTTATGGAAAGAGGTGGTCACCCATAAATTTATCAGACCACAATCGACCATGGATTGGAATTTTAGACCCGCATGGAACACTCGCCACATTTCCATGGTTTGGAAGGCAAACATCAACTCTCTTTCCTATATAAGGGATGGCCTCTCATGGTATATCAATTTGGGAACTTCAGCCCACATTGGACTAGATCCATGGGCTGGTTTTGGCGGAGCTCTTCAAATTCCTCCAGAGTTCATTGATCACATATCACATTTTGGAATCACCTCCATAGATCATATTTCAGACCTGACATCCACTTATCTATTTTCCCAAGGTTGGAAGACTGCAATAAAACTTGGGTTACCTGAGCAATGGCATGAGGACTGGCATAATTATACTCTGGCTCATTCTGAATCTCATGTCCGCATTACACAGGAAAAGGATGAACTGATTTGGCAACATGCATCTCATAAAAAATACACCCCCAAGGTGGGATACCTTCACATCTATTCAAACTCTTGGCCCCCAGACTCCATTTGGTGGTGGCAATGTCTATGGAAATTAAAAGCACAACCCTGATCCATTCTGCTAATGTGGTGTCTCTTCCACAACATAGCTCCCATTGGGGACAACCTATAGAAGCACACATATCATAGAACCTCATGGTGTATCCTGTGTAAGGCAGCATCTGAATCCATCGATCATCTATTTTTACACTGCCCTATTGCTCGAGCTCTATGGAACCAGACTACGGCTGCCCTCCACATTTCGACTTAGTCGAACAAGACTGATATTACAGAGGCATGGAAACGATGGTGGAATAATGCCCTTCCCACAAGGACCATAACATCCCCCTACTTATCCGTTGGAGTCTCTGGACCTCCTGTAACGAATTCATTTTCCACAATGGAACGCCCAACTGACCATGTGCATCTGTCAATGTTATTTCCATTTATCATTGCCTCCCTCGGGACAAGCCACCCAACCCTCCCTATAATCTGGCATCGAAAGTCATAAATCGTGATCATCCCTGGGCATTCTTTGACGAATCTGCCCAGCATCATGGATGTGGCAGGGTGTTTTTTTATATATGAATGATCATCTACATTACAGGATCAAAATGGGCCTAGGGCTCGGCATCAACAACTTTGCAGAACTCATCACTTTGAGACACCTTTTACAATTTGTTTTTGAACATGGATGTCACCACTTACAAATATTTGGAGATTCAAAAATTGTTATCAGTTGGTTCAATCAGTCTTCTGCATGTCACACTCACACACTTCGTCACATACTGGAGGACTCATGTTATTTAAAATCATATTTTGATTCTATCAACTGTTGCCATATTTTCAAGGAGCGCAACCATCTTTCCGACTCGTTATCCAAGGAGGTCGCGCTCCAGCCTAGGGGGACATGGTTGATCGAAGAACACAATGGACAGTAACACTTCAAATATTATCATAGACCGTATATAGATCTTCATCAGGCGAGGGAAACTAGCCCAATTATCTTGATTTTTTGCATACACATATAACTGTACATATTTATCTTGTATTTATCGTTCTATATTAGCAAAATAATTATAACTATATTCTCGTGTACAACCCAACAGGGGAACTTACTGAACTCGTATTTTGACAGTGACTAAGTCACAATTTTGATGAATATGCCATCGGCATATACAACATATAATGTTCCTTACTATTAATGAAAATTACGATTTTTCCATGGGGAAAAAATGATCTATTTTGGATGGGATTTTGACCTGATGAGGTGTCATAGTCCATATTTTCAATAAGTAGAATCTCTTTAGTATTTTTTGGGTTGGATAGTCTCATATTGCAATGGAGCTTTTGTAATGAGGAATTTGGAATGAAATCAGAGATAGATTTGCAGGAATTGTATTGAGATACTTGTGGTATGCATTATAGCATATGTTCTTCTTATGTATGTTTCTCGTTTCATGCTTAATATCATGTCTTATTCTTCATATATTTTTATCTTGTAATTTTATGAGCAGAAATCATGTTTATGCATGCTCTATTTTAGACAAGGTTTACATTGTTATGTTTATTTGCTTCTAAACTGAATGAATTCACCTCAGTGTTCATTCAAACTCTCTTCTACTTCATCCTATACTCAATGAACTATTAAAATTATTTCAAACTACCTATCTTGGCTCACATTACAAATTCACCTTGGAGTTCAGACCTGTAAATTTTATACACAATCTACTCATTGAATTTTCTATCCAGTGCTAAAAACATCAAACAAATCCTATTTACTGAGCTTATATACCTAGCCTAAGATCATTAGATACTTAAGCATTCCTTTGACTGCAAAAGTGACAATGGGAGAGCCCGCTCTAGTCCTGGTAGGGCTATCTACCTGAAAGCCTGGTATGTGGTTGCCTTTCTCCAATCCTATTTTCAGCCTTGGGAAGTTGAGGAGAGTGATAAATTTTTTAGCGTCATTGCCAGGGAGATATTTGTAAACATTCCCTGGGAATATTTCTTTAATCATCTGAAATTTAGACTTGTAGGTGACAATCTCTAGCATTCAAAATAGGATGAATTGTTAAATTTGAGCCAAAGTCCAAAATTACTATCTTAAGCTGGCTCCTAAAAGACATACCAGGTCAAATATAGACCAGAATCCCTCACCAATTGTATATGACCCTGAGAGTATTTTAAAAAAGCATAAAACCAAGTCTCGGAAGGTTGGAAGAGTTATCCCTCCACTTATCAAATCAAATTCCTTGCCTATGAGATTTGTTTTATAGTTCAAAATCTGAAAGATCTTTGTTTAGAACTAAGTCTGAAACTTTTCTTTCAGAAACCACCTTTGATCCTTTAAATTTTGAGACCTTTGCACCATTTTTTGAGTCTTTTCATTTCGAAGTCAATAGTGAAGTCTGGTCTAATTTACACAAACTTAAGGGCTTGGTGGATAAGTTCCAGGAAACCTCAGAGAAATCTTATTTCCAATATCAGTAGCAGGTTTTTGCTTCACCTGTCATTACACCTTCTCATATAGCTACATCATCAACCCTTCCTTTCATTCCATCATTACCTCTGCATGTTTTCCCTCCATCAACACCTCCACCACCTCCTCCATTAGTCATGGCTAGATTTTATTCGTTGATATTATTGATGAGCTCCATCATTAGACATATTTGGAGGGGTTAATAGTCACCTTTTTGCCTTCTTGGATCTCTTTTTCTTTCATTTTATTATTATTTGGGTTTATGATGTTAGTAGAGGTGGTGATTAAGGCTAACATACTCTGAGTGCCTAATATAAGGTTGAGTGCAGAGAATCATGATTTATTAAAAAAATTTATAAAGATTGTATCACAAAGACTTGGAGGAGACAACAAGGAGAAATTATAGGAGGATTGGCCACCCTCAAAGGCAGCCGAAGGATCCCAAATATTCTCACCAGCAATTCGAATTCCAGAGGCAGCCACGAAACTCAAAGAGGAGAGCACTCAGTCTTGGATTACTTGGAGTCTAGTGGACTCAATAACCATTTCTAGGAAGTTGTTGGTAGTTTCCCTGTAGAATAAATAGAGCAGAGATAGAGCTAGGAAGAGTTAGTCTATCCTAGTCTCGCTTCCATTCAAAATTATTGTTGTGAACTATTGAAGCTTTTTGTTTTATTCAGGGATCGAAACTTTCATAGATGTATGTAGTTATTCTTTTATGAAATGAGCAGACTGATTTCATTTGATTGAATTAATTTCAAAGGCTAGGCTTGTGGGTTGGGGCCCAATCCACGTGCCTCAGCTTCTCTGATGTTATTATCTTTTCCTTTCTATCATTTGGCTAGTTTTGCCTCTGTCATTTAATTTAGATATGCTTCTGATAAGTTTCATTGCCATTTAGTTTTTGTGTTGTTGTAGTTTTAATTTCTTATGCATAGTGAAATAGAGGAAAAACTCCAAAAATGTGGTCAAGTCTCCCCCTCTCATCTCTGTCAATAGAGTTCAATTAGGGGCAGACCTTCCCATAGGCCAAAATTTCTTTCTGTTCGAGTTCGAGGAAGAATTTGTATTACCAAGTCCAAGCCTTTCCTTCACTATTTCATCCCGCATTTCTGTCTGTTTCTCGTACATGAATCCGTAGGTGTGCTTCACTTCTGAGCACTGCTCGTATGCTTCCATTTCCCTCCTTTACTTCTCACCTTAGTACTGCACTTACCTTCTTTCAAACACCCTTAAGCTCTTCATCCTTACTTCTCTATTTTTCTCCGTTCATGGACGCCTTACCCTTTTTATGAAAAACACATGAAAACCATTGAAAACCACTGAAAACTTGACTCTGCCTTTACTCCTCGAGACTCCCACCACCGTACGTTGAACTTCGCAAATCGAAACATTTAACGTTTTCCTTTAACACTTACCGCTCATTCCTTGCGATTGCAATACTGTGAAATCACAAATCACACTTCGCACCACTTAACTTTTGACTTGAAGACTTACCACTCTCCTTCGTTGATTGCCTGCCTTATTACTTCGTTATATCGGTCACCGTATTCGGACTCATTCTAACGCAACAACACTTGAAAACCATCGAAAACCCGACCTCTGCCTTCCTCCTCTAGACTCCCACTACCATACATCGCACTTCGCAAATCGCAACATTTAACGTTTACTTTAACACTTACCACTCGTTCGTTGCGATTGCGAAATTTTGAAATCACAAATCGCACTTCGCAACTCTTAGCTTTTACCTTTAACTCTTACATCTTGTTCTTGCGATTGTGATATTGCGACATTGCATATCGCAAATAGCAACTTTTCCCTTTCTTATTTTCACTGTCACGTCATCTGCATCGCAAATCGTAGCCTGCAATCTTTACCGTATCACATATCGCACTTCACTGAACTTACCACATTGCAAATCTTAGCTCGCAACCTTTACCATATCACAAATCACACTTCCCTAAACTTACCACATTGCAGATCACAGCCTGCAACCTTTACCGCATCGCAAATCGCACTTCGCCCATTTTAGTTCATTCCGTTAAGTCCTTACCACTATCCATTTAAAATTGTGATATTGTAATTTGCGACTCGCCATGTCACTTCACACTTCGCACAATTTAGTTTATTCCGTTAAGTCCATATTGCTATCCATTTAAATGTGCGAAGTTGTGATTGTGACATCGCACATCGCGGATTTTGTCCTCCGTCGCACTCCGTCATCGCTCTTTTGAGTTCTTTCCGCTCCAAAGTCATTTCTCATGTTATAATAAATTTTTCTAAGGGTTTAACCCCCTCTTTCCGCTTCCAAACCTTGTTTTATGTGTTAAACCCCCCCATTAGCCTTTTTTAGCCCTTTTTCTTCCTCTAAGCTACAAATTAAATCTGTTTAGTTAGAATTAAGTCACGGATAGTTTAGTTGCATGGATAAGAACATGGTAGATAGATCATAAGATAAGTAGAATGCATTTAGTCGTTTGGCCAAGTTAAGTGTGGTTTAGAATTAGTTTCCTTTCTGCCATTTATTTTCAGCAAGTTAGCTTAGTTTATTTTCAATCATTTCCCTTTCTGCCAATTAAATTAGTTCATTCTTGTAATTTCTTTTCAACACTTTAGTTTAATTTCCTTTCTGTCATTTCCTTTCTGCCATTTCCTTCTAATAATTTACTTTCTAGTTGTTCTCATAATTTAAGAAATAGCACCCTTTCGTAAAGAAGAAGAGGATGAAATGAATAGAATTCATTTGTGTATATAGCACTATCACCTCAAAGTTTGTATGAACCCCAGGTTGATAAAGTAAAGTAGGGCAGCCCCTGGGAGTTGCAGCACTCTTTGTGCAATACTAAGGCTCACCACTTTCTGGCACCTTTGCCGGGGAGGTGTCTAGTAGATATTTTGATTTTGTTTTAGCATTCTTTTCTGCTTTCCTTTATTTTCATTTCGCTTTAGAAATATTGAAAAAGTGCAAAAAATATCTGATTTTCATGCTTCGTAGGACTAGGAATACTCAAATACAAACCTTACCTAAAACCCCCACATCACCTCCTAGCCACCCTTCACTCTTCTTTAGTGGCAGTGAGATTGAACCCCCTATAGGAGATCCCTCTGAACATTTTGAGGATCCTATTGGGGAAGAAGAAGAAGACCTTGTTTCAACTAAGGGACCTGCTTCACCTATCTTAACCATGGCTGGGACCCAGAGAGCCTTTCCCATTAGATTGGCAGATGGGGACACTAAGATGCAAAACATTAGCCCCTCGGCTCTTCCACACTTCCATGGGCTTACCTATGAGGACCCTAACACATTCATGTTTGAATTTTTGTTGTCTGTAGGACTTATGACTACACCTCTGATGATCAGAAGTTGAAGCTATTCCCATCCACCCTTAAGGATGAAGCCTTGCGCTAGTTCATGGGTCTGCCTGGGGATAACATCACTACCTGGGCACAGATGGAAGAGACCTTCAGTAACAAGTACAAAGACTACTCTAGGTCTAAGAATGAGATATTTAGGATGAATCTAGGGCCTGATGAATCCCTAGAGGAATATGAAGAGAGGTTTCAATTGAACTATAAGAGAGCCCACTGTACTCTTGATCCTAACTCACTCAAAATTGTACTTCTTCGAGGGACCAGTGAAGAGATGATAGAAACCTTGAATATGTTATCAGGAGGAGATATCTACCAAAAACCCTATGAAACAATCAAAACTGTCTTCCGAAACCATTCTAGGGAATTTAGGAAGAAGGGCAGAGCTAGCCAAAGTACATCCAATACCCCTTCCTCTTCTACCTTCATAAAACATGAGATTGGAAACATGCTAGAGGACTTCAAGAGTGACATGCTGCACACTTTTTCTTTGCAAATGGACACAATGCAGGTAAAAAGGAAGCAAGAGGAAGCAAGAGGAAGCAGAGAGGGCCCCTGCCATATTTTGTCCTAGATGTACCAGGAAACACCCAAGAAATAAATGTCCACTAAATGTCATAGAGGTTTACTTAGTCTGTGAAGAGAATAATTCCACATACAAGTGTCCCTCCTTACCTAGAATTAAATATTTATATCAAGGTGTGGAAATAATGCGAGAGCAACTCTGTTTCATCAACTAGAGAAAGCCTCATGATTGTCGGCCGTATCAACAAGGTATGCAAGGTGCACCTTACTCTTACTATTACAAAAATAAAAGTTCACCCATGTAACCTTGGTACACCCCCACTCCTCCATCCTGGTCTACACCTCCTACTTTTCCTTCCAACCCTTCATATCATCCTCAACCAGTAAACCAACCATTTCAGAAATATGTTCCACAAAAACCTTAGTAGAACAATCCATCCCAAGGGTGGAGGCATCAATAAAATCAACTACCTACTCTAATTCCTCCACCCCAACCTCAACCTCAGCTTACTCATGTTGCACCACCTAGGCTACCTATACCTGCACAGCCCAATCCGAACCCGAACAACAGACAGGCACAGCAGGCTCCCAGTGGAGAAACATCCCATATAGCTTATGCTGTGGAGATACAGGAGGTTAATCTCAGGTCAGGAAGAGTACTCCTAAACAACCATCCCCCATCTCCACCTATAGAAGGTGAGGAGGAAAATGAAGAAGATAACACTCACATCCAACAACCTCCTTTTCCTAAGTGCTTGATCGACCCTAGTCAGCACACCCCAGAGGAGACTGAAATCCTGGGAGAATTGGAAAATTTGTGTGTAAAGGTACCACTTATCCAGGCCATTAAGGATGTCCCTATCTACAATAGGATCATCAAAGAAAAGTGCTTCAAGAAACCTGGAAGGAGGAAGAGAGATACCCCCACCATCAATGTGGTAAAACAACTGTTTGACTTGATTCTAGGGAAGGTGATATTTCCAAAATACCTAGACCTTGGTAGTCCGGTTGTTGATGTACCTATGGACAGTGTCATAGTCCCCAACACTCTGATTGATTTAGGGGCTGCCATCAGTATCATGACCAAGGAAACTATGATGAAACTTAATCTCCAAGGGACCTTGAGGAAAACCACAACATTTTTGTAACTTGCAGATCAGTCCACAGTAACTCCAAAAATAATTTTTGAGGATGTTATGGTTACCATTGACTCTTGGGAGTATCCTACATATTTCCTGGTCCTGCAGCCAAAAGCCGAGTTTAATAGTTATCCTCTCATCTTAGGGAGACCTTGGTTAGCCACTGCAGACGCTTATATTAGTTGTCGGGCTGGAAACATGACTATCAAAAATGGGCTTTTGTCTAAACATCTAGTGTTATATCCTGGAGACCAGCCTTCCATTGATCATGATATCCCTATATGGTTGGAGGATGAATAAAATGAGTTATATAACACTTCCCCCATGTGTACCATAGATGTTATCCTTATAGGGGGGCAGCTTGATGAAGATGAACTCATCGACCATGCCATTCAAAACCAATCCTCCACTAACACTCCTCTCGAAACCCTAATCAAAGAGTCTGAAAGCCAACCTTTGATGGAAGTGCAATCAATTGATACAACCTCTAAAACCACCAAGGCTGTTGAGTTTGGCCCATCCAGATCTATGAAAATCAACCCAAACCTCTCAAATAAAGAAGAGAAGCAGCTATGCCAACTTTTGAAAGAAAATCTTGAATCGTTTGCTTGGGATTACAAGGACATGAAAGGGGTGCATCCTTGAGTATGTAGACATCACATTTACATTAAAGAAGGATGCAAGCCTGAGAGACAACCCCAAAGAAGATTGAACCCGACTCCAAAGGACATAGTCAAAGAAGAGCTGTAGAAACCGTTGGATGTGGGGTTCATATATCCTATATCCGACAGTGAGTGCATATATCCTATTGTCCTAGTCCCAAAGAAGAATGGGAAGTGGCGAATTTGTGTTGATTATCAAGAACTTAACAAAGCCACCAAGAAATACCATTTTCCTTTTCCCTTTATAGACCAATTCCTAGATAGCCTTGCAGGGAAGAAGTTATTTTCCTTCTTAGATGGGTTCAGTGGGTACAATCAGATTCAAATCAGCCCTTAAGACTAGGATAAGACTAATTTCACCTGCCCTTGGGGTGCCTTTGCTTATAGATTCCTACCCTTTGGGCTTTGCAATGCCCCAACCACCTTCTAGAGAGTTTTCTTGAGCATCTTTTCTGAGTTAGTTCATGACTCTATCGAAATTTACATGGATGATTTCACACCATATGGGAATGACTTCCAGGAACCTCTCTCCAATTTGGGTAAAGTACTAACAAGGTGCATTGAGATGCATCTCTCCTTGAGCCCAGAAAAGTGTGAATTCCTTCAGAAAGCAGGGGTTGTATTAGGACACTCCGTATCCCAAGCAGGAATACAGGTAGACCCAAACAAAATCACTATCATCAAAAGGGTACCTTCTCCTCAAAAGCAAAAAGATGTCAGGAGTTTCTTAGGCTTAGCTGGTTACTATAGAAGGTTCTTCAAGGATTTTAGCAAGATGGATTCGCCATTATTTGGGTTATTGGCCAAAGATTCTGAGTTTATTTGGTTTGATCATTGTCAAGAGGCTTTTGAGCTCATTAAGAAGAAGTTGACTACTGCCCCCATCCTCCAAGGTCCAAATTGGACTCTGCCTTTCCACATCCACACTGATGCATCCGAAAGAGCTGTAGGAGTAGCATTAGGACAATTAGAGGACAAAATCCCTTATTCCATTTATTTCATCAGCAATAATTTGTCCAAAGTCGAGCTGAATTATACTGTTACTGAGAAGGAGATGTTGGCCATTGTCCATGCATTGAAAAATTCAAGCATTATGTCACTGGATATCAGAATTTTGCTCACACTGACCATGCAACCATCAAGTATTTAATGAAAAAACTGGATGTTAATGCTAGAATAATTATATGGTTGTTACTTTTGCAACAATTTGATTTGACTATTGTTGATAAACCTGGAAAGGAAAATGTTGTTGCATATTTTTTGTCCAGGTTAGTTCTTCCTCTAGGTGAAGAAAGAATGGTGGATGACCAGCTGCCAGATGAACACCTATTTTCCATATCAGCACTCTCACCATGGTTTGATGATATAGCCAACTACTTGGTTTTTGGAAGACTGCCTCCTAATATTTCATTCAGGGAGAGGAGCAGAATCATCAGAAAAAGCATCCCTTTCACATGGATTGGGAGGAATATATTCAAGCCAAGCCTTCATAAAATCATAAGAATATGTGTGAGGGAAGAATAAGTTGTTGATATCCTCTATGAATGTCATGACATCCCATGTGGAGGCCACTTTTCTGCAAAGAGAACTCCTTACAAAGTTTTGCAGGCGGGTTACTGTTGGCCTACCCTTCACCAAGATTCTAGAAGATACACGAGCAGGTGTGACTAGTGCCAAAGGATGGGGAACCTGCACAAAGGGATGAAATTCCTTTACACCTTGAGGTGGCTCTTGATCCATTTGACAAGTGGGGCATGGACTTTGTTGGACCCATCGATCCACCATCTGGACAAAATAAGCATATCATAGTCTGCACTGATTACCTGACAAAGTGGGCTGAAGCAAAAGAAGTGAAGGTAGCAACCAAAGAAAAAGTAACAGAATTTATGAGGGAGAACGTGTTTTACAAATTTGTATATCCCAAAGAAATAGTCATTGATTAGGGATCACAGTTCACCTCTCACCTCATTGAGAATTTTTTGAGGAAGCATAAGATTAAGCATATAACTTATACTGCCTATCGCCCTCAGGTGAATGGCCAAGTAGAAGTATCTAATAGATATTTAGAGAGCATCCTCACCAACGTTGTGAGCAATAGTAGAAAATATTGGGCAGATAGATTGGTAGAAGCTACTTGGGCCTACAACACCACTTGGAAGACAACGACAAGATTCACTCCTTATGAACTAGTCTATGGTAAGAAACCTCTACTTTCAATTGAGTTTGAATTAAATACTTTAAGAATAGAAGCTGAATTAAATCTAGATCTAACAAATGCCCAAAAAGAGAGGTTGTTGCAACTAAATGGATTGGATGAGTTCATAATGCAAGAACTTCTTCACACAGAGGTAGTTCATCTGCAAAGGAAGGTACGGAGTGACAAGAACATCAAATAAAATAACTTCCAAGAAGGAGATTAAGCATTGTTGTATGATTCAAGGTTTAAAGACTTCAAAGGCAAGCCAATGATAATATGGTTGGGGCATTACACAGTGGAGAAATGCTTTGATAATGGCGCAGTTCAAATCAGGACCATTTTAATGTTCCCAATTTTTAGCCTCAAGCTAAAATGGAACATTATAGTTGCATAGTTTATTTTTGCTTAATAAATGGGTAAGGAGACACCTTAGCCCTCTTTTAATGAAGAAATAACACTCCTTGTGTGAAAGGAGGACAAATAAGCAGCTGAAATAAACATCGAAGGGTGTGAATGGAACCCGGATCACTTGATTTAGTCACCTTTGACTAAAGTCAATAGCGCTGCCCAAGGAGGAGAGGCTTCCTAGAGAAGCTACGCAGTTTTGGAGGGAATACACTCACATGAGGGTGGAAACCCTAATTGGTGGGACCATGGTGGAGAAGAGTTCCCTTTATTTATAAGGAGGAGATGGCAGCCCATTTGCATCATGTTTGGAGTTTAGAATTGGGTCTGCAAAGGCTTGCATCCCCGGGCTGATTAGCAGGGTGGTGGTGCCCTTGGGCACTAGGGTGTTCCCGGTCAGGAATCCCTACCTCTTCCTCAAGGAAGGATGAGGATTGAGCTGATTTTCCTCAATCCGACATTGGCCACATATACTACCATCATCTACAACGTTAGCTCTGCAGCAGAGAGGACATTGTGTTGCTGGGGGCAGCAAAGGAGGAACTCATGGAGTCTCTCTTGACTTGTTTTCTTTAGTGGAGGAGTGATCTACTCATTGGAGTAGATGCAAGGAGGATTCTTGGGCTTCATATCAGATATTTGGCACTTGGCCAACATTCCATCATCTCCCACTGCGCAGTCCATGGAAGAAACTGCGTTATTTTATGGAGGCAGTGAGAGAGGGGTTCATTAGGCTCATCAGGAGTGTGTTTTTTAGACAAAGGGATCATCCCTTTGTGCTTAGAGACATTATCAGAGGAGGGAAATCATATTTTAGATCAGCCACAGCCTCGTTCTTATTTTGTATCAGTTGCAGTGACAAATCAGTTGTCACATTTGGTATTCTCCGGCATTTCTAGCAATCTATCCTAGATTGGCTAGGAATCCTGTATTTCAGCCCATTTCTTTGTCATTGGGCATTATTTTGTATTCCTTCAGCCACATGTACATTTTATACATATTCAACAGCTGCTACTTCATATAGACTGCACAGGCATTGTCTTCCAGCATTCTGAGTAGTGCAACAACTCATGTATTTTAGGGTATGATCACTTGGAGTTTGGTTCCATTGTATGAGGGGTTCTTCCCTCTTCTATTTCTTGTATATTTTCTGAATAATATCATATTTTTGGCTACATATCATTTCCCTCTTATGGTGTATTCATATTTTCAGAGTTTAATGATTATGTTCATACATTGCTGTAAGCTCTCTCATTGAGCATTGTTCTAGAGACCTAGATTGGGGAGATCTGTATAACCCGTCTAGATTTATTTCTTTGAGCTCATTTTCTGCAAGGGAGTTGTATTAGAGATTTTCTAGGGCATCCCAATAGTGTTTTTCCTTATTTATGTAGTGACTTCCTTATACAACGTCCTCAAGGACCCTGTAGCAGAAATTCCCGAAGTGGAAATATTGCATATCCATAAACAAAGTCTGTGAAGGACCACCTAGCTTTTGGATCTCACACTTCCTTGTGAAGGTGACATATCCGGTAAATTCCCCAACATTAAATCTCTGGAATGGACTTGTGGTCTTTCTATAGAAGGAACTTTCGAATATCTTAAGATATTCCCAATGGAGCAGGAGATCATGCCTGAGGCCATGCAATAAAATGCTAAACCTGCTGCATGGCTCACATTGCTGGTTTGAAGGTTCCATTTTTCATTGTCATGCAAATGCAAAAACATATGATGCATTCACTAAGGGTTTGATGGAATAACTTGGTGAAAATCATTGTGTCATAAACAAAAACACTTTTCATACATTGGAAAGAACCAACAGCGCTGTCACATTAGGAGGAGATCCATCACCACAAGGAGGTGAAATGGGAGCCAGTGCTTCCAATAGAGAAGCCCTTGTGTATTTGCAAGGAGTTCCAAATATTTTACACGTGGGTACTAAGACACAATTCTGGAGCCATATGTAGTATCTTTTGGGAATTGTGAGATGGAGGAAGAAGAGCAGAAGGATCAACATGAAGGGATGATGGGCATTCACTGTAATGTTCCAAATGGGGAAAAATAGGCTTAGTAGGGAATATATTAGGATATTCCACTATGGAATCACATAAATATGGAATCACACCAATAGATCTAAACCAGAGATAGATTGGTAGGGAATTACTGGTTATATCACCTCTAAAGAGAGGGTGAAAACCAGAGGCTTCCTGGCCCGTTCCAGACTCTGTCTATAGAAGATTAGTGAAACACAGCAAGTGTGGGAATGACACACTCCTCTTAGATTTTTCTGCCCTTAGGAACCTTAGATCTACAAATCTAAATAATGGATCCAAAAGAGAAGCAAAACCAAACAAGGAAGAAGCAGGAAATTCCACTCTCAGGAAAATCTGCAATAGGCTCAAGGAGGATGTTGTATAAGCAAGCCAGTGTTAAAATAACATAGAAAAGGGTTTTTTTCCCTTATTTTAGGCTATTTTGGACCTCCATGCAGAGTTTCAAAAAAAAAAAATGGGTTTATAGGGCTTAAACAGATCTCCCACAATCAACA
Organism: Pinus albicaulis; assembly: GCA_034641835.2. Classification (NCBI taxonomy): domain Eukaryota; kingdom Viridiplantae; phylum Streptophyta; class Pinopsida; order Pinales; family Pinaceae; genus Pinus; species Pinus albicaulis. Next base: position 760,374,379 of record CM076577.1, read on the forward strand.
CTAGCTGAAAATCAGCTAAAGGAGAGGGCTGAGTTAATAGAGAAACCCTCCTTCAGAAATTGCGCAGTTTCTACTGGAAGTCATTGGAAATCAGCCATTAAAATCATAGTATAGTATGACAGCAAGAAATCAGATCCATAATGAAGTTCCTTTGTAGAAGCATTGAATTTACATGAAGCAAGAGCAAGAATCCTTCAGAAATTAGAGCAGTAACACATGGAAAAGATGCAGAAAAGACTTGACAGCATTATATATGAGGAGCTTCAGCTGCTGTAGGTTAAAAATAAGATCTAAAACTGATATATTACTAAAACATCAGATCCATACCAGATCATGAAACTACTCAGCCTTCTTAACAAGATCCCCTTGGGGTTTTATCAAAATATTGCATAATAAAGTGTAGATCTAACTTTTAATACACTGAACTGCAGAAAACTTTAGAGATTTTTGAAGATGGATTTCATTAAATTACACATCAGATCTGAACATTAATAGATAATCAAGCTACTTTACAAATCTTCAAAGTGAGAGGCAAGCCTCAATCACCAGAAAGATAGTACAATAGGAAATCTAGACAGTAATGAAACATGTACATGAAAATAACGCGGTTCATGGAAGGGACTGCGCAGTAGCTGGAATGAATTGATACAGCAAATAAAAATTATAGATCTGAAAGTAAAATGAGAGTAAGATCCTCTTCCAGGTGGTCACAAGACAACCTCCCTGAGAGAAATCTCCTCTAAACAACTAGATCTTGCATATCTAGTTCACCCACTTGCTGCAACTCACAAGCAGCTGCAAAACCCTCAATAGGACCAGCGCTGCTATAGAGATGAAGCTTGGCCATAATGTTGGATAGTGGAGAGATGCATCATAATATCCTCCAAAGAGCTACTCCATGGAAGGAGAGAGGATTCCTATACAGGAAATCCTCTTCCCTTATGTTAAACAGCCAAGAGACTAGAGTTGCTGCAGCAACTTCTAAAATTCTTCAACAACCTTTCCTTGTTGCCTCTCCTTATTTTTATAACATGAGGGCTTGCCAAAACCCTAAACCACCTTCTTAAAATTATCCTCTTTCACAAAAGAGATCCTCTTCTAGAAGTATGTTGTGCTTGATGGATAAGCTTCCCTCCAATCTGCGCTGTAGGTGGGTCCAAGATTGACCCATTCAAATGAATTTCCCCTTTTCACACTTAGGGGTGTTTAATATAATAGCCCAGATTTATCCCTTTCAAATTGGGCATGTATTTATTCTCAACTTAGGATTTTATTAAACCTCCTTCCCATAATTTATTCATGAATAAAGCAAACTGAAAATAAAATGCAATATTCCCATGAGCTGCAAAAATTGAGAATATTACAGTCTCCCCCAGAAAAATGTTCCTTGCCCTCAAGCAACTCTTATTGGATATGCAAGCCATCTATCCCCTCCAAATGGCATCTACATAAGGAAGGCTTCCTCCATTTGCTGTGATAGATTATGTATGTTTGGTTCCAAATTTTTCTTCTACCCATGCATGAGATGACTTCAAACTGTGAGGTTAGATGTCCTCTTCTTACCATGAAGCACAAGATGACAAATACATGATGTCCAATACCATCACAAACACATGAGAGATATAAAGTAAGGTAGCTCCTCCCATAAAGGAAAAGCTTCATCGTGCAGAACATTCCTCCATCCCATGTTTGTGAACTTGAATAAGCATTTCTATGCCTCCATTCTTAGCCCTATTGGCCTTGTTGGATCCAAACTCCATCATTTCAGCGTTATGCAAAGAACAAGGAAAGGAGTAATATGGGTAAACAAAAGATGTCAAACCATATTCTCCCAAAATCACCCACCAGAGCAAGGCCCTTTGCTACCATCCTCCATCTCCTCCATGTAAGATGGACAAGCCATGCTTCCCAAAAGATGATGTGCATGCCTTTCTTTGCTGCAATTTATCTTTGATACATAAGGCATGAATCAGAAAATTATGAGCCATGGGGTGGTCACCATACTCATTCAAAGCATCAAAGCAACAAGGGATCTTACTGCCCTCTTTCCTCCTCATGTGAATCATGAAACCAAACCATGCTAATGGACATATGATATGTCACATCAGCCCAATACAAAGTACCATCATCAATGCACATCTTGAGATGATCCTGCCAAATTTTCACCATGCAAAACACATAGACATAGGAGATGTCATGTGGTGGCCATTCCTTCTCAAGTGAAGCAAAATTGTACATGCCTTCTCTTGCTGCAACATAACATTTAAATCAAAGGCATGATTCAGAAAATAATGAGCTATTGGGTAGCAACCACACTCACCCAAAAGCATCCATAGCAACAAGGACTTTGCAACCTTCTTGCCTCATCACATGTGGATCTTGGAGCAACAACACAATGATGAACATGTAAAATTCCTCATCAACATAGTACAAGCAAAATCCTCATACCACACCATGTGGGAGTCATCCCTCCTCCCAAGCCAAAGTTCATGCATGAAATATACCTCCAACAGTAATGCATGTGGACATATGAGACATACTTCAAGCATAGGTGAATACATGGACGTAAGATTTAACATGTGATGTCCAACTCTCCTTCTAACAATCACATCATCCATGTTTCCTTCTTCATATAATCTACTAATGATGTACCAAGCATGAGATAAGAGAATGAGAATCTTTGGGTAGAGATCATGCTTACCCCAAGGCAACCAGCACTGCCATGCCTCCTTATACATTTCATAGCTGCTCTTCAAGGCATAGATCGGAAAAATAGGTGCATTTGGAGAGTGAAAGGAGTCTCCCAAGGGAAACCAGTGTAACCAAGATTGTTGGTCTATATATGCCTGCAAGTGATCATGTGACCCCTTGCTCACCATCCTCATCCACTCACTCAAATATGGAAGTTGAGTGATGTGCTGCATAATCATGGCATTCTCCATTTGCAGAATACCATCTCCTTGAACCCACTGAAGAACCTTGCATCTCATGAAATACTGAAATGCATCTCTGTTATGATATCTTAGTGAGACCTTCATCTCATGTATGGTCTTCCAAAACCAATGAAGCTTTGCATTTGCAGCAATACCTCCAACATGCTCCAAGAATGATGAAGCCTCTTTGTCACAGCCACTATGTGACAGCGCTGTGATATAATTTTGCTTCAAATCAACACTTTGATCTAACCCTTGGCTATGCATAGATCCTGAAATAATATGTGTTGAAATCTTATGCATACTTTGGATCAACTTATATGTGGGAACCTCTTGACAGAACACAAGAGTTCCTCCATCCGGATCAATGATGCCTCCAACTGCTGGTAAGAATGATGGCCTCCTTTCTTCAAGTATACCAGCGCTGGAATCTTTCTTCTCCTCCTCATGCATCTCCTGATTCATGCATGGGACCCCATATGTTAAGAACTCAATACTACCTTGCAAAGATGCAAGCTCCTTAGCAGCAGGTAGTGAAAATGGAGATATCTTGCCCAAAGTGACAAGATTGACATTCTCCTTTGTTTCCTTGGGAGATGTATCTTTGTAGCTCATCTTCTTCCTCTCCTCCTCAAACTCCTTGAGATTTTCTTCAATACTCTTCAATGTTTGAAAAAGGAGCAATGAGATCTCTTCTTCAAGCATTCTCCCTGCCTTGTGATGATAGGAAGTGTATGGTTCTTCCTCTTCATCTTGAAACCCTTTAGGAGTTTCTTTGCATCATTTTTCTTCATTGCTATACCTCTCACCTTCTTCAAATAAAGTGGGCATAGTGGATCTATGAGGAGATCTAGGATCCTCCGGTCTTCTGCTTTGCTGATAGGAAGTGCTAGGGCTTCCTTCTTCTTCTTGAAATCTCATGCAGCTCTTACTGCAACTTGCTTCTTCTCGAAACCCTCTAGGAGTCTTCGTGCTTCTTCTTTCTCTCTTCTGATTTACCTCTTGGAAGAGGCCCTTCTTAGATCTAAAAAATGATCAGAATAATCTCATCTGCTCCATCAAGCTGATCTCTACTTCTACTCTTTAATTCACTAGTAGCTTGATCTCACAGGCTGTGCCAGAGATCATGCTCTGATACCACTGTAATGTTCCGCAGATAGGACTGGTAGGCATTTACTAGCACACTTAAAGAGAGGGTGAAAACCGCAGGCTTCGGTCTGCCTGCATCTCCGTCTGCGTAAGATTGGTGAAACACAGAAAGTGTGGGAATGACACACTCCTCTTAGATTTTTCTGCCCTTAGGAACCTTAGATCTACAGATCTAAATAATGGATCCAAAAGAGAAGCAAAAACCAAAAAGCGGGAAATTCCACTCTTAGGAAAATCTGCAATAGGCTCAAGGAGGACGTTGTATAAGCAACCCAGTGTTAAAATAAAATAGACCTGGGTTTTTTTCCCTTATTTTAGGCTGTGTGGGACCTCCATGCAGAGTTTCAGCAAAAAAAATGGTTTTATAGAGCTTAAACAGATCTCCCACAATCAACACTAGCTGAAAATCAGCTAAAGGAGAGGGTTGAGTTAATAGAGAAACCCTCCTTCAGGAATTGCACAGTTTCTGCTAGAAGTCACTGGAAATCAGCCATTAAACTCATAGTACAGTATGACAGCAAGAAATCAGATCCATAATGAAGTTCCTTTGTAGAAGCATTGAATTTACATGAAGCAAGAGCAAGAATCCTTCAGAAATTATAGCAATAACACATGGAAAAGTTGCAGAAAAGACTTGACAACGTTCTATATGAGGAGCTTCAGCTGTTGTAGGTTAAAACTAAGATCTAAAACTGATATATGACTGAAACATCAGATCCATAATAGACCTGGAAACTACTCAGCCCTCTTAACAAGATCCCCTTAGGGTTTTATCAAAATATTGCATAATAAAGTGTAGATCTAGCTTTTAATACACTGAACTGCAGAAAACTTCAGAGATTTTTGAAGATGGCTTTCATTACATTACATATTAGATCTGAACATGAATAGATCAGCAAGCTACTTTACAAATATTCAAAGTGAGAGGCAAGCCTCAATCACCAGAAAGCTAGTACAATAGGAAATATAGACAGCAGTGAAACATGTACATGGAAATAACGCAGTTCATGGAAGGGACTGTGCAGTAGCTGGAATGAATTGATACAACAGATAAAAATTACAGATATGGAAGTAAAATGAGAGTAAGATCCTCTTCTGGGTGGTCACAAGACACCCTCCCTGAGAGAAATCTCCTCTAAACAACTAGATCTTGCAGATCTAGTTCACCCACTTGCTGCAACTCACAAGCAGCTGCAAAACCCTCTACAGGACCAGCGCTGCTATAGAGATGAAGCTTGGCCATAATGCAGGATAGTGGAGAGATGCATCACAATCTCCTCCAAAGGGCTATTCCATGGAAGGAGAGAGGATTCCTAAACAGGAAATCCTCTTCCCTTAGGCTAAACAACCAAGAGACTAGAGTTGCTGCAGCAACTTCTAAAATTCTTCAACAACCTTTCCTTGCTGCCTCTCCTTCTTTTTATAACATGAGGGCTTGCCAAAACCCTAAACCACCTTCTTAAACTTATCTTCTTTCACAAAAGATATCCTCTTCTAGAAGTACGTTGTGCTTGATGGATAAGCTTCCCTCCAATCTGCGTTGTAGGTGGGGCCAAGATTGACCCATTCAAATGAATTTCCCCTTTTCACACTTAGGGGTGTTTAATATAATAGCCCAGATTTATCCCTTTCACATTGGGCATGTATTTATTCTCAACTTAGGAGTTTATTAAACCTCCTTCCCATACTTTATTCATGAATAAAGCAAACTGAAAATAAAATGCAATATTCCCATGAGCTGCAAAAATTGGGAATATTACATTCACCCATATCTATTTCAGAAATTTTCTGCACAAAGGAAAGAGACTGCACTGCGCAGAGGAGAGAGGGACAAATCATTCCACTCATACATGCAGTCTATTTCAGATCTTGATGTCTCACTTTTTGGAGGCATTCCACTTGGGAGGCCACCCGATGTAGAGATGATGAGAGGCATCATGCTTTGTGGTTCACCACTCTTGGATTCCGAAGGGGTGGAGACATTGGAGGAGTCCATCATAGCGCAAAGAGTTTGGGATAAGCTCAAGGAGGAGGGATACACTCTCTCATTTTCAGTCTCACCCACTCTCATCAGCTATATTGCGCTGATAGAGTTTGTTGCATGAATGGAGGATAGCATCTTCATGATGCAGGATGGCTGCTCCATAGATTTGGTGAGAGAGAGGATACTTCCTTTGAGGAAGGACTCTTTCATGCATTGGAGTAGAAGGAGGCCACTCATGCTTACATTGGCCAGGATCGGGATATTCTTTGGAGGTGATAGTCTCTCAGGGGAGGCTCATTTTCGAAGAGCATCATTTCTATTTGAGCATGAGCAGCTGCATGATGGGCATGGCAGCAACTTGGAGGATTACTTTGGCATGGGGGATGTCAAAGTAGTAGGCAGAAGCATGAGGGAGAACCATATTGCAGAACACCAGCGCTGTCTATGTGGAGGATTGATCCAGGTTGAAGGACTCATCTTTTGGTTGAGTATTCCTAGGATCTTGGTGCATGCATGATTCTTGATGACCAGGAGGGAGATGACTGATATAGAGTTGATGATATGGTCATCTAACACTATAGCAGACTCTTCTTGACTAGGGCTTCTAGTCTCAAGGAGAAACTATTGCATGCAGCATATGAGGACTCCCTAGCTATGCATTTGGATGCATACTTTGCTTTGCTAGAGGAGTTCACTTGGGAGGGCATTCAGTATTATCTACATCAGCATATGGATAGATGCATAGCCGGATGATTTTGGAGAGGTTGGCACAACCATTCCCTTACTCATTGGAGGAGAGGGAGAGCATTTAGATGAGCCATTTCAGCTCAAGGTCTCAAGTACATGGTAGAGAAGGTATAATTTCCCATTTTATACCTCTTTACTTCATATGAGCAAAATATTGTCTCAAGAAGGGCCATCCCTTCTTGCACTTGGTATAATGTACTTGCGGCTACTTGTAGCCTTGATTTTGGCTATTCTTATGATGGTTTGTGAGGGAAGCCACATATTCCTTGGTGTGCACCATTGGCACCAAATGGTGTTTTCATGTTTTATCTTATGATGAGATGTTGTGGCAGCAAACAAGTGGTTATTACAACACTTGTTACTTTTGATTTTGAGGCAGGCCAAGCGGCATTGCGCAGGTTCCATGAGTGAAACTTTGAACCACTCTCCGGTTGTCATTGGACAACTTGCTTTTATTGTGTATAACTCCTTGTATTTCTGTTGTTGGTTCACTCATGAGGAGCATTATTTGGAGATTTTTGGTTGTACAGCCCATTGGGAGCATGATTCTCCCCATCATACATGTCTTATCTTGCAAGAGACACCATGGGCAAACCATGATTGCCACATTACTACTTGTCTCTTCTTGTGGGAGGAACCACTTGGAGAATTTGAGACTTTTCATGGCTGATTTTCTGGATGGGGTAGCTTGGGCCATTCTTGGAGGCCATACCATTCAACCCAAGGATAGAGGTAGCCCCATGGACACTTCAAATGGAGAGAGGACCATCTTGAGGAGCACAAGCACAACTCTCCATTCAGCCCCAACTCATTGCAGAAATCAGGGGTGAGATTTTCATTTGGATGATAGCATGGATGAGAGGATCGTCATTGGGAGAAGAATTTTCCCATGCATATCATCACTCCTACCTTAGGGAGGCCATAGCATAGCAAGAAGGATTCCACTACACCTTCTATATTTCCATGAGGAGTATCATTTTCAGATTGCATACTTGGGAGAGAGAGTTGGAGGACAGGTTTATCGCAGCATCTTTTGAGAAGTGGTAGAGCTTGTTGATGAGGAGGCCACAAGAGAAGAAGGAGGAGGAATTTTGTTCTCTCTATGCAGTTGCTTGAGGGCAAGCAACATGTGGGAGGGGAGGACTGTAATGTTCCCAATTTTTAGCCTCAAGCTAAAATGGAACATTATAGTTGCATAATTTATTTTTTCTTAATAAATGGGTAAGGAGACATCTTAGCCCTTTTTTAATAAATAAATAACACTCCTTGTGTGAAAGGAGGACAAATAAGCAGCTGAAATAAACATTGAAGGGTGTGAATGGAACCCGGATCACTTGATTTAGTCACCTTTCACTAAATTCAACAGCGTTGCCCAAGGAGGAGAGGCTTCCTAGAGAAGCTGCGCAATTTTGGAGGGAAGACACTCACATGAGGGTGGAAACCCTAATTGGTGTGACCATGGTGGAGAAGAGTTCCCTTTATTTATAAGGAGGAGATGGTAGCCCATTTTCATCATGTTTGGAGTTTAGAATTGGGTCTACAAAGGCTTGCATCCCCGGGCTGATTAGCAGGGTGGTGGTGCCCTCGGGCACTAGGGTGTTCCCGGTCGGGAATCCCTACCTCTTCCTCAAGGAAGGATGAGGATTGAGCTGATTTTCCTCAATCTGGCATTGGCCACAGCTACATTCATCACCTACAGCGTTAGCTTTGCAGCAGAGAGGATGTTGTGTTGCTGGGTGCAGCAAGAGAGGAACTCATGGAGTCTCTCTTGATTTGTTTTCTTCAATGGAGGAGTGATCTATTCATTGGAGGAGCTGCAAGGAGGATTCCTGGGCTTCATTTCATATCTTTGGCACTTGGCCAAACTACCATCATCTCCCACTGCGCAGTCCATATCAGAAACTGTGTTATTTTATGGAGGCAGTGTGAGGAGGGTTCATAGAGCTCATCAGGAGTGTGTTTTTGAGACAAAGGAATCAAACCTTTGCTTAGAGGCATTATCAGAGGAGGGAAATCATATTTCAGATCAGCCATAGCCTCATTCTCATTTTTTACTAGTTGCAGTGACAACTCAGTTGTCACATTTTGCACTCTCCGGCATTTCTAGCAATCTCTCCTAGATTGGCTAGAAATCTAGTATTTCAGCCGATTTCCTTGTTATTGGGCTATTCTTTCTATTCCTTCAGCCACATTTTTATTTTATATATATTCAGCAGCTCATACCTTCATAGAGACAGCGCAATCACTGCTCTCCGGCATTTTGTGGAGTTGCAACAACTCATGTATCTTATTTCTTAATCAATGGAGGTTGGATCCTAAAGCTTGAGTGGCTTGTCCCTCATGATATTTCTTGCATTTCATTGTTGATATCATAATACAATTATGGCTATACCATTTTACCTCTTATGGTGTACTTCAGAGTTGCAGAGTTAATGTGATGTCTATGTATTGTTGTAAGCTCTTTCATTGAGCATTGTTTTAGAGACCTAGATTGGGGAGATATGTATAACCCATCTAGAGTTATTTCTTTGAGCTCACTTTCTGCAAGGGAGTTGTATTAGAGATGTTCTAGGGCATCCCAACTGTGGTTTGCCTTATTTATGTAGTGACTTCCTTATACAGTGTCCCCAAGGACCATGTAGCAGAAATTCCCGAGGTGGAATATTGCATATCCATAAAAAGAATCACAACTGACCATCAGCTTGGATCTCCGCCTCCCTTATGAAGGTGACATATCCGGTAAATTCCCCAACAGTCAATCTCTGGAATGGAATTGTGGTCTTTCTATAAAAGGAATTTTGGAATATCTTAAGATATTCCAAATGGAGCAGGAGATTCCAGATTTGGAACATTACAACCATAGATGAGGAAGGGATCCCCTTGCTTGTCAATGGTCACAAACTTAAAAATTACAAGAAGCCTTTGTCAAGGGTAGAATTCATCAATTCAATAAGTAGAGAGGTGTATGTGACGAGAAACTCCATAGTTTCCCACACCTCCTGAAAGAAAAAAATGGAAAAAAGAATAATCTTGTGGGTTGAAAACCTCGATGGAGGCAGCTCACTTGCTCAAAAAAAAAAAAAAAAAAGGGAAAAAGAATAAAGATACATGAGTGAAAATCTCTCTGAGGCACCCAAGGCAAGTTTGTGGGTTGAAAACCTCCATGGGGGAGCAGCCCACTTTCTTTCAAAAAAACAAAAAAAACAAAAAAAAAAACGAAAAAATGCATTTGCATCACTGTGTTTTTCTGTGTTTTTTGTTTTGCAGGTTGTTACTAGTTTCTGGAAAACACAGGGAAGCATTCATATTCTTTTCCCTTCTTCTATCTTGTCTTCCATCCCATCATTCACTCCATTCATCTTCATAACTTCCTCCATCACCTCCATACACCACACTCCTCCATTCTAGAGCACAATGTAGCAAGAGAAGTAGCACACAAATAGATTGCTACAAACATCAGGAAGTTCCTTCAAAAACAAAGTTGTTCATGGACTGCCAAGAAGGAAAAAAAGGGAAGCTGCATAATAGAATACATGAGAATGAGAATGCCACCCATGGCATCTCAAGCACCCCACGCGACATCCACAACAGAGATAAACAACAAGCAAAGATTAGCAGCTCATTCAGGAAGCTGCTCACTCAGAGAACAGGAATATGGTGAAGAACGCAGCATCTAAAAAGGCTTGTCTCAAACCTCCAGCTCCTGCAACCGCCTTGGAAACAATAGGTAAACTCAGGTATAAGCTCTCACCCCTTACTACGCATTCATAATAGCCAGAAATAATTAATTTTCAGACTTAGAATTTTAGGGGCAGAAAGGTGGCTAGATAACTCAGCCATCACCGTGAGTCATGGCTGGAATAAAACTTGGAGTACACGCCACCTGGGCATGCAAAAGAAAAATTTTAAATCAGTGGAGTAGAGGAGAACGAGGGGAGGAAAACGCGCAGTCCATCTCGAATTAATAGGGAGGAGGAACCAATTGTCTACAACAGAACTGGAGCTGAGCAGAGTTATATTAGCACTCCAAATTTAGTTGTGTCATCTAATAAAAGGAGATGTCGTCTCATCCAAACCAGTGAGTTGACCATTTTTAGAGGGAGAGGACGGACGAAAGCACGCATCACTTGAAGAAGAAGAAGAAGAACTAGAAAGAGAAAAAAATAAAGAAGAAACCCAGGGTAGAACCAGAAGAAACAAGGAGAACTAGAAGAAGAGGAGGAAGAACCAACAGAAACAAGAAGAACAAGAGGAAGAAGAGAGAGAGAAAAAGGGCCAAATCAAAACAGAAGATATGGCCATAGAAGTCATAGAGATATCATAAAGTGGGCGAGACACAGATTCACAAACCAAAGTCACATCCCCTCACTACAAAAAGATAATTGTTGCCATGGCTCCTCTGAGTGCAAAAAGAAAAAGGTAGACCTATAGGTATTCCGGAGCTTACAAGAATCAAAGAAAGCCAGAAAATTCTCCCCTAAGCCTGATCATCATTGAAGAATCACCAAGGGGGGAGGAAATAATTGAAGAAATATCTCTGAAGGAGCAACTGCAGAAGGCACAGGTAGAGAATGTAGCGCTAAAGGAGCAATTGCAGAAAAAAGAGGAGTAAGTAGCCACCATTGCAGACTTATGCATAGAAGCCCTTCAGCATAGATTCCCCTCTGACTCATATGCTGTGTACCTCAAAGAACAATGGTGTCTATTTCAAATCAACACTCTAGCCTCCCATGGATCACTCCCTTTCCAAGATTGTAGGCAATTCATGAAGTTCTACAAGCAAGCCAACATAGTTGATCAGGAAAAGATGGCAGAGTTTTATATGCACCTAGTCCTACAATGGGGGATATGCAGTTAATTGATCTAGCATCTTGGATGGTGAATGAGGAAAATAGAGCCAAAGAGATATGGAAGGTCATGGGAAGAAGAAATAGAGAACCCTTATATCTCAGACCAAAAGTGTTCAGCGTAAGAGGAGTCATCCTTAACCATCGAGAGATTGAAAATGACCCTGCACTGGTTGAAAGCTACCTTCAGACTCAAAACCAGGTGATAGGCCACTTTGATGATGTTTCTAGGCAGAAAGAAGAGGAGTGCATTATGGCCAGCCAGAGGAGATGGAACAACCTCCCACATAGCCTCAAGAATAGGGAGTATCATACTCCAGAAAGATTGAGGGGTGCATTGGGAAGGGAACCATTATACAAGAGGGCCATGCAGGCCAAAAATATCCGATGGTTGGGACTAAATCTCAACACACCTTTGCTATTGGGGTTGACTGATGAAGAGGACACATATGCACAATATAGAGAATGGGAGAATGCATAAAAGAATTATGGATTTTACCCCCTTGGGGAAAATCCCACTCTCCTTCCTCAGGAAATCAAGGGGGTTGTCAAAGCTTTGAAGGAAATGAAGGGGGAGGATTAGTTGCTCAGAGGATGAGCAACCATTCAGTAGGGGGGTGATGATGAGCTCCATCATTAGACATATTTGGAGGGGTTAATAGTCACATTTTTTCCTTCTTGGATCTCTTTTTCTTGCATTTTTATTATTATTTGGGTTTATGATGTTAGTATAGGTGGTGATTAAGGCTAACATACTCTGAGTGCCTAATATAAGGTTGAGTGCAGAGAATCGTGGTTTATTAAGAATTTTTATAAATATTTTATCACAAATACTTGGAGGAGACAACAAGGAGAAATTATAGGAGGATTTCCCACCCTCAAAGGCAATCGAAGGATCCCAAATATTATCTCCAGCAATTCGAATTCCAGAGGCAGCCGAGCAACTCAAAGAGGATAGCACCCAGTCTTGGTTTACTTGGAGTCTAGTGGACTAAATCACCATTTTATAGGGAGCTGTTGGTAGATGCCCTGTAGAATAAATAGAGCAGAGCTAAAGCTAGGAAGAGTTAGTCTATCCTAGTCTCGCCTCCATTCAGAATTATTGTTATGAACTATTGAAGCCTTTTGTTTTATTCAGGGATCGAAACTTTCATAGATGTATGCAGTTATTATTTTATGAAATGAGCAGACTGATTTCATTTGATTGATTTAAGTTCAGAGGGCTAGGCTCGTGAGTTAGGGCCCAATTCATGTGCCTCAGCTTCTCTACTGTTATTATCTTTTCCTTTCTTTCATTTAGCTAGTTTTTCCTTTCTCATTTAAGTTAGATATGCTTCTGATAAGTTTCACTGCTATTTATTTTTTGTGATGCTATAGTTATAATTTCTTGTGCATAGTGAAATAGAGGAAAAACTCCAAAATTGTGGTCAAGTCTCCCCCCTCTCGTCTCTTTCAATAGAGTTCGAGTAGGGATAGACCTTCGCACACGCCAAAATTGCTTTTTGTTCGAGTTCGGGGAATAATTTTTATTACCAAGTCCAAGTCTTTCCTTCACTATTTCATCCCGCATTTTTGTCTGTTTCTCGTACATGAATCTATAGGTGTGCTTCACTTTTGATCCCTGCTCTTACGCTTCCATTACTTCTCACCTTAGTGCTGCACTTACCTTATTTCTAACACCCTTAATCTCTTCATCCTTACTTCTCTGTTTTTCTCCGTTCACAGTCGCCTTACCCTTTTTATGAAAAACACGTGAAAATCATTCAAAACCACCGAAAAATCGACCTCCACCTTTTCTCCTCGAGACTCCCACCAACGTACGTCGCACTACGCAAATCACAACATTTAACATTTACCTTTAACACTTACCACTCTTTCCTTGCGATTGCGATATTTCAAAATCGCAAATCACACTTCGCACGACTTCGCTTTTTACTTGAAGACTTACTGCTCTCCTTCGCCGATTGCCTACCTTATTCCTTCTTTACATCGATCATCGTCACCGGACTCGTTTTAATGAAACAACGCTTGAAAACCATCGAAAAACTGACCTCTTCCTTCCTCCTCGAGACTCCCGCTACCGTACGTCGCACTTCGCAAATCGCAACATTTAACGTTTACTTTAACACTTACCGCTTGTTCATTGCGATTTCGATATTGCGAAATCACACTTCGCAACTCTTAGCTTTTACCTTTAACTCTTATCGCTTGTTGTTGCGATTGCAATATTGCGACATCACATATCGCGACTTTTCCCTTTCTTCTTTTCACTGCCACGTCATATACATCACAAATCACAACCTACAATATTTACCGTATCGCAAATCACACTTCGCTAAACTTACCACATCGCAAATCTTAGCCCGCAACCTTTACTGTATCGCAAATAGCACTTCGCTAAACTTACCACATCACATATCGCAGCCCACAACCTTTACCGCATCACAAATCACACTTCGCACATTTTAGTTCATTCCATTAAGTCCTTACTGCTATCCATTTGAACTTGCGATATTGCGATTTGCGACACACCACGTCACTTCACACTTCGCACAATTTAGTTTATTCCATTAAGTCCTTATTGTTATCCATTTAAACTTGCGAAGTTGCGATTACGACATCGCACATTGTTCCCTTCATCCTCCATCGCACTTCGCCATTGCACTTTTTAGTTCTTTCCACTCCAAATTCATTTCTCACGTTATAATAATTTTTTCTAAGGGTTTAACCCCCTCTTTTTGCTTCCAAACCTCGTTTCATGTGTTAAACCACCCATTAGCCTTTTTTAGCCCTTTTTCTTCCTCTAAGCTGCAAATTAACTCTTTTTAGTTAGAATTAAGTCATGGATAGTTTAGTTGCATGGATAAGAGCATGGTAGATAGATCATAGGATAAGTATATTGCATTTAGCCATTTGGCCAAGTTAAGTGTAGTTTAGAATTAGTTTCCTTTTTGCCATTTGTTTTCAAGAAGTTAGCTTAGTTTATTTTAAGTCATTTCCCTTTCTGCCAATTAAATTAGTTCATTCTTGTCATTTATTTTCAGCACTTTAGTTTAATTTCCTTTCTATCATTTCCTTCCAGTAATTTACTTTCCAGTTGCTCTCATAAGTTAAGAAATAACACCCTTTCGTAAAGTAGAAGAGGATGACATGAACAGAATGAATTTTTTGTGTATATAGCACTGTCACCTCAAATTTTGTATGAACACCGGGTTGATAAAGTAAAGTAGGGCATCCCCTAGGAGTTGCAGCACTCTTGGTGCAATACCATGGCTCACCAATTACCGCTTCAACTCACTCCACTACCTTGGGACTATGGTCAAAGGCTTCCTCTTTTTGATGGAACATCAGAGATTACAACTTATCAGCACATTACCAAAGTGATTGATTTCATAGATCTTTAAGAGATCGACAATGACGATGCCAAGATGTGCATAATTGCACAAATTTTCTTTGAGGAGGTAAAGAAATTGTTTCACTCTCTCACAGTTGGTTCAATAGATACTTCACAACAGTTGATTGACTTGTTTATGGTGAAATGGGAAGAGAAGAAAAATCCATTACAGATTTTAGCTAAGTATAACGCCTTGAAAAGGAATACCAATGAGTCTGTAAAAGACTTTACAGCTAGATTCAACAAAATATGTGATTCAATTCCTAAGAATATTAAGTCTCCTCCAGGCCTTGATTTACTTCATTATCCTAATGGTTTCGATCCTAACATGGCCTATCGATTGAGGGAAAGAAACCCATCAACCCTTGAATAAATGTAGAGAAACACAATGATCATGGAAGCTAATTTAATCATGTAATATTCCAAAATGGAAAAGATAGGAATATATAACATCCACGTTAGGAGGATGACTATGATTCTTCTAGTTGTAAGACTGGTGCAGTTGGGCCTGAGAAGGTTGCACAAAGTTCACCGGTGCATTATTTTGCAGCGGTGGGTTTTGTGTCAGGGAGGGGGAATATTGGGGTCCCTGTCCTTGGTTTGTATATGGTTGTTGGGGGGGATCTCTTTTGTTAGTTTTCCTAGCTGCGTACTGAGTCCCCTACGTGGGAGGGTATGATCCTCCCTGCTGATGATGGTACGACGATGCCCTATTGGTCATTTTCTGCAAACGTGCATGATGACTTTGATGGTAGCCTGGTTGTGAGATGTTCTTGTTAGGATCATACGTGTAACTAGGGTATGGGATACTACTGCCTAGGTGACTTTTGGTTAGTGACCCTATCAATCCGTCTGCAGTATTCGACGCGCCTGGAAATTCTTTGTAAGTTTGTAGGTGCAAAGCGTTAGGAAGGATGTTATAGATGTATCCTGACTGAGTGTATTTTAGCTCAAGTTTATGGGCTTTACTAATGGAATCCTCTTTGGAATTAGGTCCTTGGTTTGCCACGTCATTTGAAATATCTATTGTGATATTTTTTAGGAATAGGTCTAGTAAAACTAGATCATCGAGTTTGTCTTTACACAAACTTCGATGTCACTGCCATTCATGGAGATGGTCTGAGATATGGACGGTTGGTGTTTGCCTAAAATGAGTCAGTAACTCGATTCCTGAATCGTGGTGGATGGGTAACTAAAAATATGTGAGGACCACAGTAGAGAGGGCGCTAAAGGTTCCATGCAAAGAAGAAGGTTGCTCCACATACCATTACATGGTTTCCAGGGTCTTCCGCTTGCTTCCCTTCTAATTTTTGAATGTACGAAGGGAGCTTCATGGACATGGGGGGCCAATTAGGATTGTGTGCAATGGGATCATTTGTTAGCTTTGATAGAACTGGTAGGTTTAAAGATGCTAGGAAAAGTAACTGAGTGTTGAGTGCCATTGTAGATTATGAAAACATAGGAATATGGTTGTGTATGGGGGTTGTATGGGGGATAATACCTAGTGGCGTACCCGTCTATGTGTTCTGTTGGCTCCCTAAATGGGTAGCGCTCCTCTACCCTCTGGGGGTTGTGGGAGGAGTGGTTTGTGGTGACCCTGAGGGGGTTTCCACATGTGTGGTGTTGGGTGACCCTTGGGGATTTCCAACTAAATACGCCCCGATAAAGGATGAACCGATAAGGGTGTTTATGTGACGTCTTTGATGCCTGAGTGGCCAAATACCTGGCACTCCTCCCTCTAATGGGGGGAGGTCCAAAAAAAACCTAGATCGATAAGGTCTCATTGGGTCTGTTATGGTGTCGACCTGGTTTAATTTTGGAAATATTTTTTAGTTTCTCTGAGAGGAGAGAGATTATTATCAAAGAAAAATGTGATCACATACATAAACAAAGAGAAAAATAAAAGGTCAATTTCTCCTTTAGATTAATCCTATGTGATCAGTCAATCAAAAATTAGTTTTGGTTGTTTTGCGCATGATAGTAAAAATCCTTATAATACCTAATTGTCCTCACACTCTCAAATGTAACTGGGCCTTGCAAATACATATTTTGGTGGGTATTGGGGCTAATGTCCCAAAATAACTAGCAACTCCTTCCAACAACTGAAGAATCTACCAAGGTAACGAAAAGAGGATTAGTGTTGCCTGCACCGTCACCTATAGGAAGGATGCCCTAGATTCGGCCACTAAAGTACTGTCGTCCCACGTGAGTGTTTGAGTCTTGAGCTTCTTGGTATTAAGATACTAATACCGAGCACGAGATGGGTCAGATAGCCCCAAATTGTACCGCATGCACTGGGCCTAAGCTTAACTCCCTCTGAATCGGGTCTCTGTGGTGCTCGGGAATTCTTTTCCATGGGTGGATAGACAGATTTAAAGCTCCATAAATAGTCAACTTCTATGTTTCAAGAATTTAACTAACCATGGAAGCTTATTGGATGCATACCCCAATGGTCCTAACCTGAACTATTAATTATTTTGTGGCCCCTGTGAGGAGATTTTAATGAGTTCAATTAATGATTAGTTTTAAGGAGTCTTACTTTGCTTATGGTGTGCCATGGAGAAGCGACGATAAGAAGAGGACCACAAATCCTAACTTGTTGAAGCTTCGTGTGTGTGATGAAGTGTACAATCGCAATGTTATAGCTTGTGGATATGCGATGATACTTTACACTTTATCCTAATTAAACTATGTTTGTTTGTTCCTTTCAAAAAGTAAACATGTGCGGATAATGGACCACCTATAATTTTTCCTATTTAGAATAAATGTTACAATATAGGGAGATGGAAAATTATCAAAAGAGAGTGTTCATATGCATGCCCAGGATCACCAAGAGGTGCAAGGGAAGCATAGATTACTTGCCTTCTAAGATATTTTGATCCTAGTCCCGAATCCTAATGCAAAATTCAAACTAAACTTAATGCAAAAATTGGAAAAATTGGAAAGTAACTAAAGATGCGTGGATATGGGCCACTTACTTCCTGCTAATTACCTATGTCTTTGGTGTCTATTATCACTAATAATTTCATTTAGCTAGCATGGGTGATTTAAAAACCACTTACTTGGCTCCTGATTAAACTATGTTAATTTGTGATAATAAACTAAAATTAGAACTACACTATAACTAAACTAAAGTTCAGCTAAAAACATGTTCTAACAGTCAAGAAACACCATAACACAGTGCTGGCAGATTTATTCTGGGCTAGCATTTGCTTTACACTTGCAAAAAATGGAGAAAATCAGTGAAAAAATGGCTCACTGGTCTCCGCGCGGGTTATTTCTACACAAGCGCGTGAATCTACGCATTTGTCATAGTTGAACGTGCGTGGACCTGCGTGTCTATTTGAGCTAAATGCGTGCGGTTTTCCTGTGCACATAAATTTCGCTTTTCCTAAATTGAACCTCTTCACAGAGGGTGAATGATAGAAGATGAGGAAGAGGAGAGTTGGTCTTGCAACAATCCTTAGCAGAAAAGAGGTTCTGCAAAACAACAACCACTTAGCTTAAGAGGAAAAATAAGTGGAGTCACCAATCCTGTATTGGTGTGTTTAGTACAAGGCTATATGGAATGTACAAGTGCTTGGTAGGAGTGATTTCTAGCCTACAAGAAATGTCACAGGGCAAACATGGGTTGTTAGATGGTTAGTGAAGCATCATAACATATAGAAAAACTAGTTATAAAACATAGCATACTACAAAGAGGAGGAAACAAGAAACAAAAAATACACATATAACACAAGCTCAATATCAAGTAAACGAACTAATAATACCAATGGAGAACGAATCCCCTTGTATTAGTCGTTGGTGGTAAAAAGAGGTAGAATGCTAAAACACTCGCAGTGAATCCTTAGAGCTATGGAGCTCTAATACTCAAAGCAAGGAGGGCTCTTCCCTTAAGTTGTTTGCAAGATTCTCTCTTCTCCTCGAATGAGTGATCTGATAACGGACAATTGATGCACTTCTCCTTTGGGATTGAGATGTTGTATGGCCAACAAATGAATCCCTTCACTCATTTGTTGCTTGGACAACACATTGCTGGTTTGCTCATGGGAAATTTGGCCAACATAACAATGTGTTTTAAATTTTTCTTCTCATGCTGGTATTTTATAGGAAAAATTCAAATCTTCTTCCCTCTCTTGGTGCAATTGTGGATAGTGACCCAAGCGTGGTGTTTGATTTCATTGTGTGCTCACTTGAGGTCTCAAGGTGGCTCTAGGCGATTTTCCTTGGGCAGCCTCAAGTGGAGAATATTCTTCCTGAAGTGTGCAAAGTGGTCCCAAATGGTGACCTTCCGCCATATTGAGGACCACACGTATTATTGAGGGATATCCGCAGAGACGTGCGCTGCTATCGAAAAAAAGGGCCCGCGGAGCATAATGTGCCAATGTCTTCTGTGCACAATTTAATAAATTTGCCTTTTGACCTTAGATAAAGTTAAATTTTCATATTCTTTAATGTTTTCCACCCTGTAAATCCTTCTTCTTGACATTTCATGATGTCCTTTGCTTGTCCGATTCTCCAGTGATAACACATCTCCCTATCCCTTCTCTTCTTGTTCTTATATATTTTGTTAACCGTTCGTTGTTTGACCATTGGTCGTTTCTTCTCTACGTAATTATCTATCAAATCCTGCAAATATTATACTACACTCTTGTTGCGTAGTAACTTTATACATGCTTGTATAAATGGTTTGGTCTCTTCATCTCCTCCTGCTTCCTTCATAGTTCTTCGTGATGTTGATGCACTTCCTTCTGGAAATTCTTTCTGTGCTTCAATAAAGGTCTCTTTTGCGAGCTAAAGATTAAACCCTTCCTTGTTTTCAAGTGGTTTACAGATCCATACATCAGTGGCTGGTTGCTTTCCCTTATCTTCATTGGTGGCTACACCACTCCTAGTAACCACATTCACATTCGGATCTTCTTCACAGGTTTCAACGTGAACCATCTGAAGATTTTGTGTTGGATCTTGCATCTTCTTTTCCTACATTTTAGCAATCAAGACATGACAATATTATATGACATGATCAAATTGTCTATAGTACCTACACGACTGTCGTGATGTATTCAAACAGTCGCGCGCATAATGGCCATAATCTCCACAGTTATAGCAAATGACTTGTCCTCTTCCTCGGCCACCTGATCCACCTCCTCGGCTTCTTCCTCTGCCTTGAAATCCTCCCCGCCCAAAAGGGGATGTTGATGATGTAGACTCAACTTGCATTCTATATATTTCAGCTTTATCTAACATCATATCATAAGTGTGACAATGTTTCTCATCTTGTCCTAATGACGAACATAATCTTCAAAACAAGTGCTTCAAGTCAGGTTGATACTTTCTGATCCTTGGGCATGAATCTATGTCATATAATCCAAAATTTTGACAGATCGTGCACCATACATGACTTTTCAATGGACTAGGACCTCCAATGTTTAGATAATTGTTGAAGATAGGGAACTGATCTTTATGGTGACCAAAAGCTTTACATTTTATGCACCAAACCTCTGCACAAACCTCCTTGCCCTTGTCCTTGCACAGACTTTCAATTTCTAGATGCATGGCTTCCAACTGATTTTGAATGTGTTGAGTTACCAGTGCAACAGGTGTTGGAGTAGCCTCTAGTTTCATAGCAACCTCAACAGCCATAGGTTGTGTGGCAATATTTTGATGACCTAAGGGTTGGCGCAAATATGGGAGCAACATAGCAATGAACCATTCCTTATGTTGAGTATCATCAATAACAACTCCACCATATCTGATGGTGCGCTTCAGTCTTTGATCGACCTCCCATACCGATTCATTAGCCTCCTGAAGAATCTCCTTCATTTCTTTCACTAGCTACGCGTATAACTTAGGCTTCTTAAAATGCTATTTTAGGGTCACTTTTATTTGTTCCAAGGTAGCATGAGGGTTTTCTTGAGCATACCTGATGTACCAATCTAATGCACGATATTGGAAAGAAGTAGCCAAATGTACCTTCCTAATATCAATATTTTTAACCTGTTGAGCCTGCCATACGACCTTAGTCACAAACCAGAAGTGGTCAGTATCCTCATTTCAAATTCCTTTGAAATTAGGTAACTTCATTGATGCAGCCATATCTACTTCTTGGGGAGGTGGAGGTGGTGATGGACTACGCGGTGGAGTGGATGATCTATGATGTGAGTGCAAAAGTGGAGTGGATGGGGTTGGAAACAGACACAAGGGTTTCTAGTGCGAAGACCTTTCTCCTTCAGAGTCACTAGAACTATTAGTTCCTGGTTCACCTTCACTCTCAGATGTAGGCTTTAGAGGGCTATAAATATAATTTTTAGAATCTTTGCGGTAAACTTTTCGACTGCGTGTAGTTGGGCCTCTTTGAGGCATTCAAGAAATATGCTTGCATATACAACCCCATTCACATAATAGCAATTTCAAAAACAATTTAAAAGAGCCCAGAAAATTACCTCTAGGGCCTTTGAAAAACCTTCTTTCTACTTCAAAATATGACACAAATTTATCAATGGAAAATTCAGTCACAAATCCTCCCAAGAGGCGATCAATCCAATGATCTACAACGCGGGTGACCTTATTGTCTAACTGCTTTACTTGTTGGATCAATTCAGGAGTCCACTAAGTGACTGTGTCGTCTTTTATGCAGGTATTAAATTCAGCTACGCGCGACAACCACTCTTGTAGCTCATGCACAAAGGAGAAAAATAATATTTCATGCGCTTTTGTATAAATATATTTCTGTACCCACTATTCATCAGATAGCTTAGTACTTCTATTCTCTTGGAGTGTGAATTCAAGGATCTTTCTATCTAGCCAATCTTGCAATTCGTTTCGTGAAGGATGCCACAACATCAAATCTCCCTCAAAATGATCTTGGTCCGGGCATGGAACCATTTGTTGGCTTGAGGGGTCCTGACCCAGGTTCAGAGTTTATGGATAAAACAACAAACCCTCCAACTAATGGCCCTTTTGGCAATGATGTACTTGTGCAGATCAAAGTCTCACCAAAAGAAATATGGGGGGTGGGGGGTGCTGGAACCAGGTTTCCGCACCCTAAGGGATAAAATAATGAAGTGGCCCTAAGAAAACCGAATGCATATTTGTATCAATCATCAACAGATGCACACAAAATAATAAGGCAGAATCACAGAACGTGTGTAACCCTTAATAGAACAAGACATAGTCGCAGATCGCTTCAGTGTAGATAAGCATAATAGAACCAGATCTAGATCTAAACATTGCAATTTATTAAGCAGATTTATCGATCATTAATAAGCATGCATAACCATAACTGATATCTTCGCATAATAATCAATAACTAACATAGAAACAGTGCGAAATAAACATAACAGAAACAATAAATAACTCAGATCAATCACATAGAGTTTGCCAAAATATATCCTTTATTTTAACTTCATATCCTTTTAATACATATCAGGCTTTCCCTTACATAACCATTCCGCACACACAGCTAGCGGAGTCCGCACACAGCCAGGACTAGGTCTCCATGCTCACAACCAACAAGAGCCTTTCAACCCAACCCAGACAAAAACCCTTCCCAACGTATTACAAACGCATAAAAATCAATAATAGTCTTAAGATGCTTTCTTTAGACTCGATCTATCTATTTATATTCTTCTTTTGTGCAAATACTATGGTCTCAAACCATGGTTTGAGCCCACAATTTACCCTTAAACCCATTTACATCAAAATTAGGGACTTTGACCCACCCCAAAGCCCCTTGACTCATTCATGCAGCACGCATATACAAGACTTATACAAAATTACATCAAAAAATGTGCATTAGGGAACCCCCGCTCCAACAATTAGTTATTGTTTCTATTCTCTATATAACATTGAGGACGATGTTCCTTTAAGGGGGTGGGGTTTGTAACATCCCCTATTCTAACCCTACTATTTTTAAGGATAAATGTGACTACAATACCAAAGTGGTGGGAAAACCACAAATGGATGAAACTCTGATTAAATATCTATTAATTATTAGTTAAGATTAAGTAATTAAAACAATTGAAGGACCAAAATATTTACAGTTCCTTGGTCTGAGGGAAGCTTTCTTATTAACATGTTTGAAAAGCCATGACCCACACCCAACTGAATTTAATGAGCGGTTTCTTACAACCAATATAATCCATTTTAATAGAGAGGTTTTAATGTGGTGTGATTGGGGTTGAATTGGAGTTGGCAGAGTCATTGACAATTGATTAATGAGAACACAGATTGTACTGGGCAATGCCCATTCTCATTCTTCCCCATTTCATATCGAGGAGACAACCCTGGAAGGAAGGCACTGAAGAGCCAAAGTGGTGCTCTCTCAGGTTTGTGAAGGGATTCAAGTGAAATCCCACATATACAAACAACAATAATAAAATTGGGGTTCGTTCAATGGAGTTTATTTGAGGGTTCAATTCATTTGTTGGATAAGAATGTCGTTGCTCAACAAATCACTGTTTAAAACTTCTAGTGGAAGTAGATTCTTTCTCCCCTTCTGAATTCTAAATCTATGTGACCTTGAGCTTATACCCAATGTTTTTGGGTGTTAATTACCTTGACTATGATTGAGGCCACTAAAATCCTTATGTGAGATTGTGTTGTTGGTATGCAATCTGTGATTAGATTAAACCACTAGGTGATTGAAATTAGGTTGAGGAACCACTTAATGCTTACTAACTTACCGATGAACCACCTTCATTCCCAGGTTAAACCACTGGGTGTTTACATTTAGGCTGAGGAACCACTTGGTGCTTATTAAGTGCTTGCTAATTTGCTAACAAACCACCTTCATTCCATGGGTTAAATCATTAGGTGCTTGCAGTTAGGTTGATACACCACTTAGTGCATATCAAGTCCTTGCTAACTAGCTGAAAAATCACTTTCAAAGTGGAATTCAATCCTCAGGGACTGAATATCACACCCCCTCTATAATTTGGGTGAAGTCCTGTGTTTTGAAGCTCTGAGAGTAAGTGAGTCACTCGGGGTGCTTACTACCAAAGAGTAGTTGATGAACCACCTGGAAAATGGATTCCATCTCTCGAGTGTTTTACCAATCCATTGGTGTGATTTTACCCCTGTCCAAGAATCCCCTTGGACTCTGGATTTGGTTCAGAGGTGGTTAGTTGCAAAAAATGTTATAGTGTATTTGACCTACGGTTGAGTGGAGAGTGGAAGTCCCTTCTCCAATTTCCAGCTGATTTAACTTACTTACACAAATATAATGGTTTATGTATATTTGATGTATGAATGTTGATTTATGCACCATATCATAATGATCTAGTATATTCTTATGTATAATCCGTGCATGAATGCTTAAATTCATAGTAGATAGTTTCTTATGATGACTTGGGTTTTATGGAATGTTGTGTATTATAAATATTGTCGTTGAAGCTAGATTCCTATTCTATGCTAAGTGATGAGTATGCATGTATGTAAAGGAAGTGTTCATCTGTGGGGTATGCACATTTACATGCATCACTATAAGGTTATGAGATTTTCACTATTAAGATTTGGGGTAGGCTTATTGTGTGAACCTATAACTTACTCTTACTCTTAATGAATGTTGGAGCAGGGTCCCCTAAGTCCAACCATTTTTCTATATTTTGTAATAGTTTAGTATTGCGCAAGGGTTTTCGAGCGGGTCAAAACCCATCATGAATTGTAATGGGTCAAAGGGTAGATCAAGGGGTTACAAACCACATTTTGCGGACCATAGAATAGCGCAGGATAATAGTATATATAGACGACTACATCGAGTCTAAATAAGTCAGTTTTGGGAATTCTGAATTTGAATGTTAGATATGGAAACTTGGTGATATTTTGTGTGGATTGTCTGGGAAAAAAGGTTCCCGCTGGCTGTGTGTGCGGAGACCTTAGTCCTGTTGTGTGCGGACCACGCTGGCTGTGTGCGCGGGTTGTTGAAATGTTGTAAGAAGGATTTTAACTGATATTAATAAAGGAATATTTTTGCAGATATCTGAGTTATATATGCATCTACTGTTTATGTTATGAATGTTTCTGCATATTATTTCTGATTTCTGTACTGTCTGCAATTAGATATATTGTGCAACTGTGTTTGGGTTTACATGAATTCTTATGGCATGGATATTATGGTATAAGGCTCTTATATGATGTGTTAAAGGTTATTACTTGATTTAATTATGATTGATGTGTTAAATTGCGCAATATATTCTGCATATTGACCTAAATATGTCTGAAAAGGGTTTACTGGTTAGGGCTGGTGTTGCAAAGGTATATTTAAGTTTGTTTGGGATCTTAAGGCACCCACATCATTCAAACCTCTCTCGGGGTGCGGAAACCTGGTTCGAGAACCCCCCCATAATGCTTCGGGTGAGACGTTAACTTACACAAGCAGGTCATTTCCAAAAAGGCCAGTAGTAAGAGGGTTTTGTTGGTTAACCTCAATTCCTAACCTGGGTCAGGACCCCTCAAGCCAACAAATGGTTCCGTTTCCGGGACCAAGAGAATTTTGAGAGAGGCTGGGTTATGTCGTGAGGTCATTGGCAGCCATTAAAGCTTGAACTTGAAGACTAGTTTGAAAAGCAGATTCAGGAATTTTCCCTAAAAGAAAACATAAGTAAGAAGTTGTATGCTGAAGAGTGGAAGAATATGTATATTTTCACTTAGGTGCATGAGATATTCTTTGTAACCTTTGCACATGAGTTTCAGGAGTGGTTGGCAAGGTTAGCAGAATTCCAAACATGTTGGAAGGACAATCAGGTCACGTAGTGGACCCCTGAATTTATCCAACGATTGGAGAAGACTGGTAATTCCATTACTTGAACTGTAGATCACTGGGTTGACAACGTCTTGGGCGAGTTTGTAATAGAGTTTGCAGTCGATCAGTTTGTTTCCTATTGTGAAGATGAAAGGATATTTTTTAAAGGATTTAGGGGTAAGTTCTTACAAACTTTGCCTCTGCTGATTAAGATGATATTGTGTGAAAAGGGTATTTTGTGCAGCCACACAGAGTGAATGACCCCTGATCAGAGTGAAAGCACAACACGCAGCGGTAAATACTATCAGGTCAATCAGAAAGGGGATAGATCTGTATACAGTGCTCTAATAAGCTCCCCTGATCTAAACAGAAGCGGGGCTACGCACACTGAGACTAGCCTTCCTGCTACGCCACCATCAAATTCGTGCAGGGGTGAGAATCCTCCTACCCCACCACCACCCCCACTTGCGGATGATATGGCCATGCAGATGAATTTACCCACCTTTAAGGGTGCGGGGGATGAGGATATGGACCGATTTTGGTTCGTGGTGAATGCGGTGTGGACTGCGCAAAATGTCACTACTGATGTTGTTAAGAGAGCGCAACTGGCTATGGCCTTTGAAGGTCACACTCTAGATTGATTTATGGGATACTATTGGACACGTAATCCTCTATGGATAGGTGTGGAAGGCGAACAGTCAAAGAGGAGTCCAAGTGACCTTGGAATGTGAAACCAAGAGTCACATCTAATCTAGTATAAATGCACATCTGTGGTTAATAAAACGATATCTCATGCTTATCTCTCTTATGTTTGTGTTTGACATTGCATTTTTTAACATGGTATTAGAGCCATGATGAGTGGCCTTATTCTTCCTCGTTGTGGGTTTATGTGTTAGCCATTCTCGGTCATATATTGTCCCTAGACAAAGCATTCTATGTTACTTATGTACGTTGAATTGGAGCCATATGGTATTGTGATATGTCCACATAAAATTCCTACATAATACATCGTATAATGCATCTAAATCCTCCATACTCCCCTCCATGACCATTCAGATCTATCATAATCAAAGTTATTATAGTGGAGTAGACAAACGTTGGCATTTTCTGTAAGATTGCAATAGTTCCTGCTTTCTCCAGCATATCGTCAAGAGACTGCAGAATTTCAGGTTTGGTGAGCAGACTAAAAACTTCTGAAAGTAAGCATTATAGAAAGGCCTCAGAAGGTCCCTCACCAACTGCGCTCCATCCTCTTAGTGCTCCTCCCTGTCGGCCCTCGATGGTATCTTACAATGCGGCCTCCATACCATTAATACCACTGCAAGCACTTATTTTCCCTCCTCTCAACCTCTATACCACCCGTGATTCATACCGTTATAACATATGTTCTATTCATAATGTTGGGGAAGGGGACATGTTGATAACCAATGCTAAAATCCATGGTGTCTCTCTCTACCTATGAAACCCATTTTCCTCATACATCCCTCCTCCACTGCATTTGCACTCCTCAGATCCTCACATCCCACTGCTCCTCATACGCAGACTACGCTCTCATTACATAGTCGGCTCATTACGCCCCCATACAAGTGTTGCCCACTGTTTCTGAACTGTGCTTCTCCTGCCCACTGTATCTATTGGAGAGGTCGAATGCTTGAAGAATTCTGAGTATTTTTTTGAAGAATTATGGGTTGATGGTTTATATCCTTAGATGAGATTCGTTGGGTTTTAGATAAATTCCTTTGCAGATAAGATCGATGTCATACTTAACGTTGATCCCGTGCATGTTCGTTAAGTTTGTAGACCATCAAAGGTGATTCAAGGGAAGTAAATCTGGCGTGTTTTTATTGTTAGCAAGAGTCTATCATTTAAGGCTACTCGACCTTCTCTTTGGAACTGATCTATTCATAGTTCATCCATCTCCCTGTGTCTTCGAAATTGAGCCTTCAAACAATCCTTCACCTCGCTGTGGAAACCCTAATTCTTGAGGAAGACACTCTAATTTGCTGACTAAGATACATTTAAAATCTCATTGGCTCCATTCTCAAGATATTCGCTACCCAATACAGTAATATATCTGCACACTTTTAGATTCTTGTAGAAGTCTGAATGGCAATCAGTTGTAGCCCTTTCAAAACAAGATTTTGAAGAGTATTGTGTGAATCCGTGAAGAACCTTTGTGCAAGCTAAACTTTTTAGCCTCTAAGGCAATATATGATTAATATCAATCTAACCTATTGGGATTTCACAAGACCGCTCACTACTGGATACACTTTTTTGGCACGCAATTAAGTCTTATTTGAAGCAGCGCTAAAGTTCTGTAAGCATGAGATATATTTTTACAGTTTAGTGCCTTATTCTGTAGTACGATACCACCGAACTTGTCATGCACTTGTAGAGAATATAATCACATCTTTGATTATGTTGAAATTGAATTTATGAATAGATAACCTTGTTGTTGCATTGTCGTGGTATTGAGAAATGGTTGTTGGATTATTTCATGTGTGTCATCCAATTCAATTAGCGCTTGCACTAGATATGAGAGACCAGGTTGACATGTCATGCTCTACATAGTTGAAAGTGCACAGGGTGGAAACTTTTTGGATGTTGCGTTGTTGTTTTTCTGGATAGTTGGAAGAAATCATATATATATATATATATATATATATATACATATATATATATATATATATATAGATATATATATATATATATATATATATATATATATATATATATATATATATATATATATGTATATATATATATATATATATATATATATATATGTATATGTATATATATATATATATATGTATATATATATATATATGTATATGTATATATATATATATATATATATATATATATATATATATATATATATATATATATATATATATATATATATATATATATATATATATTTGTGTTATTGTTTAACACAGTATGGTGGCCTATGGAATATATCTTTGGTAATTTTGTAGTGCTGGAGTTTATGAATGATCATACATTCAGGCCATGGGATTTCTTAGCTTCCAAACATTGCAAGAAAGGGATAAGCAAGTTGCAAACTAAAGTTATGTTTTATGAGT
Organism: Pinus albicaulis; assembly: GCA_034641835.2. Classification (NCBI taxonomy): domain Eukaryota; kingdom Viridiplantae; phylum Streptophyta; class Pinopsida; order Pinales; family Pinaceae; genus Pinus; species Pinus albicaulis. The sequence continues at coordinate 760,403,266 of CM076577.1, forward strand.
TTGATCTTCCATAATTTGAGTAGCAGAGTTTCTTCTTTGGGAATTCCATAATTGGCAGTTCAAGAAAGAAAATGGTCTTTGAAGTCACTTGTATTCTTTTGAAAGTAAGTTGAATGGCATTGTAAATGGGTGCATTATCGGTTGAAGCCGATACCCTTCATTTCTTGAGCTGGAGTTGTTTTGAAAATGGAAAAATTTTATGAAGTATTTGTAGAAATTATATAACTGATATGTTATATGTCTAAGATTCTCTTGATCATACACTATTTGAATTCATGCACAATACAGAATCTATTCCACCATTGATCATCATATGCGGAAATTAAGTCAATTGCATGCACACATTATAACCATAAAAATTCACACACATTAACACAGTGATTTATGGGAAAGCTTAAAGCTGAAAACCCCCAACTATCTGTATAATATATGTCATAGATATCATGTAACAATCATCATACAAAGCTTCTCACAAGCTCTTAGTACAATCTCCAATCGCTACACACTAATAAGGTCCTGATCTATCAAATCCATGCACCGATCCTCTGCCACCTGCTAGCCTGCCTCTACTGCGCAATCCCTGCTGAATATGGGCTCTGAATGAACTCAAATCTACCTAGCTTGCACTGCGCAATCCTCATTGGAATCTCCATCAATGTGTGGTGCAAGATAATGCACCACTATGGTCACAACTGATAGTCTACTTGCTCTTTCACCTATCTCTCCACTGGTCTCCACTGAAACTGTCCATGCACTGTAGTTAACTGATGTATTCTTCAGTTGATTAATGAGTTAATAATTAGTGAATTAATTAATAATTAATTCACACCACTCTCACTAATGTATCAATCAGTTAGACTAGATACAACTAGCTCAACTGTGTCTAATTGAGTTAAACTGAACACAACTCCACCAACTACCTCAATAACTCCACCAAACTCTGTCACATGAGTTCTAACTGAAGTCTCCATGCAATAGCTCCACTTAACCCTCAGGAATAGCGTAATTCCTTATGTCATCTCCTGTGCCACATCTGTGCACTTAACTGAAGTGCTCGAAGAGAATAAGATAATGTTTATAGCCCAAATATTATTAAGAGCTAATAATATTCAACATATCTATTTTTAGATTGGCAATCTAAAAACAGATTCTGCCCAATATGTCTAAAAATAGAAGTCCATATATTTTTCCAACTTGACCAACCATCCACAAATAGCATCCTGCAACTCATAGAATATGATCGAAATGTCTAAAAATAGACTGTGCGCCAAAAATAGCCTGCAGGCCCACTTAGTGAAGGCGACTTCTTTCCACTAAGCTCATCATCTTGTTGCAATCTCAACAGTATTACAGTCCCTAGAAACTTTGATACAATCTAATGTTGATGATACAATCCGAATCAGTAAAGACACTCTCTTTGATATTCAGAATTTCCTGCATCATGCACAATAGAAGATTGATTTTTTACAGCTCAAATCTATGCTTCAACAAGAAGAATTACAGCAATGGAGTCATCATTTCTAACCCATTTCTATTCAGAACATTGAAACAGACTCCCATAAGTAGCAAGTCAATAATGTTGTAGTCGATTCACATTCAGTGCCTAGTTCAAGAGCAAATTTGAGCATGTGCTTCCCAAGCCCATCATCAGACCTTGGGAAGAGATTGTTCATAACAAGAACAAAATAGGTCTTGGATATGACAAGGATGTGTCCTTTCATATTCCATACTATTCCAAGCCCATTCAATTTCAGAGTGCTAGATTTCTTCATGACAATTCACCTTCAGATGTTCCAGATTTTGCTCCTCTTCCACAACAACAACAACATAATGTTAAATTCCAACACTGTGATTCAGAATTGTAGCCAGAGACAAAGCAGTTCAAGCGAGCCTGAGCCACAATCTCTCATTCTAGATTCATAATTGCATCCAAAGACATAGCAGTTCAATTGAGCCTGAGCCACAATCTCTCATTCCAGATTCAGAGTTATAGCCAGAGACAGAACAGTTCAAGCGAGCCTGAGCCACAATTTGTCATTCCAGATTCAGAGTTGTAGCCAGAGACACAGATGCCCATGAGCATGCCTTTGGTTGGTGGTCAGCCTTAAACCATCTATATGAGGTTGATATTCTTCCTCTTCAAAGAATTCAGGACACTTCCTCTAGCAGAATACTTTAGCTTCTTGCCAGTTTTGGAAGAGTTCCAGAAAATGCATCAAGCATTCCAGAGTTGGTGGCCATCCTTAAACCATCGCAGGTTGTAGACCTCCCTTCTTCTAGGTTGAAGGTCTCCCTCTTCAAAATATGAGGAGCACTTCCTTTAGCAGAAGACCTCAGCTTCTTGCCAAATTTGGAAGAGTTCCGGGAACTGCACTAAGCATTCCACTGTTGGTGGTCATCCTTAAAACACCTCTTTATGCCAACATTTCAGAGAGCTCATTCAACCTAAGTGTTGTTGTGCATACTTTGCATATTTTCATTGCATCCCTCTTCTTGGGATGACACATAACCCTTCAGATTAAGGGGGGGAATGTTGGACACCTAATCCTCTATGGGTAGTGTGGAAGGCGAACAGTCAAAGAGGAGTCCAAGTGACCTTGAAATGTGAAACCAAGAGTCACATCTAATCTAGTATAAATGCACATCTATGGTTAATAAAACGATATCTCATGCTTATCTTTCCTATGTGTGTGTTTGATATTGCATTGTTTAACAGATACCTTGCTCAGCATGTGGATCCCATGGTTCAGGATATCAAGGATGCCCTGAAGTAGCAGTTCCAAAACCCAAAATCTTATTCTCAATGCGTAGTGGAACTGAAAGATATTAAGCAAGGGCCTAAAGGATCAGTTTGGGAAGCTGACCATAGATTAAAGAAAGTTATCAGCGACGGAGGATTTGCTTACGATGACAAGCAGCATAAGGAACGGTTCATTGTCATGCTATTTCCACATCTGCATGGGCCCATGGGTTAGCAAAAGATTGACTCACAGGAAGAAGCCCTAGAAATTGCTATGAAATTAGAAGTTGCGCCAAGGGACAATGCTCAATTTGGAGTGCTACAGATTCAAAGCCAATTAGAATCTATGCACTTAGAAATTCGGAATTTACGAAGAGACCAAGGTAAAGAAGCTAGCGTAGATGTCTGGTGCATACGCTACAGGGTATATGGCCACACCAAAGATCAATGCCCTTTGCTGTCGGATTATATGCAAGATGGGGGACCGAGTCCACTATACCTGAGGGATGTTGCTGGGCCTAGTACCCCCACACTGTGGTGCGCTAATTTTCAGGTGGTTGGGCGACATGATACAGACCACTGCCCGCGGTTAGGTGCTTATGTCCCAGAACTGAAGCAATAGTGGTGCACATTTTTCTCTTTGGTGGGACATGATGAGCACAACTACCGAACATATGACTTCATGATTGACAGAGCGAACCTTTACAAAGTGCAAGCTGAACCTTCATCGCCCACATCTCCCTCTAGATGAGGGGGATCCCTAGAAAGAGGACGGGAAGGGGGAAGAGATGGAGGCGCAGGTCGAGGGTGAGGGCAACTAGTTTGTTACAACTATGGAGATGCTGGACACTATGCATGTGAATACCCGAAACCTGCGCAAAAATCCTTCACGTACTGTTGGAAATTTGATCGTGTAATTGAAGATTATCCTGTGTTAATAGCTAAAATGCAGGAAAAGCAGCAGATGCCAACGCAAAATATACATGGGGTTAAGGTTGAACTGTGCGTCCAAGTGTAAATGTAATTACACGCAGCGGTATTTCCACTGGAGGAAATGAAGAGAAGGATGCCGCAGAACCGCTGATCAGAAAGACGTCTGACAATAAGGAAAGCCTCAACTTGCATAAAGAAAACGAGATTTTCATTGAAGCCAGAAAGGATTTTGCTGATGCAAGAGCATCCACCTCAAGAGCTCCCATGGAATCAAAATTCGATGATGAAGTTAAGCCGTTCTTACAAGCCTGCACTAAGCTACTGCTCAATCAAAAGGCAGTAGATAATCTCCAGGCCCTGAGAAGCAGTTGCGTAGAGAAAGAGGTGCCGCAGACAGAAACCAAGGCTGTGAACAAGGTGTATAAACAGAAGAAGAGAACTGGTAGGGAGATGTGCATGACTATGAAGATTGGAGATTATGAGATGGACCAAGTCATCTTGGATATGGGGTCTGATGTAAATGTATTACCTAAAAAAACTTGGCAGAATATGGGAGATCCAAAGTTGGAATGGTCCACCATTCAGCTACGCATGACCAGTCAGTAAAAGATCATTCCACTTGGTAGGCTTCCGCAAGTTGTGGTAGACATCGTTGGAGGAAAGGTATGTGCTGACTTTGAGGTTATACAAAATGTGGATGATGTAGAACCCTACCATGCATTGTTAGGATTGGATTGGGCCATTGATATGGGAGGCATCATCAATATGAAGCACAGAAGTATGATTCTTGAGAATAATGGTACACGGGTGATAGTCCCATTGGAGTCGGCAGAATGAGAACGATACACGGAACCAGTGCGTGAAGGGGATGAGGTTGACCATATCTATAAGCTGACTAGGCGGGACGAAGACTAAATAAACCCTATAGCTGACAACATGTTGAACTGGGAGAAGGATAACTCCTGTTTTTTTTATTCTGATGGAGAAATGGAGAATTGGCAGAACCAGTTACATGATGTCTCTGCACTGCATTGCCTCAAAATCACAAGGAACTTCTGGTGCATCTCCTTTGAGGTAAGATAACTATCCTACTTTGATGGTTCTGGTAGTGTCAAAGAATTTTTGGAAGCATTGGAAAAAGCTGTCCTAGAGGAGCGAAGGTTCTGGGCGCTTGATTTGGCTATGGGCGTAACTCTAGCGCGGTGGTGGGAGACGCACAAGGGAACTTTCCAGGACTGGGAGGAATGTATACAAATGATGACATTGCGCTTTGAACCTCCAGCCACTCCACCAATTTAATTATTCTATGGCCGGGGAGATCCACGCAAGCACCTGGCCTTGTGGATGGAGGTATGGGATGAAAAGACATGGAATGAATGGGTTCATAGGTTTGTCCACTCATTGGGATCGGTACCTACTACCTGGTATCTAGAAGTTGAGTTACACCAAGGTACTCACGACTGGTATACAGTGACTGAAGATTTCATGGCCACCTTTGGCTTTATGGGTGGCTTGGAACAATTGGATGAAGCCCTACAGGACATAGATGCTCTGGTATTTGATGAATCCCAACCCCGTAGGGAGTGTGTTGCGCTGGCCTGGGATGCGCAGATGAAAAACATCGTCAGCTGCAGAAAGTTGTCGATCGAGGAGAATGAATATGACCCATGAAATGTTAATATCCCGAAATCGGAAGGAGAGCGCGCAATTGCAGGGCCTGCATTAAGGACGGTGGATGTTATTAAACCTTTGAAATTGAAGGAAATAAACATTGGGACAAAAGAGCAACCCAAGTTGGCCAAGATTGGGGACTACTGGGATGATGATACAATAGGAAATATTGCAGAGCTGTTGACAGAGTATCCAAATCTGTTTCCTACAAAGTTCTCTGAGCTTAAGGGCATTGTGGGGGACTTGGATGTTATGAAGATCATGTTGAAACCAGATGTGCACCCTGTCAAGCAGCAGCCTTATCGATTGAACCCCAAATATAAAAAGAAAGTAAAGGAGGAGTTAGAGAAGATGATGGCTGCGAGTATCATTGAACCGATCGAGCAGTCTGATTGGGTAAGCCCAATGGTGGTTCAGGAGAAAAATACCAAAGGAGAAATAAGGATTTGTGTAGATTTGTGCAAGTTGAATGATGCTTGTGTGCATGACCCCTTCCCTACACCGTTTTATGATGAGATCCTATATAATGTAGGAGGACAAGAAGATTATTCGTTTACTTATGGATTCTCAGGATATCATCATATCCGAATTGCGCCAGAAGACCGCAGCAAGACAACCTTCACCACTGAATGGGGTTCTTTCCAATACACTGTGATGCCATTCGGGTTGGAAAATGAACCTGCAATCTTCTCGCGCATGGTCATGGCTGTGTTCAAGGAATTCATGCATAAGTTCTTGGAGGAGCTCCACTGCAAAAATAGATAGTCACAGATCACATGAAGCCATGGGAGGACCTTGACCTGGTAGTCCGGAAGCAGGGGTTTTGGGGTGGGTCAAAACCCCTAATGAATTGTAATGGGTCAAAGGGTAGATCAAGGAGCCGCAAACCACAGTTTGCAGACCATAGAGTAGCACAAGCTAATAGTATAAATAGACGGCTAGATCCAGTCTAAAGAATTTAATTTTGGGATAAGTATGAATGTGAATGTTAGATCTGGAAACTTGGTGATATTTTGTGCGGATTGTCTGGGTAAGAAGGCTCCCGCTAGTTGTGTGCGAGGAGACCTTAGTCCTGTTGTGTGCGGACCCCGCTGGCTATGTGCGCGGGTTGTTGAAGTGTTTTGTAAGAAGGATTTGAACTAATAGTAATAAAGGAAGATTGTTGCAGATATCTGAGTTATATATGCATCTGTTGTTTATGTTATGAATGTTTCTGCATCTTATTTCTGATTTATGTACTGTCTGCAATTAGATCTCTTACGCATCTGTGTTTTGGTTTACATGAATGCTTATGGGATGGATATGATGGTATAAGGCTCAGATATGATGTGTTAAAGGCTATTAATTGATTTATGATTACTGTGTTAACTTGCGCAATATATTATGCATATTGAACTAAATCACTCTGAAAAGGGTTTACTAGTTAGGGCTGTTGTTGCGAAGGTTTGTTTAAGGTTTTTTGGGATCTTAAGGCACCCACATCATTCAAACCTCTCTCATAATGCAAAAACCTGGTTCCAGCACCCCCCCATACTGCTTTGGGTGAGACTTTGACTTGCGCAAGCAGGTCATTGCCGAAAGGGCCAGTAGTAAGAGGGTTTTATTGGTTAACCTCAATTCCGAACCTGGGTTAGGACCCCTCAAACCAACAATGAAGAACTAATAATTCCTATCTCGCAGGAAAAACTATCTAATTTGAAATAACCAACAAATATGTAATGCTTGAACTTATATAATTGGCCTTTGGGGCCTTGTTTTTTAGGTGTTAACCCTTAACCCCACATAGAACTGTTGTGTGGTCCTAGAGTGCTTAAAATATATAATTGGCTCTTGAAAGCCTTCTCAGACTCTTGTAAATCTCATGTTCCCCCCAATAGTCTCAAGGCCAATAGACGAAACCATAAACTGTTGGGAATAATTCTATTTGTCAGGTTCAGTAAGCGATAGGACCACCTTGTCGCTTATTGGCATTGTCGTTGTGTTGTGCCTTCTCTATTGGGTGTTGGTGGCAGAGTAGTGGCATTAATCGACAAAAAGTTATTCGTCTATCACTGCCTTCAACTTATGGGACTTCCCCTCACTTGTTGGTGTTTTCGTTGTGAGAGCCTCCTGTATCAGGTGGCGGTGGTGGAGCGGTGACAACATTTGATGTGAAAATGGCCTTTTGTCGGTGTCATCAATTGATGGAACTACCTACCTCCATAGTGGCCTAGTTAACAAGGTTTGACCTCAGAACGGTGCAATCGGGGTGGAGGGTCGATCAAAGACTCTCATTCACCTCGGGTCCCCCCTGGTCCACTATAAGATAACTAGGGGGGTCTAACACGGGGACTCTCACTGTGGGTCCCTCATTAACTTTGAGTAGTACGATTAGGTTGTGGGAGGGATCAACGACTCTTGCTCACCCTAGGGCCCCCTCGTTTGCTATAAGTTAACTGAGAGGGGGGTGTCCGAAACTAGAAACCACCCATAAAAGAAAACAACTTGGTTTTTGGTTTTTTGGGTGGAATTGTGACATGGAACCCTCGCACAAGGGTGGCTACCTTGTAGATGGACCCGTGCTATGTCTGCCATGTTGTCATCTCATGTGCTTTGCCTTCAATCTACTCCAAGTTGCATAAATTACAAATTCTTCTCTTTGAAAAAGTTTTTGGAAGAGTCCAAGGAGTTTATTGAAAATTCAAATGGAGATGTTCACCCACAACTATTACTAGACTTTCAAGTGGGTATCTATATAACATAAGCAATCAAATTCTCTTATATAAGTTTACATGCTTCCAACTAAGATGGTCTCATACTCGTGTGACATGGTGTCGATTCCATCCACTACCACTATAACCGCTAAATATGCCATGCCTACCCTTAATATGAATACACAAATATTAAGATTTTCAACCAAACACCTCATAATCTTTACATAACATACTTTGTAAAATAATCTACACATTAAAAACAAAAATGCAAACAATGTTAATATCTACATAAAATAACAAATTTGGAAAACTAAATGTTAATCTCTACGTGAAATAACAAATTTGAAAAGACCATTACTCGATTAACCAAACCCATAGACCCAAAAAAAGAAATTGATATTGTTTGAGGATGACCCCGAGGAGAGGGGGAGATTTATTGGGCTCTACGCACAAGTGCAACTCTAAGAGTCGGGGTAGGCATATTGTGTGAACCTATAACTTACTCTTCCTCTTGATGAAGAACTGAGAATTCCTATATTGTAGGAAAAACTATCTAATTTGAAATAACCAACAAATATGTAATTCTTGAACTTATATAATTGGCCTTTAGGGCCTTGTTTTTCAGGCACTAACCCTTAACCCCACATAGAACTGTTGTGTGGTCCTGGAGTGCTTAAAATATATAATTGACTCTTGAAAGCCTTCTCAGACTCTTGTAAATCTCATCTTCACCCCAATAGTCTCAAGGCCAATAGATGAAACCATAAACTGTTGGGAATAATTCTATTTGTCAGGTTTGGTAAGTGATAGGACCGCCTTGTCGCTTGTTGGCATTATCGTTGTGTTGTGCCTTCTCTATTGGGTGTTGGCGACAAAGTAGTGGCATTAATCGAAAAATAATTCTTCATCTATCACTGCCTTCAACTGATGGGACTTCCCACTGCTTGCTGGTGTTATCGCTGTGAGAGCCTCCTATATCGGGTGGTGGCGGTGACAACATTTGATGTGAAAATGGCCTTTTGTCGGCGTCATCAATTGATGGAACTACCTACCTCCATAGTGGCCTCGTTAACAAGGTTTGACCTCAGAACGATGTAATCGAGGCATAGAGTCAATCAACGACTCTCATTCACCCCAGGTCCCCCTTGGTACACTATAAGATAACTAGGGGGGTCTAAGATGGGGACTCTCACTGTGGGTCCCTCATTAACTTTGAGTAGTGTGATTAGGTTGTGGGAGCGATCAACGACTGTTGCTCACCCTAGGGCCCCCTCGTTTGCTGTAAGTTAACCGAGAGGGGGGTGTCCGAAACTAGAAACCACCCACAAAAGAAAACAACTTAGTTTTTTGTTTTTTGGGTGGAATTGTGCCATGGAACCCTCGCGCAAGGGTGGCTACCTTGTAGATGGACCCGCGCTATGAGTGCCGCGTTGTCATCTCATGTGCTTCGTCTTCAATCTACTCCAAGTTGCATAAATTACAAATTCTTCTCTTTGAAGAAGTTTTTGGAAGAGTCCAAGGAGTTTATTGAAAATTCAAATGGAGATGTTCACCCACAACAATTACTAGACTTTCAAGTGGGTCTCTATATAACATAAGCAATCAACTTCTCTTATGTAAGTTTACATACTTCCAACTAGGATGGTCTCATATTCGTGTGGTATGATGTCGATTCCATCCACTACTACTATAACTACTAAATACACCATGCCTATTCTTAACATAAACATAAATAAGTTAGGGTTTTGAACCAAAAACCTCATAATCGCCACGTTTGATGCTTTGTCAAATAATCTACACATTGAACATTGAAAATACATACAATGTTATCGCTACCTAAAATAACAAATTTGAAAAACTAAACGTGAAATAACAAATTTGAACCAATTTGAAAAACCGATTTTGACTTCACTGAATTAACCAAACCCATAGACCCAACAAATGAAATTGATATTGTTTGAGAATGACCTAATTAACCAAATCCATAGACCCAACAAATGAAATTGATATTGTTCGAGGATGACCCCGGAGATTTATTGGGCTCTACGCACAAGTGCAACTCTAAATGCCATGATGCCCTGTATAGCCCCAAAAGTAAGTACATAATGATGACTCGAGAAAAGAAAATGATTATTAGTGTATAATGTTTTGCGAGCAAGGCATTTTGTTTATATTTAACAAACAATATAGGATGGAAAGACGGGGATACGGATCAGGTTTGATGGGTGAGGTGGAGGAGCAGGAAGCGTCGATTAGGAGAGTAAATCGGACGGTGGCGATGTGTTGAAAAGGGTGCGAAATTGAAATTCGAAAAAATGTTGAGGAAACTGTTGGTATATTAAAGGGTAAACGGGATCTTTATCATTCCGTGTCTTTATCATTTTCAATTCAAGAAGTTGTAGGGCAGAGGGGACGGAAAAAAATGGCTCGAACGAAGCAGACTGCCCGTAAATCCACCGGTGGAAAAGCGCCGAGGAAACAGCTTGCAACCAAGGCTGCCAGGAAATCTGCACCGGCAACTGGTGGAGTGAAGAAACCTCACAGATTTAGGCCGGGTACTGTTGCTCTCCGTGAGATCCGAAAGTACCAGAAGAGTACTGAGCTTCTTATCAGGAAGCTGCCCTTCCAGCGTCTCGTCAGAGAAATTGCTCAGGACTTCAAGACGGATTTGAGATTCCAATCCTCTGCCGTGTCCGCTCTGCAAGAAGCGGCGGAGGCATATCTTGTTGGCCTCTTCGAAGACACTAATCTGTGCGCCATACATGCCAAGAGGGTCACCATCATGCCCAAAGATATTCAGCTTGCTCGCCGCATTCGTGGAGAGAGGGCTTGATGTTTCTGTAATCTCTGCAAATAATAAATGGTGTGTTTTCACACCACTCTTCGCTTTTAAAGATTTGTTCATCCTATTTTCGATTTCTTGATTTGTCTTTGGCGATTTCTTGATTTTCTTGATTTCTTGATTTGTTCATTTCTATTTTCTATTCAGATCACTTTTCTTTTATAACTGACTGTGGTTTACTGTATTAAAGCCACTTTTCATTCTGGAAATGCTCATTTCTTCTCTTGCTAAAAGCGCTGATCGGAGTTGAATGCTATATTTTTGCAGGAGTTGTCCGAGTCAAGTATTGGAGTCTCGTTTTTTTATTTATCTTGGGATGTGGTTACTGCAATGCAGTTGAGTCCCGCCCTGGTGTTGCAGACTTTGCCTTCGCTTCGTCGAAGATATTATTTAGTGGATTAGTTTTATATCTATATTAGGTTACTATGGTTGACTTCGTTAAGGCTAGTTTTCATTCTGTCGCTGATATGTTTCTGCAAAAATCACTAAACGAAGTTGAATACTGTACCGATATATGGTTTAGTGAAGGAGATTGCTCTTACTGATATTTTAATTGGTGTATATTTTATATTATTTATTTATCTTGATATATGGTATACTGAAGTAGAGTGCTCTTACTGATATTTTAATGGTGTATATTTTATATTATTATTAAGTTTCAAGTGAGGATGGTTACTGAGTGGGGTATTTGTATAGATTTTAATGTCTAAATACTCTATTTACATGAGTGAATCATTGCTTTATTTGTCATTGCTCATTGCTTTATTTGTGGAGCATATTAAATTTTTTTTTATTTATTTTAATATAAAAAGAGATGAAATTTGTGTAACGCATTTTGATTATAGAAATGTTTTTATGATGTTTTGTGTTTAGGAAAAAAATTGCATTGTCATTAGGGTAGATTTGTTTATTTTTCTCTTATGATTTTATTGTTGTTTTTTAATTCTTGGACAACCATTTGTATATATTTTAGTTGTTTTGTAATGACTACTAAAATATGTTCTCTCACGACATGAATAACAAAAAAAAATCAAATAATTTTTTTTAGTATTTTTTTTTTCTTTCTTGTATTCTTTCTTTCAATAAATTTATTGTTGTTTAGTTTACAGATTTTTGTAATTCTATTTATTATTTATTTTAAGTTAATTTTCTTAGTTTTTTTTTAGTGTTATTTCTTTTCTTAACTCATTTTCTTTATTTATTGATTTTTGGTTGATTTATTTGTTTATCCTAAATTTGCTCTCCTTTAGCGTCCTTACTATCTTCCTTAGGTTTGACTTCTTTTAGTGTTTTAACTTTTAGTGTTTCTTTAGTAGTTATTTCATCCATTTGTTCATGCAAAGGGACTTATATTTGAGAATATGTTTGTTTTTTAGCAATTTGCTAAGGATTGAGCTAGAAGTTTTGAAATTTGCATATCTTGGGCTCATTGAATTTGTACCATTTTAGAGTCATCACCTTGAAATTCTTATCACTTGCTTAATGTTTATTGAATTCTTATCATAGTTTGCTTGTTATTGTCTTTTTTCCTTTATTTTTCTAGCATGATTAATTTATCAATTTTGTTTTGAAGGATAAAAGAATGTGACCTCTCAAAACTTGGGACACTTGCAAGATGTTAATAAAATATTGATTGGAAGTTTTGTTGGTCCATAAACCATGTAGTAAGGAGAGGTGTCTAATACTTACTTGGGAGTAACTTTGTTAGCTTTGAGGATGTTTGGGTTAAAGCATTGTGCCAATTTGAATAACATTTGGTTGACTTAGCCACTCTATTGTGTGAATAATTGGTGAATCAAATCTTTTCATTTACTTGTTAAAGGAACACTTTGAATCACTTTGTAAAATAATCTATCATGGTCATGATGTATTTGTGTTGCTGAGATGGATAAGTGTTTAGGCATCATGCCACATTGTTGGAAATGTTTATTAATTGTGATAGGCTCTAATGGATTTAATGTTTTCTTCTTTCTTCCTATGCTTAATTAGCAAGTCTTACATTTCTTCATGTGAGTGTGAACATCTTGAAAGATAGAACTATGTGTTCACTAGTCTTGCTAGTTAAATGATGTCTAATTGATCCATCATGAAGATCTTTGAATACTTTTTTGACATCTTTCTTTTCCCTACATTAACAATACTTTGTCATAAATTATCTTGAAAAGGATGACATTGATTATCTTATTGTGCAAACTTTAATTAAAAATCCCTTTTGTCGTCTGAGGCCATGTGGTTTGGGCATATTGCATGGTGCATATAAAATGTCATGTCATTACACCATGTTTGAAATAGTTAGGATATAAATGGCTTCATTAATATAAACATAAAACTCATTTCCCCATCCCTCCTTTTCTTTTAATCTTGCATCTTGTGATTAATTAGCTAACTTACATAGCCCTTGACCATGCACAATGTGAGCAAGCTTCATTTCAATATCAATTTCTTTGATTGCCATCATCAAATTATGTTGCACTAATTGTTGTTTGAGTGAATAAAGGCCAAACATCAAGGTGATGAACTATCACTTTTAGATGGTTCTTAAGGATACAAGGTCTAAAATGCATTGACATCTTTATAGAGAGTGAATGCTTGTTTGACTCTAGTGTTGAAATTGCACAATCTTGGATCTAGGATAGAATCTTAAAATCTTTGATCCTACCAAACCAAGAATCTCAATGGAACTACTTTGCATAGTGGAATATAAATAACAATAAATCACATATGCACACTATAAATTACTTTTTACATTTTTTAACCCAACTTTGTTAAATTAAACGACATATAATACAACAATATAAGGCTTTTGTACTAGGGATAAAGTGCCTCATACATTCACAAGTACAAGATACAAAATTGGGGCTTGGTGTTAGTCCATTGATAACTAATTTACTCTCAATAAGACACTTTGACCATGTGGTTGATGTAGTTAACTCATTGAGCTCCTCTCGATTATACCTTGTACCTACTTGGTCCTTTAGCTCTTGATTTGCAGCTCTTGCCTCTATTAATGCTTTAAGTCCATTTGACCATTAATCCTTGATTATCAATTTCCTCACTAGTTCATCACTTATCCACCAATGCATCAACACATTAATATTCTTGTTGAGTTGTTCATAGTTCCATTTGTGAACAACTCTCAATTTGCCCACAATTACTCAACAACTCAATGAATTTAAGCCACTATGGTCTTCTTGTGTTGCTTTGATGTAGGGCACCACAGGGCATAGAAGATTGCCATCTATCATTGCAAGTTCCATCTCCCATAATGAATACGAGCTAGGTGGGTTGCCCACAATTTGTTGTAGAAGTCCCCCACACACAAGTCTTGGGCTCCAAAAATTGCTCTTGGCAAATTAGACACTTGAGCTCCAATAATTGCCACTTTAGCAATTACCTTTGTCCATCAAGGTGTTGCACACTAGGCTCCAACTTAGGCACTATCATGTTGTCTTTTGATAGACCATAAATGCCTAATCACGTCCACACTTGGTCCATGAGTGACCAATACATGTTGTAGCTTTTTTCCTTTATTAGGGCATCCTCACACCTAGGAGACCCTCCACTTGGTTGCCAACAAACTCCATCTTCTAGTTGTCTCCTAGGACATTGATCCATCGTGAGATTTGCTCCTAGTTGGGGTATTCAACACTCGATGTCAACCCCAACAAATGTCTCCCACATGATGCATATGAATTTGATCCAATTGCCAATCTTCACTGTGGAAATTGCCCATAGGTTAGGGCTTCTAACCTCCACATTAGCCCCCCCTCCCTGGCTTCCACATGTTGCAATAAATATGATCCAAAATTGATCCTTAATAAGGATCCAACACTTGACAATCATAGAGAAAAGACATACCTTTATTTCATGGACTATTGTGATTGTTGTATTTTTGGTTAGGGTATGCATTGTCCACATCAACCCTACAAAAATACCCTCAATAATCCAAATATTGCGGCTTACCCTCCTTCCTTTGTTGCTTGCCCACATTGCCTTGTTCCATGCTTTCTGTTGTAATAATAGGCCTTATGACCCCCTTCAACTAGCCAAACAAACTTGCGCTGTTCTTGTGGTTACCACAAAGTTGTGATTTATCAAATTCAGTGAGGAAACACCCTAAAACAACTTCGCAACAACCTAGAATTGTCTCTCTTGATGTTGCCTCACTGCAGACTTGATCGCACCTTCAACACAATCACAAGAAGCTTCAAACGAGCCCTCCTTCCTTTGTTGAAGCTGACAATAGCTCGTGGCCATCACAAAGATGCCTTTATCCCTTAACCGAGTTCTTATCACACTTTTGTTGCCCTTGTGTTGCCCAAATTGGATGATCAAATACCTCTACCACACCTTGTATTTATACACATACAAGGACTCCTCCACAACATCATCTTATGGGCTTGACAATTGTTAAGAGGCTTATTTGCACCAAGCTGACCCTAACTCTTTTGTGCAAAACCTAACATTAGACTTCAAAAATTCATATCTCCATTTCTATAACTCGGAATTGGATGATTATCGTTGTGTTAGAATCATCTTGCTGAGAGCTATCATCCTCATTCATCACATGTTGAAATGTGCTCATGGTTTTGGCCCAAATATTGATGGGTACAAAACCTTGTGTTTGGGTTCCAAGCCCACAAGTGCCTCTTGTGATGATTTGCCTTCCAATCCTTGAATCCTAGGTTTTCGAGTACCTCCCAAGCTACCAAAAATTAACGTATAGTGGGGTAGTTGAATTCTACTGCTTACAAATTTTTTCTTATGAAAGAGATAGGTGCTTTATTTCCTTGGGGTCTTTTTGTATTAGTATTATTACAAGGAATGATCATAAACAAAAGTATATAGAAATAAGTTGAGACTAAAATTATGGTTGCATAGAATGGGAGCATTGGAAATAATCATTTTAATCTTCTCTTCTCTTAATAATGTTTTGCAAAGATTTAATTGCTTCTACAAATTTAGGTATGAATCTTTACATGAAGTAAATATTTTCAAAGAAACATTCATTGATTTCTTGTTATGTAATAAAGGTAGTTAGGATCACTTTCACACATTTGGGATCTATTGCTATGTTTTAGATATGATGAGTTCAAGTAACTTTCCTTCAATGACCATGAATATACTTTTTTAAGGATTTAAAGAAATTTCATATTTCCTACATCTTTAAAAGGGTCAAGTAAGTTGGGTAACATGATTGACTATTCTTTGAATAAATAGTCACATCATATAAGTACACAACAATGCTATTGATGAGACCCCATAAAGCAACATCCATTGTTCTCTTCAAAGTAACTCGGGCATTAATTGATTTGAAAGGAATTCTCTTGTAGGTAAAAGTACTCCATTTGATATAGAACATGGTTTTCAAATCACCCTCCTTAGTCATTGATAGTTGGGGATACTTAGAAGGATGCATTCTACACAGTTTTTGTTGGAATGGCTTGGCATCCTTCTTTATGGGATAATATGTTGAATAATTTGTGTATCATAAGCCTTAAGATCATCATATTACCATGTGAATACATCTCAATATGTTTTGAATGATTTAATAAATGTTCTATTTTTTTTTGTTAAGAACAACCCCTTTAAGGTCAACATTTTTTGGATTTTCTATAAATCCCAATTTAATGACTTTGTGACTTAAAAAACAAAATTACTAGTTGCGTCTAAAGACACTCTAGCCCAGTATGGAAGTGATGTTGTAAGGTTAGGTGATGTTAACATTTTGACTTTGACAAATTACATAGAAATAAAAATAAAATATAATTAATAATTATACTTATTAAATAAACCATTGATTTAGTAAAATTACATAAAACAAAATTAAAATAATAATAAAATAAAAAATTAATAATTGAACTAGGCTATATGCATCATAACTCTAGATTTATTAGTTCTCGAGAGGGATCAAATCTCTAGAGGTGCAAACCTTCCCCTAAGTTTGCATCTTGAGATATTTCATCCCTCTCAGTCCTTGATAGATTTAGAGTTAAGATGGATCGAGGTTTGTTTTAACATTCAATGAGCTCTTAAATCTATTGCATAAGTTAAAACTTAAAACATATCTTCTATGTTGATAACACCTTTGGGCATGATATGTGATCATTATTTAGTTGATTCCTCGTTATACTTGCAATTATTGAAATTCTTCATTATGAATAGCTAAATTCTTGAAATTCTCTCCATTGGTGAGAAATTCTAAAATTTATTCATCATTCTCAAATAATTTCAAATTTTGTACTGGTGCCTCATATTCTATGATTCGATTTGTACATTCCAATTCTATTCTACAAGAAAGGAAATTATGCTCATCTCTAGGGTGCATGGTATTACATAAATGTTGAAGGTAATAAAATCATTAATCAACCAATGGTCTTCCTATTGGTAATTCTTTAGATGAGATGAACTACAATGTATTGTATTTTAAGTTGGTTTGACTAAGATTTAAGAGTCTCCAAACACTTTGTTTTTGTTTTTGTTTTTTTGTTTTTCCAATTTTTAAATCAATGGATTATTTAAGGCCCTGCATTGGTGCCTCATATTCTATAGTTCTATTTGTACATTCAAATTCCATTTTACAAGAAAGGAAATTAAGTTAATCTCTAGGGTCAATTAATAAACATCCAACTCCAATTCCCTCTTGAGATGTTTAACTATCAAAGAATAGATTCCAGACATCAAGGGCATGTTTGAAATCAATTTTATTTGTAGCTAGCAAAATTGCATTATCAGAGAAGTCAAAATTTCATAGTTTAGAAAGTTCTCGTCTTGTCATGTTTATGATTTATTTTTCCAAGAATAAATCATACCTTTTATTTTAATATAAAATTGAAAGTACATTCCACAGGTGTATGCAACACACAAGTTATTGTTTAAGAACAAAAAAAGGATCCTTCAGATGATTCCACATCAATGATTATAAAACTATCATCAACACGACCCTTAAGATTAGAAACTTCAACAACAAAAAAATGTTCCTAGGCCATAAATATAAAAAAAGGCTTGCAATAAAGTAAAATTCTAATTATATATAAATATGAGGGAGCCACCCTTAAATTCTTCCAAATGAATAGTGTAGGTAGAAATAAGAGACTTTCCTCCTTAGACAAGATATATGTGAGAGTAGTATGATCTCTATAGATGTGAAATTTTTTTTCTTTTCTTGAAATAATGTTGTAATCTCCTTTATCGTTAGATCAATGTGCATGCGTCCTAAATTATAGATCAATGTTTTGTCCTGCAGTCAATGTATGACTTTTAGGATCCTCGAACACTTGCAAGCACCAATATTGAAAAGAGTGCTTTGAACTCTCCTATATTGTTTGTATTGGCCCCAATATTGGTTTTACCCTCCAAATGATGATTTCTTCCTGGTTATCCCCATCAAAGAATCCCCATGTTTTCTCCAAATTTATATTTGGTCTGACCAAACAATGATGTGCATAGGAAATCAATGATATGCTGTGTAAATTAAGTGAAAGCTCAATTGCCACCTAAGCTAGGGAGGGTAGTTTGTCTTCAAGAGGCATTTATTACATGCCACTTGGATAACCCAAGCCATGACAAGTGGCATAACTCTAAACTTTTTGAGGATGACACATACAATGTGCCATATCTCCAATTTTCAAATATGATTCTAAATTTTTAAACTAAGGTACTTTAATGTGTCCTTAGATCCTTGAAATTTTCACAGTCATAAAATTTTCTGAGATAAAGTTACATTGAACCTACCAAAGTGAATCATTTAAAACTTGATCTTGGGACCAATAAAAAATATCAACTTCCATAGGGTATATCTACGAAAGTGTCGTAAACAATAATTTTAATTTTTACCACCTATAGCTTGATAACTCTCTCGAGTCTACTCAAAATGTCATAGTTTGAATATTCCTAGAATCAAAGTTATCACAAAATGATAATATGACTTGTTTGAAATTGATTTCAATAATAATCACAAATCATAACTTCCATAAGATATATCTATGAAATTTAGAAGAACTTAGATATTAAAACCATAAAATGCAGATTTTCCATAAAGTCATCAAATCAAAATGTATTACATAGATACTGAGGGAATGCCACTGGAAAATACAAAAGAGTAGATACAAAATAATTAGGAACCACGTCACTAGCTACAAGTCCATGACTCATCACTCTATCAATAGTCCATGTCCTCCTCCATGTCATAATCACAATCACTGCCATTGCCATCTTGATCTGACCCATCTAACCCTACTCCATACTGCTCCTCTATGCCCAATCCAAGATATCCTGTGCCTGCTGCATTTCTGGTGTGGAGGATGACCCCTCGAGAGACTCATCATCAAAAGTCACTGGCTCTAGCACTGGGTCATTAAGATCCATGTTGGCTAACGCCAACTCAACACTGTCATCCAAGCCCATATCATCAGGAAACACATCCCACATCTTTGTCTTGCCCTTGAACCATTCTTGCCTCTGCCTGTAAATAAGACGAAGGTTGGTGTGCGCATACACCATTTTCTCCGCCCTGGATTGCTCAAGCCTACTCTTTTTCAAACTATATAGATTCCCATAAGTGCTCCAATTCCTCTCACAACAAGAAGATGAAGTAACTTGAGAGAGGACCCTCAAGGCTAATTGTTGTCGAACAGGGCATGCTGCCCCATGAGTTTTCCACCAAGCATAGGCATATTTGACCCCCCTATCTCCAAGTACATCATACCCGCCAAATCTCCTAGTGCCAGTGGAGAACTCTACAAAGCCTTCCTCCACCTCAAGAAAAGATGCTCTATCTTGAAATATACTTCTGAATGCTATCTTCCTCCCCCGTGAAATATCTCCATCCATGTGAGGAGGGTATCTGTGTGAGGTCCCACCATGGAGCCACTCTTGACTATAGTACTTGGGATTCAAAGAGTGAGCTAAGAAATGCAAAGGAGTGCAATTATTATCCCACCTAGAGATAAGAATATCCTGTATGGTGGACCATAAGCTCTCTGCTGATGTCTCATATCCAGGGCACTCATTCTCCATAAAAATAGTCTTCACTGACTCAATCATGGAATGCCAACCCTCATAAACCTCTCCTAAGATCGGCTGGTCCGTGTCTGCAAATTGCAAGAAAGAAATGATAGGGTTGATGATCTTTATGGTAAGATCCACCCTCTCCCACCAACCATCATCTAACACCATGTCCTTTACCTTTTTTGAAGCAACTTGATCTGTCTTTCTCCAAAAAGACCAAAGATCTGAAATAACCATGGCCCCAAGAGTGGCCTTCACCCCTTCAACCTCTTAAGCATATGAATGAGGAAGAAAATCAAGTATCTGCAATCTTCAACAATGATAGATGTGTGTACTCTTTATATATTGTGAGAGCATTGGTATGGTTCTGTACAAAATTTAGGATATGGTGTGCATCCTCAATAATATTGCCAATCCATGTCACATCTGAAGCAATATATTTTAGTGCCAAATTCAAGGAATGAACAATGCATGGTGTCCAAAATACTTGTGGATATTTAGTTTCCACAATCAAGCCAACAACTTTGCAAACAGGTGCATTATCTGTGATGATTTGCACACAACATTCAACGCCTACATCTTCAATAACTTTAATAAACAATTCTCCCATATACTGTGCATCTTTGTATTGACCAAGAGCATCAACTGCTTTCAAGAATACTGATCCATTTTGGGAATATACAATGAAATTGATGAGAGGATGGCGTGCAATATCTGTCCATCCATCAGAAACAATACTGACACCAGATGAGATCCATGATGATTTGATAGGTTTTAGAATTTTATCCACTTCCTTCCTTGCCTTAACCAACAATGTGGTTCTAAGCTTCTCTAAACTTGGAGGCACATACCCATTTGGAGCCATATCAACTAGATCTCGACACATCTCAACAAACAAAGGAGACCGTGCAACATTAAAAGAAATGAAGTTGAGATAGAAAAAGAATGCAACTGTAAGATCATAGTTTTCTTGTTATTGTCTTTTTCCCTTTATTTTTCTAGCATGATTAGTGTATCAATTTTGTTTTGAAGGATAAAAGAATGTGACTTCTCAAAGCTTGGGACAATTGCAAGATGTTAATAAAATATTGATTGGAAGTTTTTTTGGTCCATAAACCACGTAGTAAGGAGAGGTGTCTAATACTTACTTGGGAGTAACTTTGTTAGCTTGGAGGATGTTTGGGTTAAAGCATTGTGCCAATTTGAATAATATTTGGTTGACTTAGCCACTCTATTATTGTGTGAATAATAGGTGAATCAAATCTTTTCATTTACTTGTTAAAGGAACACTTTGAATCTTTTCATTTACTTGTTAAAGGAACACTTTGAATCATTAGGTCAATAAACATGATCCAACCATTGGCCAATATGTGAAAATTGGGAAAATACCCAATATTGTTTCTAGAACTTTCCAATCCATTCATTGAGGGATTCGTTGGAAATTATTCTTACATGGAACTTACCTTTTATGCACTTTACTAATAGAGTTGTGATTTATTACAACAAAATGTGTTCACCTAATTATAGATTCATCTTCTAGTGGAAATAATATTGGAGAGAGTCAAGAGAACTATCAAAGGTATCAATGCAAAGGTAGAAAGGATTAAAGTAGATATCAAAAGAGGAGAAACAAAAAAAGTATGTTGTTTGATTGATATAATTTGAAAAGGAAAAATACAAATAAACAAAATTTTCAAAAAATTATTGATTGTGATTAATTTTATTTTATATTAGAAAATTTAATTTAATTATAATTTAATTTTTTTAGGTTTTAGTTTTTTAACGTTTTATCAATCAAATTTACCTACAATTTAATAAAGATTAATTGAAAATCTACATACTATAAATATTTTAAAGTTTTCATCATATTATGCATCTCAATCCTGAAAAAAAAAAAACAGTATGTGAACAAAAATAAAAAGTAGTATGTGAACAAAATTTATATAACAAAATTATATATTTAATTTAATCAATATAAATTTAATTTAATTAAGTTTGAAAATTTTGATAAATACCCTTAACATTCCCTTTTTACCCTTCCATGGTAACTATACCTTTAAATAACCATTGAATTTAGATTCTTTTTGTAATATTTTTCACAAAATGTTAGATTTTTGAATGTTTCTTTATGACCATTATTGTTAGAAATACTGAGGAGGGGGAGGGGGAGGGGCGGGGGGGGGTGTGAATCAATATTCCTTTCAATTAGAGCATTAGTTAATCTTCAATTATTATCAGTGTTTGTACAATGATAGTAGCAAACAAGAGGAACACAAATGCACACATTTTTTAAGGTGGAAACCCACTTTGGGACAAAAACCACCTAATGCTTTTCTAATAATTCTTTAATATTAAACTCCAATTGAAAATAAAGCTCCAACTTCCTAGAATCTAGAAAAGCATTCTTCTTCAGCTCCCACTGGATGGACGCTCCAACGCCCGAGATTCTTTAGTAGTCAACTGAACGGATGCCCCAACACCCAATGAGCTACAACTCACCCTAGCACCACCTTACCACCCTATAGAAGAATAAAATAAGAATGGATTCCAATACTAGGGAAAATGGTCCACTTTACAATGATATAGAATGATGTAGAAGAAGAAGATATACTAGACCATAACTCCAACTTTGACACAACCACCTAATGATGATCCTAGACCTCCCAACATTGCCTCTCCAACCCTTGGCAGATAGACACTAGTACAATTTTTTACAATAATGTATTTACAATGACTTAGTACAAAGATACCTTTACAATGATTGTATGTAGTGCTGCCCACTTGAAGACTTCATATGATGAACTTCTTGCTGTCGTTATGCGCCTTGATTTCTGCTCTTGTCATGCTACCCTCTGCTGCACCTTGCTTTGCTTTTCTTCCATTGAAAGTTTGGTCCTTTGTAACCCTTGACAACACATGATCTAGCTTTTTCTTGCCTTCTAGGAGCTTGATATTGAATCTGGTGTATCTCTGTTATTTCAAATCTTCAATATCTAATTTTCAGTCCTGTAGTAGTCCTCTGAGTTGTATTTCCAATGCCACAGGTTTGACCCAATTTGGATTCTTCAAGGGAAAGTTATACCCAATCTCTCACAATGCCCTAATTATGAACTGTTCAAGCAGAGCGCACTTGTACGGCGTGCCACGTGTCAATGTTTCTTCATTTGGATCTGAATTTGATAGAGAGAAAACTACAGACTGTGCACTATTTTCCACTTTTTACGGAATTCCAATCCGATACTCAGAGAGAGAGTTATGACGAATTTACCAAGATCACTTCTTTGAGATGAATTTCACTATAATTTTACTATATTTAAACTAAGCGAGAGTAGCTACTCTGTAACCCTTATTCAAATGTAGAATCAAGTTCATACCTTTCAAAATTAAATAATTAAACTAAGCGACAAGGAATAGTAGCTATGTAACCTTATTATAGTTCATGCATATGTTAAACATATTCTTGAAAGCCTTACTTGATATTGACTTAGAGCATTAGTTAATCTTGAAAGCCTTACTTGATATTGACTTAGAGCATTAGAGATATTCCTTTCAATTAGAGCATTAGTTAATCTTCAATTATTATCAGTGTTTGTACAATGATAGCAGCAAACAATAGGAACAAAAATGCACACAGTTTTTAAGGTGGAAACCCACTTCGGGACAAAAACCACCTAATGCTTTTCTAATAATTCTTTAATATTCAACTCCAATTGAAAATAAAGCTCCAACTTCCTAGAATCTAGAAAAGCATTCTTCTTCAGCTCCCACTGGATGGACGCTCCAACGCCCGAGATTCTTTAGTAGTCAACTGAACGGATGCCCCAACACCCAATGAGCTACAACTCACCCTAGCACCACCCTACCACCCTATAGAAGAATAAAAGAAGAATGGATTCCAATACCAGGGAAAATGGTCCACTTTACAATGATATAGAATGATGTATAAGAAGAAGATATAATAGACCATAACCCCAACTTTGACACAACCACCTAATGATGATCCTAGACCTCCCAACACTGCCTCTCCAACCCTTGGCAGATAGACACTAGTACAATTTTTTACAATAATGTATTTACAATGACTTAGTACAAAGATACCTTTACAATGATTGTATGCAGTGCTGCCCACTTGAAGACTTCATATGATGAACTTCTTGCTGCCGTTATGCCCCTTGGTTTCTTCTCTTGTCATGCTACCCTCTGCTGCACCTTGCTTTGCTTTTCTGCCATAGAAAGTCTGGTCCTTTGCAACCCTTGACAACACATGATCTAGCTTTTTCTTGCCTTCTAGGAGCTTGATATTGAATCTGGTGTATCTCTGTTATTTCAAATCTTCAATATCTGATTTTCGGTCCTGTAGTAGTCCTTTGAGTCATATTTCCAATGCCACAGGTTTGACCCAATTTGGATTCTTCAAGGGAGAGTTATACCCAATCTCTCACAATGCCCTAATTATGAACTTTTCAAGAAGAGCGCACTTGTACGACGTTCCACGTGTCACTGTTTCTTTATTTAGCCCTGAATTTGATAGAGAGAAAACTACAGACTGTGCACTATCTGCAAATTTTTACAGAATTCCAATCTGATACTCAGAGAGAGAATTATGACGAATTTACCAAGGTCACTTCTTTGAGATGAATTTCAGGAGCCTGCAAAAACCTTGACTTCCACAGATCATATCTCCAAAAATATTGCGCACCTTGATTTGAAATTTTTACAGCAGCTTCCTCGGGATTTCGGCTTCGCCTCATAAAAATTTCAGCTTCTGAACCTTCATAGAAAAAAAAATTAGAGCGAAAATTCCACGATGACCTATTTCAGATGGCGAAATCCCTTGCCTAAGGAGGAAAAGAAGATCACAATTTATATAAATGCTTAAGTTGAGAGGGGCTTCAACAAGTGAACATGGGAGGGATTTTAGGAGCTTAAAAAATATTAATTACGCTTTTCAATGACCCATGCCCCAACCCCATGGGGTTTTAGCCCACTAACTGGGGGTACAAACTTCAAACATGAATATCTCTCAAACCGTGAAGAATTACATGGCATGTCATATATCAACAGAAACATATCAACAAGTAGAAATCATCAAAAACATTATTGACCTAGAATATATTAATTTGGTATGTCAAAATTCCCATGCAATATTGGGTTAGCCGCTGGTGTTGCTTGGGTTGACATCAATAACAACCGCTGATCAACAATACCCCCCTTTGGCATTGATGGCAACACAAGTACTCCCCCTGTGATCATGACACCTCTTCCTACAACATTCTCTACCCCTTTGACATCAATGGCAAAGGGTAACTCCCCCTAAAACACAACCATCCTGCGGACCTGTACACACTTCCACTCCCCCTGACACACAACTGTCTTGCAGACCTGTAATCTACTTCCACTCCCCCTTTATATTCTGAAAAGGAAAAATCTAATGAGAACTTGGGAGAATCCCAAACTTCTGGCGAAGATATTCCAATGCTGGTGAATATTTAATATGTGATTCTTTTGGTGCTGCTTGGAATCTTGGTACTTTGTCCAAATGCTTGCATAACATCTGGTCGGGAGGCTATTACATATAGAAGACTACTAATCATAGATTTGTACAACCTTTGATCCACATCCTTAGATGAGTCATCTATGCTAAATTTGCAACCTGTTACCATTGGAGTAAGGATGGGTTTGCAATCTTCCATTTTAAATTTCTTGAGCATTTCCTTGATGTACTTGGCTTGACATATACATATTCCTTTCTCTTGCTGAGATATTTGAATCCCTAAGAAGTATCTCAGCTCACCAAGTAAAGACATCTCGAAATCACTTTGCACCTTTGTAGCAAACTTATTACTTAGTCGATCATCATTGCTACCAATTATTGTATCATCCTCTTTAGCTATTAGACATGCTTTAGTTGCTTCATCTAGAACATATATTTCATTTGGAGCTCGACTTGCTGTAGCCACAATTTCACCATACACGCCTTTCCTGATTTCACATTTCGTGGAGTTGAATAGTATTGTTTGTCCTTGATCACACATTTGTCCAACATTGAGCAAATTGTGATTCATGTTTTCAACCAATAGAACATTCTTGGCTAGAGCATCTTTTCTTCCGAGAGTGATAGTACCTGATCCTATAACATTTGAAGATCCATCATTTCCAAAGGACACGGTTCCGTCCTTCTTCTCTTTCAGAGATACAAATTTATTTCTATCTCCAGTCATATGCGTTGAGCAACTGCTATCAACATACCACACATCTTTGTTCTTTTGAGCCTTGAGAGCGAGAGCACAATTATCATTATTCTTCTTCTTCCATGTTCGTTCATTTTGTGGCTTCGAAGATTCTTCTGGAGGATTTTCAAGTCTGCAGTCTTTGGCTATGTGTCCAAAGTTTCGACATTTGTAACATTCAATATTATTTCTTAAATGTTCAAATCTATTGATATTTCGCTGAGCCCTGGGAGGTTCATATTTGACAGATCTCCTGGAATTATATTCGTTCCTAGGGTACGTGCGACATTCTACAGCTTTATGACCAAATTTTCCACATGAATAACAGTAGCCATAAAAAATATGTTGGTACCTGGATGGAAATTTTCGTCAAGGAATTGTCTTCCAAGGCTGTTCTTGTGAATCTTGTCCAATGAAGTCTACATGCATGTCGGATCTCATAGGTTCATTGTATTTTGTTGTAGAAGGTCTTGCTTCTTCTTCTTTGTAACCGATGCCAGTTTTGTCATTGTAAGATCGTTGATTGTTGATGAGTTCTTCCAATGCCCTTGAGCTGTTGGCATAGTTTTGGATAGTTTTTCCTTTCTTCACTTCCTCATGCAGCGAGACTACTTCAGCTTCTAATTCTTCCCTTTCTTGGTTGATTTCTTCCAACTTCTTTTGAAGTGACTCTTCAATGCATTTGTGTTCTTCAACTTCAATTTTGAGACCTTGAACTTGTTCTTCAAGAGTTTTGGAACGAATCTTCTCCGCCTTGAGATCTTTTATAAGCTTGATTGCTTCCTCATAAAATTCTTCTATGGTCCATCCTTCTTCTTCGTTGTTTGATACCTCTTGTTTATTGTGCTTGGGTTTATTGTGCTTGGCCATAAACAATACTCTCTCATTGGCTTCTTCTTCACTGTCATTATCTTCATCGGATGATGAGCTATCTTCTTTAGAGAGAAAGTTCCTTTTGGATCCTTGCTTGTTGAATTTCTTAAAGCCTTTCTTTCCTTTTGAGTTGCCATTACTTCTGTTTGGACATTTTGCTGCAAAATGCCCAACCTCATTACAGTTGAAACATATCAATGGAAGTTTACCTTTGAATTGTCCCTTACCAATTTTTAGTTTTCTCGTGAAGTAAGCATATTCTTCATCTGAAAGACCTTCTTCATCATCTCCCTTTTCTTCACACTTGCAGGTGCATGTCTTTTCAATTGAAGGTTGTTTATCCTTATTGGTTTTCTTAGATGCAACGAACGCGGTTTCTAGATGCGAAGTACCCTCTTCTTCATCAAGTCTCATTTCATATGCTATGAGAACTCCATGTAATTCCTCTTTGCTGAGTTTTTCCAGATTTGCACTGTATTCTAAGACCGATACCTTTGGGTTGAATCTCCCTGGTAACGTTCTAAGAATCTTCCATATAATAGTCTTCTCGTCAATTGGCTCTCCCAATCCTTCCAGAGTATTGGTTATTTCATCAACGTATTGGAAGTATGCAACAATGTTGCAATCTTCTTTCATTCTGAGTTGCTCAAATTTTTCTCTATAGATTTGAAGCTTTGCTTCTTTGACATTTTAGTCACCTGCATATATATTCTCAAGCTTGTCCCATACATTTTTGGCGGTTTTACAACCCAACACCTTATGATAAGCAGATTCAATAAGTCCATTGATAATAATATTCTTTACTTTTGCATCATTTACCAAATTCTTCTTACCTTGTTCATCAGTGGTTGATGTAAATCCATTTTGAACAGTGTCCCATACTTCGTAACCTTGCGCCAAGAGATAGACCTCCATTCTTCCTTTCCAAAGTGCATAATTATTTTCATTGAATAGAGGTACACCATTCTTGGTATGCTCCATGACCTCCTTCCAGCTGTTAAACTGCTATTGAAGGAACTAAGCTCTGATACCAATTGGTGGAAATACTGAGCATTAGTTAATCAATATTACTTTCAATTAGAGCATTAGTTAATCTTCAATTATTATCAGTGTTTGTACAATGATAGCAGCAAACAAGAGGAACACAAATGCACATAGTTTTTAAGGTGGAAACCCACTCCGGGACAAAAACCACCTAATGCTTTTCTAATAATTCTTTAATAAACACATTTGATATATGCATTAACATTCAATTAAGTTTTATTTGACCAAAAATCAAACTACAATTTGTATATTCATATTATAAAAATAAATCATTTTATTTTTTTAATTTTATTTTTTGGATTTTGACTGTTTGAAGGGGCTTAGGTCTTATTGTGTAATGATGTTTGATCGTCGATGGTGTATCATCATACTCACATCATAAATAGATGTTCCATAAACTTGGTTTTAGTGATATAATTTTGCTCTAAATACTTGTAAAGCAAACTACTCTTTTTTCAGTGTGTACTATGGTTGATGTTGGCCACTACCCGCTAAATTCTCAGATTTATTTGGCAATGATGAAACACTATTTTCTTCCCCTAGGCCGTCTTTCTACAAATTCATTGAGTTGTCAGGGTTGTACTAATTCGAATTGGAATTTTAAAACATGGTGGAGATGTTCAAAGAATACCATATTGATTTTTTCCATTCAAAGTATGTGAAAGAGAGCTAATGAGTAAACACATATCAATATTTTAAATAAATAATGTATAGCTTAAATTATGATCTAAATCCCAGTATAATATTTTGTATAATTTTAATTATTATCTAAAGCTCAATATAATATTTAATGTTATGATAAATAAGTGGTATGGAGGAATTCAAAACTGATTCAAATTTGACAATTCACTAACTACAATATTAAATATTATTTAGCAATATCTATATGATTGGTTTACGTCAACACTTGTATTGTTATTAAATTTGATGAGATTTATATGTCTCTTGCAATTTATTTCAATAATGGCGATGATAAGACACTGAGGGAGGAGATCTAATGATTCTCGAAGATAGATCTAGGATTGTTACTTTGGTTCATTCCTTTTATCCCTACAGATATTGAGACCTCCTTTAGTGGCAGATTGGCTATGGATCGGGATCCTCCTGAGATGGAATTTTGTCTCATTAATGGTTTCATCATGAGATTTTGTTTTGATTTTGGGAGTCCCAAATCCTCTTGGGACAAATGGCTTTAACTGTGCACTCCCCATTATTCTCTCTTCAGTCACCTCACCAAGTTCCCCATGTAGATGAAGGTGTATAATTTCCCTATGATGTTAATAATATGGCAGAGTTTAGAAAGGATGCTTGACATTGAAGCTATTGTTATCCGCGTTGCGTAGTTGTGGAAAACTCTGACTTGGTGGGTTTATCATTGGGAAGTTGCATTATATCAAGGCATGTCTTATAATTGTCACTTATGTTCCCCTCAATTCAATATTAGGGTTCTTGGTTTTTTTCGTTCTTATAAGAGTATTAGGTTTTTCAGTAGGAGTGTTCCTCCATGTTCTTTGTGCTATTCTTGCACAATACAAGGCCTGGTCGGTCTTTTGAGTTGGTCGTCGTCCTTTCCACAACTTCCTTACAAAGGTCAGAACCTACTAGGGTTTCTTTCAATGGTTCGATGCTCGTCTGTGGGGTTTGGTACTTGGGAACCTTTTTGATTTGGTTTTGAGATTGTATTTATGTGTTCCCAGGTCCTTACATTCCAAACGGTTCCTCTGGTACATGCCATATCTTGCAGTGTAAAAATGTGATTCAAGGTGACTAAATTATACGCTCACTCCGCTCTCTGCACCATCGACTCACCTAATTAGTTGTATGTTTGTGTTGTTTAGTCTCCCTCATGGCTCTCGTCCCCACCAATATTTTACCATTTTCCTCTATAGGCCGCTATCCAGTCTGTATCTATGTCAAAGCCTCATCCCTCAACTATTTTATGGGAATCCTCTCATGTGGTCAGTCGTAGTAGTGTTTTTTTATAGCTTGCATGATGTACATGGCACCAAGTTAGCGACAAATAACTCGTCGAGGCAGGGTTGCAAGGCCTCCTCATCTAGGCATCGCCGACTCTTCAGATGGGAGTTCATAGATAATTTCTTTGAAACTACTCTATTGGAGGTTCGAAAGGAGATTACGAGGTTGGAAGCCAAGGAATTTGGCCATCGCCAATATTTTTCTAGCTACGAGATTAGTGGAGGTTGTATCAAATGGGTACCAGACCCTAGAAATTTCAGAAAGGGATGTATCCACTTCTTGCATTCCATCAACCATCATCGAAAAATGGAGACTTTGTTAAGCATGGTAAACAGGGACACACAAGTTGATAACTACAAAATATTTGCAAGACAAGAAGAAATCATACATATCATGAGGGACATTCGCTACAACCTTGATGAGATAATGGAAAGGTTGACTGGGTGGGAAGATAAATATAGTTTTCGACTTCGACATTGAATCTAATGGACATGAGGAAGATGACGCAGTCATCAACACAATTCCTCTCAAACACTGTAACAGTGATGATGCAGGTTCTTTAGGATCGACAATCATCATCCTTGAATAGTCTTTTTTCACTTTAGTTCCAATATTTCAGTTTTTTTGTATCTCTATTGTTAATATGTATGTTCATTCATAGTCATAGTGTGTATATATATATATATATATATATATATATATATATTATTATTATTATTATTTTTTTTTTTTTTTTGTAAATGGTGGTTGATAGAGAAATGTATTAACTCGAGTGACATCCTATTTTCTGGGCCTATAGCTACATCTAAAAATCCATATTTTTGGCTTCTAGAAAGGGTATTTTTGGTCACAATGGGACTCACAAAGTTATTACTATTCACACATGCAAACCCTTATGTAACCCTCTTTATTTTCAAAGCTATATTTATAAAAAAGATACAGTAGGCCATTAAACTAAAACGTAACAATTATAATGTATTTATTTTTATTTATATAAAAATTTAATCCCTATTGTAAATATTTTTTAATAAAAATTATTATATTATAGATATGAAAAAAATATTTAAATTAGTAAAAAAACAAAATCATTATATTAAAGCTTATTGTATTGTGAATATCAAACTTAAATTAATATAAAAAGTTTATAAAACTTTTTAATTATAAAATTATTATATATTAGAAAATGATCTAAAATTTAATTTAAAAAATATTTATATTTAAAATATTTAAATTATAAAATTATTGTATATAAAAAAATTATCTAAAATTTAATTTAAAAATTATTTATATTTAAAATATTTAAATTGGTATATATAGATTGATGGAAAATAATCCTTGTTTCAATTTCTTAAAATTTTCAATAATTTATATGGTTGTGTATAAAATATTTCGGTGAAAATCACATTCAAGTAGATTTTGTCGACGCATTTCGAACCAGCTAGTGTGGTTCATCATCTTGTTCATCACCTTGTCCTGATGATGAACCACACTCGCTGGTTTGAAACGTGTCGACAAAATCTGCTTGAATGTGATTTTCACCAAAAGATTTTATACACAATTTTATGGATCATAGAAGCCAAATTCCTATAATTTATATGGTTTTAATTATATAATATTATTTTTATATATTAAGATTTATAAACAAGTATTATATATATAAAATAATAGGGTAATTTAATTTAACAAATGTTAATAAATTTCATGAAAATTTTCATATATGTTGAAAAATGCATATGTTACATTACATTAATGAAATATTATAAGAATAAATCCTCTTTATAAATTATATAAAATTTTCAATATAATTATTTAAAATGAAAAGCAAATTAATTTTAATAACCTTACTAATAAATTATATAACATATTTCAATTATCTTTTCTAATAATTAAGTAGTCAATTTCTATTATTGAAAGTGAAAGATAAAATAATTTCAATGGTTGTTAATAAATGTCATGATTATATGAAAAATAAATGATACAAAAATATTTATGTATATTGAAAAATGGATATGTTATGATAAATGGATGACAATGCCCTTCAATTCTCCCCTAGAATAATTTAGTAAGAAACTTTCATCACAAAATAAAATGAACAGATATGATATTAAAGTTTATAAAAGAAACCATCCACAAATAGAGTTCTTATCATTTCTGCCTAGTCAGAGATCATGCAATCATGAATTATCTTGCTATTTTAATTATATTTTTTATTAATATAAAGCTATATATCTTTATTGTTTTTTGCTATAATTTTACTATATTTAAACTAAGCGAGAATAGCTACTCTGTGACCCTTATTCAAATGTAGAATCAAGTTCATACCTTTCAAAATTCAATAATTAAACTAAGCAACAAAGAATAGTAGCTATTTAACCTTATTATAGTTCATGCATATCTTAAACATATTCTTGAAAGCCTTA
Organism: Pinus albicaulis; assembly: GCA_034641835.2. Classification (NCBI taxonomy): domain Eukaryota; kingdom Viridiplantae; phylum Streptophyta; class Pinopsida; order Pinales; family Pinaceae; genus Pinus; species Pinus albicaulis. The sequence continues at coordinate 760,435,698 of CM076577.1, forward strand.
CTTGATATTGACTTTTCAAATTAATATGACTTCTTGTCTATGCCACCTTTGTTGAAAGTTTAAAGTTTTAAGACTTCATTATTCACGCACTATGAACATGTGTGCATTAAATATGCTTATTTTTTTTTTTAAATGATTCCATTTATTAGAGAGGTCGTGCTATTGATCCCATCCATTCGTTGCTGATAATGAAGAGACTTATTCATTTAACCTTTTGCGTGTTAATACCTCATGCCCACGCTCGTCAATCATGCTTTATTTTGTTTTCCACATGTATAGAGCACAAAGTAGCGCTCTACTACACAACAGGTGTGGCGATGCAACATAGGTCGACAAGCATTTTAGGTCAAGGGAATGTGTTGGCCGCGTTGAATTACACGTTGCAAGACTCCAACTCTGACTGTACAGCTTGATAAAGTTACAAAACTGGTTTGATAAAGTTACTTATTTATGATCGACTGGCGACGTATATACCCATGGGTCTGATGTATCAGGTTTCTTATTTAAAGTGGAGCAGAAATGCACGATCGACAACGGAAACTATGAATGCATAATAAGACTCCATCTCAGTGAACTCATCAGAATGTAAAGAAGTAAAATTAAAATATTTAAAAAGAAATTTAATAATGTTTTATAATGTTAAATTTGGAGATCATTGTTTGATTTTTTGGTCAAATATCGATTAATTCACGGTCAATGGTGAATCAATTGCGTATATCACCTACAACAGGGATAATAAGAGTACTTGAATAAGTCTCAATATTTTAGTGTATCACTACTCATCCAAAACATGGTCCTCAAATTCGATACATGACTAATATAAACAAATAAGTCACAAAAATTTCTAAAAAGAGTAAAATATATGTCATCAACCATCTTCTTTAAACAAATTAAAATTATGTCACAACGACATAAAAATATCCTTACATAGAAAATCGATTAAATAATGGTTCACCCGATATTGTTTTGCAACAAGCTTCAAAAGAAGATTTGAGAGAAATCAATAGAATGATCCAAGATCATGTTTAGAGAGACAACCATCTAACGAACGCATATGTGCCAAGAAACTGATGCCATTTGAATTCCCATTTTTTGACAAAGCATCAATTGTCATGTTTCATTCCTTCACAGCATGATTAAAGTAGATATTAGTAAAAACAAGTTTAATATTCAAAATCCCTTCATAAATAGGCATCAACATGAATTTTTCCATGTTTGAAAGCTCTATCATCCAATTAAAAACTACTTGAGATTCCCCTAACACTTGAATTTTTGAATTCTTTCTTTTTGACTTGCCAACATCAAGATCAACTTAATAGCTACAAGCTCGATCATATTATTGGTGGATTTTACAAAACTTGCTTGACATATAAAAATTTGTATAAACTAAATATAGAATATGCCTAGCTCTTTTATTTTTTTTTATCATTTGGAGAAGCTCCATTGAAATAAGCCCACACCCCATACTTGCCGTTAACATATTACTACACAATAGTTGGAGGTTCCTTGACCTTCTCTTGCTTAAAACCATTGATAATATTCATATTTTAAGAAGCATAATGAATAGGAAGTGATATATATATATATATATATATATATATATATATATATATATATATATATATATATATATATCATTTGGTTTACGGTTCCCAGAGATCGATGACCACTACTTTCATGGAATAATTGTACTAGGAATATCACTTCTTGATGGCTCAACCACAAAGTATAACCCTGAGAGCGTTGATAGAATTGAACATGTGACCTCTCAATAGAAAAGGTGCTTTAACGACGGGAACTCAAACAATTGAGCTAACACTCGGGGCGAATAGCAGGTGAAAACTTATCAATGAATAACCTAGAATTCCTGGTTAACTAAATACTCCAAAAAACCAATAGTGGAAAATCTTTGAATAATTTAACCATTGGGTTTTCATACTAAGACTTTTGGTGGTCACCCATGGTCTTCCCCCTCGACACATCCTTGAGTTTAGTTATGCATTTTATATCCTTCCATACTAAAATAAAATATTCACAAGAAATGTAAATGGTGCTTTACATGTCTGATTTTTAAATGTAAATGGTTTGATTTTTTTTATAGAAGGGTATTTTGTTAGATATGACCTAGATAGTAAATTCTATTCTATTAATGTACACAGAGAAATCTCAACATCTTAGGTTGAACCATTTGTTCTTCCAAAGCATTGTGAGTAATTTTTCTTCCATCTCGATGTCTTTGATAAAAAAATGGTGGATTTTTATTTCATATACATCCAAGGGAAAAAATATCAATACCTATTGCAATTATTTCACTAGTCAAGTAGAGGACTAATTCATATTGTTATTTTGTGAATTTCAATGAATTAGAGTTGCTAATTCACAAGCTATATTTTAATAAATGGAAATAAACCAATATTTAACTTAACCAATAATGAGCATACAAACATATATAGAGTTTAGATGATTTGATTAAATAAATATATGATCTCCAATATCTTCATTGTTTTTCTTTGATAACTTCAATGTCGAGTAGGTGATATGTATAAATATTTGCAACAAACACAATGAACTATGATTGTGACTAACAATTCATTATAATTTGTAATATTATTAATAAAAAAAAGCTTATTAGTAATGATAATAATTAATATTAATAAAAAAAATATATAATTAGTTATAATAATTGATATTGGTTGTCAATTGGAGTTATCTTGGGCAGTTTGGTGAAATGGTTGTTATCTTCCCCACCCAGGTTCAAATCCAGTGATATGATGAGATACTGTTATAACAATATTTTCTTTGATTCTTATGAACTCTTGCGTATAACTATGGGTTGGAACAGTACCAACAACCTCACTCTAGCCATCAGGTTGAAAGGGAGATTAATTTATTTCCCTTGGAAAAATAAAATAAAATAATTGATACTAGTTATTAGATAATTCTTAACAATAAAAAATTATCATTAATTAAGTATAATGATTTTCATTAATTAAAAAAATAATATTTAACTATTAATAAATTATTTTAAAATTGTTAATTAGGTGTAGCTTGAGTGACTAAGAGGAAAAGTTTCTTCTTCCCCTATCTGGGTTCTGTTGTGGCCAGCAACAACCCCCCTTCTTATTTAGTATTAGTAATAATACTAAATAAGTGGGGACCCTTAGCCAAAAAATCCAAAAGATTTATTAGTATTTATTTCCTTTCTCAAATAAAACTTACTATCATAAATTAGGGAAATTCCTTTGAAAATCTTTAAAATAAACCTAAGTTTATGATAGATCAAAACATAATCTTTCTTTGAAGAAAAATACCGCATCCATCGCAAAAAGTGGATATCCTTTGTAAAAGCAGAAACTTTTAAAACTGCGATTCCGCGATATTGCGATAGCGCGATCCAAAAATAACTATACATTAAAGTACTGATCGCAAACCGCATATCGCAGAAAAGTTGTTTAATAAGTTATATTTTGTGAAATTGTGATTTCACGATTTTGCGATATTGCGATTTCGCGATGATATTAGACTGCGATTTGTGGATATTGCGATTTGCGATGTTGCGATTTGCGATGTTGCGATTTGTGATGATTGCGATCTGCGATATTGCGATTTTGCGATATTACACAGCAAATCGTAGATCGCATTATCGCAGAATCTTCTAGCGCGTTGTCCAAAGTAAATCTTTTCATAAATAAATATCCGTTATGCGCTTTGATGTCAAAATTAATGAATGGATTGTTAATCATTGATGGAAAGGATTTTGTTTTGATTGAAAGGTTGTTTCACGTTTAAAATAATATTTTTATCCGCCTTCAGCATTTAAAACTATCCCGTCACCTTTCTCATATCATTACTCTCACTTAATTCGTAACACCGTAGGCGCGAAGGAGCAAAATGATATACAAAGCCTTCACATAGTATTATGGGTAAGAAAGAGAAAGTTTCGAGTGCTGAAAACAAAGAAATGGCTTCCTTATATGCAGACACTGCTTGCAACAAGGACGCCGGTATCACCACTTGGGAAGGGATGCATAATTTTCTCGAAGAAGAAAATCCCAGGGTAATGGAAGTCACGGCTATTGCAGGATCAAGTAATTCCTCTGAAGCATCTCTTACAGAATTGACTTGTTCATTTCTGCACAGAATAGCAGCAAGACCGAGAATTCTTCCGTATACAGATATGGTAAAATGGGTGCTGGATAACACCGATATTTCGGACAGGCAATTTAGAACTCTGGGACAAGAACTTATCGGGTCATTCACTACAGAAGATTTGAGGCTTATGTATCACTTACCGGAATCTCAGGTGACTTACAACAAACAATTTATGGAGAAATTCGCCAGAGAAAATGCAAATTTAGCGGAATGCACCAAGGAATGGACCAAAAGAGAAGAACCATTGAAGAAAAACAAACACGGTATGTACAGTACTGGTTCGCTCACCTCTCCATATTGTTTTGCTGCTGCTATGTTATGCAGGCTTTTTGGAAAGCCTGACATAAATATGGTCTTGCCTGAATGGCTCCCTTTGTTGAATGCTGCTGTTAACGCTACAATTGTAGACTGGGCCAAAATCTTGTCTGATAATTTAGCCACTGCTATTTTCAATTACCGGTCCAAACGGACTGTTTCTTAGATGATTTATCCTCCTTTTTATCTATTTGCCTATGTTATGGATTCAATTTGTTTTGTTTCTAAATTCCCTTTGATGGGTTGGCAATGGACAATTCATGATCCCTTGCCTATTCATGTCTATCACAAAGAGTTGTGGGAATCAAAGTTTGTTCCTCATTTTTACAAAATTTTCCATGGCATAATGTTGCCTCTGTACAGAATATTGTATAATAAGGATGCTCCAAGGTTATCCTCGGAAGCAGAAGTCGACATTCTCCCTGTCGCAAGATGGTTTGGAGAAGAGTTGTTTACTTATGTGAGGGTTTTTGGAAGTTCTGCTTCCCCCCATGTTTTACCCCTGCATGTTCCGGATAAACTTGTAGCTCGGGAGATTTCTTATCAAACCTATGGTGAAGGAGGTTTGACAAAGGAATTAAAGGAGAAGAAGAAGGGCATTTGGCCACAATTTCCCGTAGCCTGTGGAACATTTTCATTGTTTGATGTTGGTCATGCATTCAAAGAGGTAATCAATATTACATGCTTACAACTGTTCAAGTTTTCGAGAAGGTTATTTGATCCACATGATGTTGTTAAAAATTTCACCACTGCAATCAAAGTAAGAGTGTTTTCTGTAGAAGAAGATCCTTTTGATGATATGTTTCAAACAAAATGTTCATTTAAAGAAGCTTTGCATTTAGCTCAAACACAGTTATCCCCAGAAGAATTTCAGGAATTTAAAGTTTACAGAGAGATAAGACTAACTACTATCCCTTTGGAAAATTTACGCTTGGAACCCGCAAGGGAACCAACTCCTAGTGTTAGTCTTAGTGGCAGCTCGGATACAGAAAAATCTAAGTCAAAGTCTGACAAAGATACTTCTGAGCGTTCTAAAAATATTGATAATGATGAAATCTAAGTGAAAGATACAGCTCAATCAAAAGAGCTTTCACAACAACAGACTTTTACCACTCCACAGTTGAATCTTCCACCTCTCAATGTACAGCAACCGACAGTCAGGACTGAATTAGACAAAGAATGGGAAACTTTTAATCAATTGCTTAATGTGGAAGGACAGAATATACAGACCCCTGTACAGACAACAAAATTTTTGAGCATGGGAATAAGTGGCAACGTCACAGAAACTGAGCATATACCTATCACTCCCTCTTCTGAAATTGTACTCAATATATAGGACATTCCTCCTCTAGATGTATTCTACAGCCCGCAGTATAAAGCAGTAGTGAGGAAGCAGAGGAAAAAGAGAAAGTTAGAGAGCTCAATCTCTACTGAGGCAGAACAATTAGATGTCTTGTGGAAGGATCCTACTACGGATCCAACTGATAATCTTACCAAGTTATCTCAGATTACAGGAGCTTATGCCTCCGCAACTATTGACAAAGCATCCGAGGTAAGGCTATTATTAAATGAAAAAGAAGATCAGATACAAGTTCTGCAGCAACAATTGCAACAAGCCCGTGCTAACAGTGAAGCACAGATAAAACTTGAGAAGTTACAGCAAGAGCTTCAACAGATGCAAATTGGATATCAGAAAATTTTGGCAGATAAAGAGAAACAAATACAGATTATCCAAGAGGAGCACAAAGATGACCCTAAGCTTCCAGAGTTTGTTTCAGAGTCTGTTTCTTTGAACAAACAACTACTGCAACAACAAGACATATTATGCCAGAAAATCTCGCAATACAACTCTTTTTGTCAAGAAAGTGAAAAAATCACTAATCATGTCGTAGAATTACGACATGATTATGATTTAACCAATGAGAGAGTTACTAATTATTTGGCATGGAAAAAGACAGAGGAAGGAAGAAGAGCAGGAGCACTGATCATCAATGGTAGTCATAAAGAACTACTCTTCAACAATTGGGATGTACAGATCAAAAAGGTAGAAAAAGCAGCAGAGGAAGCAGCTATAGCAGCAGGAAATATTACTGATTGTGTAAATGAAAATTTGCACAAAGTTAATTTGATTTCAGAAATTATTCCGGGACACCTTCCGCAAGCACAGCAATTGCAAACAGAATGGAGGCAAAAGGCTGATGAAAAGGCAAAGTCAATTCAAGAACTGACAAGATTAAATTGGGATTCTTACTGGACATATCTATTGAAACCACACAGTCAATGCAGTGCACTTAATTGCATCATTAATTCTTCTGAGAAGATTGCTCCTACACTTGCCGATTCTGTCTTTTCGGGGCAGTTGAAATCTGAAGTCGACCAACCACCTCTTCTCAAAACAATGCTGGATGCTTGCAAGATCAAAGATCAAATTCATAAGTAGATAGTTCATAGTCTTTATTTTTTTAGATTTAGTTTTAGTTTTACTATATTTTTGCCTAGAAAAAGGACGGTCATTTAAACCGAATCCTAAATTTTTGTAATAAACTATTTTTAGATTTTAGTTATTAGTATTTATACCCTTCTCATGCATTTAGAGAAGGGTCCTGAAATTTGTCAAAAACTTATCCTCAGAACATGCACTTCTGCACCCTCAGAGGAGGTTTTGATAAATGAATGGAACGAGATTTATTGATATCTGTGTCTAATATCTGTTACTGATGTTGCATTTCTGTACTCTTGATAGATGTTGGATTAAGAAAGAGATAAATCATTATTACTTCTAGCCAATGAGTAGAACCAGTTATAAATGGTATTTTTATCTCTTAACTGTTTCTGTTTCTGTGTTAAAATTAATATTTATGTTTAGTTGTTTATATGTTAATGTTTGAATACTTGAGTTATCATTTGGCATTTTTGTACGGTGATAATTATTTATTTGTGCTTGATATATGAATAGCTTAATATGCGACATGTTTTCCACAATTGTTTCATCTAACTTTTTATGTGAAATAGTTTATCTTTATTGAATTCTTTTCTTATAATAATTGAATGATCTTTATTATCAATTTTTATCTGAAATCCTTTTAGATCGCATATATTGAAAGATTACATCCCAGGTTAGTTTAGAGTTAGATATTTCTTAAAATACAGTTTGCATATGAATATATTAGAAATAGATTAAAAGCATTTTACTTAGGAATTTTAGAAAAGAAATATCAAATCTCAACACACACACACATATTGGGAAACTGGTCCCATTATCCCCAGTCGGACCCACTACACCAAACGGAAAAGGAGATGCTAACCAAGGTCCGGACCGGGTGGGTATCCCCCTTGTTGTAGACCTGATTTTCGGGGCTTCAACATATTTGGCGCTAGAAGGAGGGCCTCCAACTATGAATGGAAAGTGAATCTAAATCTAAATACCATTCTGAGAGTAAATCACCCTCACCATCTTCCCCGACTTCTCCATCATACTCAGAAATTTTAAATCTAGAACCAGAAGTCGAAAGAAGAACAAACACTGCCACAAACCCTGACTTTTCAGAAGAATCTGCTTTTGAACCTCCTGAAGTCGAATCTTTGATTCATAAACTTCAGCGATTTTCAATATCACCTCAAAGGTCTGATAAATCTCAAGGCAGTGTGACTTCACAATATAATCCCGCTCATCCTCTCACTAGATTACAGAGTGAAAAGCTTGACATTCAGCCAACTGAGTTACATCTACCTACAAGAAAAAGAGCTAGGAAATCACCCAAAGGGTCTGATATTGAGACTCTTTCATCATCATCATCCATCTCAAACACTTCATCGTGAAGTCAACCACCCACTCCTCCACTCCAGACTACTATCCATCAGTCCACTCAATCTTCCACTTCTCCTTCTCAAATCTTAATATCTTCATCTTCTCAGTCACAAATATCATCTTCTACTCTTTCATCTGTTAGTAGTTCAGTGATGGCCCAAATGTCGTGGAATAATCCAAGGGCAGTCTTAATGCTTGCACCCTTGAGTCAAATACCAACCCATCCTGAAAAATGATTTCCTAAGTTTAATCCTGAAGCAGGCATGCTAGCAGAAGAACATATAAACAACTTTATGTTATCCATAAATCTAAATGGAGTTGTTAATGAAGATGCTGTTGTCTGAATTTTTCCTTATACCCTACAAGGAGCAGCTGGATCATGGTATTTCTCATTACCATCTGGATCTATTACTAGTTGGGATATCTTTCAAGATCAATTTTTGACTAAATTTGGTGATGACAGGTCTACAGAAACATTGATCAATGATTTGTCTAATCTTAGAGCTGATTCAAAAGAACTTGTCAAGGATTTCAATTCTCGTTTCAATAAATTGTTAAACAAAATTCCTACTGCCTCCAAGCCTAGCGAAGAAGTGCGAAGTGAATGGTACATTTCTGCTTTACCATCAAACATAACAATCTTTGTTGATAGGGCTAATAAAACAAATTTAGCAGACAATATGAAGGAAGCAATAGCAGTAGAGAAATGAATCATTGCTTTAGAAAAGAAAAATGCAATAGAAGAACGGAAATCCAAGAAGGTCACTTTTAAGGAAGATCCCAAGAAAAAACAACCAAAAGATCCATTTGATTTAGAAGGATTGCAGAAAGTTTTGAAAACCATGTCCAATGAAATGGTTGATATCAAGAAACAAGTGGCAGAAACATCTTCTAAAAAATCTTTCAAACCTTTTAGAAGAAATCCTTCAACTGATTCAAAACCACCAAATGCTATTACGAATGCTGAATCAGAAGAAGAAGAAGAAGAGACTGTTACTGAAGAAACTACTGATGAAGAAGAGGTGGTAGAAGTACAAGGCATGTGGGATTTCATCCTCCCAGATGAGGAAGATCAAGAAGCATCCCTGGTTAGTACTAGAAGTAGAAATCAACTTGATCCTCCTCAATCTACTCCTAAACCAAAGAGCGCAAGCTCATTGGCTAAGGATAAAGTTGCACCCAAGAAAACAACATCCAAAGCAATTCAAACTAGCCCAATCCAAACAGATTCATCAATTCCATCAAGAACACTGATTGTTCCGGATGAAATGGAATATAACATCATAGAAGATATGAAGAAGACTAGGGCTAACATCACTTTTTATGAATTGAGCAAGTTAAAACACCAGCAAAAAGTACTTTTGAAAGAATTACATGCTGTACCAGAAAAACCTTTACCCGATCCTGTAATTTCTCAAGCTTCTAATGACATGGGAAGACCTCCAACTAATTCGATCAGTAAAGTTGACCTAGAAAATATCACTTTAATTGGAGGAAGGTCGAGATCTCATACTCTTCCATTTCTTCTTACTTATGAAGTTTTTAATAAAAATTTGCATAACTGTTTAGTGGATTTTGGAGCTTCATCTAATATTCTACCAAAATCAGTATGTGCAAAATTGAATGGTCAACCACAAAAATCTGCTGTGCGCATAGTGCAGTTAGATCATTCGCAAGTTGAAGTGATTGGCGAATTAAATCAGGTTACCATAAGGCTGTCATCAAATCCAAAGGTATGTCAAGTTATTGATATTTTAGTTGCAGATATTCCAGAATTTTATGGCTTAATTCTTAGCAGAGATTGGTCAAAAAAACTTCATGGATGCTTTGCAACCGATTGGTCACACATGTGGCTTCCTTACAATGGTAAACCAAATCAGATAAAGGTTGAGCGAGAAAAGCATCAGAAATACATAGTAACAGAATTGGAAGGAGAAAATGAACCAGTTGCATACAGCAGTAATATCATTGGCAATTACTCAGTTGATTCTTTCTTCACATAGTAATTTCTCATACTTCACCTTATTTAGAACATTCTGTTTTATCTCAAATAGAAATTTTTTCTCAAACAGACAGTTCTAAATGTATTAATTTTGTAGATACTCCTGTAAATAAATATTTATTTTGGAAATTATTTTTTGATGGTTCTAAATCTAATGAAGGAGCAGGAGCAGGATGCGTGTTGGTTAGTCCAGAAGGAAACAAAATTATGCTAACCTGCAGGCTTGAGTTTGAATGTACTAATAATACCGTAGAATACGAGGCTTTAGTCCAAGGGTTATATAAAGCAATCGGATTGGATATCAAATATCTGCAAGTTTTCGGAGATTCAGAAATTGTAATCAAACAGGTACGCAATACTATACATTGTTTATCAGGTCATTTAAAGCATTATCAATCTTTAGTTCAAGATCTGACTGAAAATTTTATAGCATTCAATATTTCACCAATTCCTAGAATCCAAAATGCTAGTGCAGACCTTCTAGCCAATATAGCCTCCAAGCTCATTCCTACAGAAGACTTTAGTCCTGATCGATTTTCAATTGAATCAATCTTTAGACCTTCAATTCCTGATAACGTTACCAATTGGAGAATTTTCAACGATGATCCTGATATTGTAAGCTTCCTGACATCTGAAGGATCTTATACTAATCAGATAATCGATGAAGACCAGCATGACAAACAATTACAACATGATAGCACTAATAATGCTATTCCAAAGTCAATAGTCAAGTTAGAAGACCTCTACGATTTGAAAGACCGATTTAAAAGATCTACCAATTCAAAATTACAAAGTTCAACTTTGAATTATGAATTAGTAAATCTAGGAACTGATACCAAACCACAGAATATCAACCTAGGCCTTGGTCTAACTCCTGAAGAAAAATCAGCATATGTGCGTCTTTTGAAACAATATAAAAGTGTCTTTGCTTGGAACTACGATGAACTCAAAACTTATGACACTTCTATCATCCAACATATTATCCCAATGATAAATGATGAGAAACCTGTACAACAAAAGCTCAGAAAAATCCATCTCAATCTAGAAAATCAAATCAAATCTGAACTCAATAAGTTATTGAAAGCCAAAATTATTTTTCCTGTTCGACATTCTAAATGGGTTTCCAATATGGTTCATGTTAGAAAGAAAAACAGAGATATTAGAATTTGAATTGACTTTAGAAATCTTAATAAAGCCTGCCAAAAAGATAATTTTCCTTTGCCTCCCATGGAGCAAATATTACAGGTAGTTGCAGGATCAGAATTAATGTCTTTCTTAGATGGTTTCTCTGGCTATAACCAAGTGTTAGTCCATCCAGATGATCAATTGAAAACTACATTCAGAACCAAATGGGGCACTTATGCATATCAAAAGATGCCTTTTGGTCTGATCAATGTTGGTGCTACATTTCAAAGAGCCATGGACATCACTTTCAAGGGATTAGTTAACAAATCAGTGGTAATTTATTTGGATGATATAACTGTATATTCCAAAAAATGAAGCAATCATCTTAGAGATTTGAAGCAGATATTCCAACGTTGTCAAAGGTATGGAATTTCACTTAACCCAAAAAAATCCTTTTTTGCATTAAGTGAAGGAAAACTTCTTGGATTCATAGTGTCAAAATCTGGAATTCATATTGATCCTGATAGAATCAAGGAGATTTCTGAAATATATTTACCTCACAACAAGAAAGCTATGCAATCTTTCCTCGGCCAAATTAATTTTGTAAAGAGATTTGTACCAGATTTTTCAAGAATTGTATCTCCTTTACAAGCAATGATTAAAAAGAATTCAAACTTCAAATGGGGCCAAGATGAATATGAGGCATTCATTCTAATCAAACAAGCAATCATTAATGCTCCATCTTTAGCAACTCCAAATTTTTCCGATCCTTTTATTTTGTATACATTTGCCTCTGATAAATCTTACGTTGCGATTCTCACTCAAGAAAATCAAGACAAAGCAGTAGCCCCAATTGATTTCTTTAGTTCAAATTTACAGGGAGCTGAGTTGAATTACTCAGATGTGGAGAAACAAGCTTACGCTGTTTTCAAAGAAATTAAGTATTTCAGACCCTTTTTACTTAAAACCCATACAAAAATCATTGTACCTTTTCCAACAGTAAGAAATCTTTTAGTCCAAAAAGATGTGGGTGAGAAAAGAGCTAATTGGATTACTGCCTTACAAGAATATGATGTTGAGATCAAACCAACAAATATTGTAAGAGGTCAAGGCTTTTGCAAAATACTAGCTGGAGCATCACAGATTTCTGAGAAATCATCTGAAGAGATACAAACATATGAGGTAAGCCTAAACGATGTTGAATCATTATATGCTGATATCATTTTTTATCTAAAGAATGGATATGCTCCTCCAAATCTTGATCACACCAAGAAAAGAGCTCTAAGGCTGAAGGCTAAACAATATCAGCTTGTAAATGATGTTCTTTTTAGAAATAATTACGATTCAGTTCTTCTTAGATGTTTGGAAAAATCTGAAGCTGAAAAAGTCTTGCAGGAACTTCACGATGGGCCAACAGGTGGACATTATGTTGGAGATGCTACTGCACATAAAGTCCTTCGCGCAGGCTATTACTGGCCCACTTTATTCAAAGATTCACATAGCTATGTAAGAAGATGCCAAGTTTGTCAAACTTCAGCTGGAAGACAAAAGAAACCATCATTGCCATTACAACCAGTAAACATTGAACAACCTTTTGATCAATGGGGATTGGACATAATAGGTGAGATTGTTCCTCACTCTTCTAAGCAACATAGGTATATCATTACCGCAACTGATTATTTTACGAAATGGGTAGAAGCAGTCCCTCTCAAGACTGCTAATGCTGAGCACATCATTGAATTCATAGATCAATTCATAATCACCAGGTTTGGTTTACCTTCTGCTTTAGTGTTTGACAATGCATCATATTTTTCTGGTAACGCTATGACTGAATTTGCACTCAAGAGAGGTTTTAAACTTAAATACTCTGCCAACTATTATCCACAGGGAAATGGGTTAGCCGAATCCACAAATAAAAACTTAATCAGAATCATTAAGCGAACCATTGATCAAAATCAGAAAAATTGGCATAAGTATTTAATATATGCTTTATGGGCAGATAGAATAACACAGAAGGCTTCTATTGGCACTTCTCCCTTTAATTTAGTTTATGGGAAAGAAGTAGTTCTTCCAACTCATTTAGCAATTCCTTCTTTGGCCTTAGTTCAATATATAGATGAAGTACCAACTTCTTCCTTGCAACTAAGACAGATGGAAATAATTAAGTTAGAAGAACAACGAGAAAAAGCCAAAATAACTCATGCTCATCATCAAGCATTAGTAAAAGCTTCCTTTGATTCAAACATGATAACCAGAAAAGACTTTCAGGTTGGAGATCTTATTTTAAAATGGGACAAGGCTCATGAGGAAAAAGGAAAACATACGAAATTTCAACAAATGTGGCTTGGTCCTTTTCAAATTTCAGAAATCATAGGTCAATCTACTTTTATGATACATGATTTAACAGGAAAAAGAGAGTCTTTACCTGTTAATGGACAAATTCTCAAAAAATATTTTCCATAGGAGATCATTCTTCTATTTTGTATATTAGTTTTCTCTATTTTCAAAATAAAACGAGTTGTTAATAGTTACATTTGGAATTCGCAAAGAAGATACGAATTCTCTTTTTATATATATATTTTTTTTCTACTTTTATAAATAGAATTCTTTTCAGAATATTGATCATTATTATTCAAAGGAACAGTTAAAAACTTTAGTCTTGAAATGATACTAGTTTCAACTTTGAAAACTTTGATGAAAGGCAACTTTTAGTGAAAAATTGTTTTATATCAATTCAATGAAAGGTATCAATAACAAATCAAAGTTTCTCTATAGAAAAGTTCCTTCCACAAAACTCTACTATTGTCGTCCAGAGCTATCTTAAGGAAACAATGATATCCTCCCCGCTTAGAAAATTACAATGTTCAAAGAATTATCCAATGATACACTTTTAACTTAAAGAGTAAGAGGTCTCATCACAAGCCGACTTATCATGATCATAGATATTATAGCTTGCTGACTTTGCCAATACTGCATACCATAACAGGGCAATGACTCAAGATTGTAGCAATCAAAAGACAAGGGGTCTCATCATGAGCCAGCTTGTTCAGAAAAGTTATAAATCAAGTGAATGGCATTGTCATGAGTTGGCTACCAAACGAAGACATTGTTCTTTAAGAATAAAAAGAAAAGCAAAAGCAATAAGTGTGAATATGGATTTATCTTTTGAAAATTGTATATTTCTCTAAGTAGGATACATGATCATTGCTGGGTAATAGGTAACCCTGTCGAGGCTATAAACGCTTGCTGGCAGCAGTGGCTCTACCTACGACAAATGAGCATATTTAAAGCTGATTTATAGAGAAGCCTTTGTTTTTAACTTTTTAAACCTAGTAATGACTGATGTAAATACAAAGACTAGCTTGAGGAAGTGAATAATCATAAGTTAAATATAGAAGAAATGAAATATCATTTATAGATTAAAGCATAATGTACCTTGTCTTTTTATAATAAAGCTTGATTTTCTGGAAAATTTTCTGTTTTGAAAAGTTTAGAAAATTCAAAAGAAAAGCAGAGATAACTGGTTCTTCCAAGTGAATCGCCAATTGTTGTGGCCAGCAACAACCCCCCTTCTTATTTAGTATTAGTAATAATACTAAATAAGTGGGGACCCTCAGCCAAAAAATCCAAAAAAATTATTAGTATTTATTTCCTTTCTCAAATAAAACTTACTATCATAAATTAGGGAAATTCCTTTGAAAATCTTTAAAATAAACCTAAGTTTATGATAGATCAAAACATAATCTTTCTTTGAAGAAAAATACCGCATCCATCGCAAAAAGTGGATATCCTTTGTAAAAGCAGAAACTTTTAAAACTGCGATTCCACGATATTGCGATAGCGCGATCCAAAAAGAACTATACATTAAAGTACTGATCGCAAACCGCATATCGCAGAAAAGTTGTTTAATAAGTTATATTTTGTGAAATTGCGATTTCACGATTTTGCGATATTGTGATTTCGCGATGATATTAGACTGCGATTTGTGGATATTGCGATGTTGCGATGTTGCGATTTGCGATGATTGCGATCTACGATATTGCGATTTTGCGATATTGCACAGCAAATCGCAGATCGCATTATCGCAGATTCTTCTAGCGCGTTGTCCAAAGTAAATCTTTTCATAAATAAATATCCGTTATGCGCTTTGATGTCAAAATTAATGAATGGATTTTTAATCATTGATGGAAAGGATTTTGTTTTGATTGAAAGGTTGTTTCACGTTTAAAATAATATTTTTATCCGCCTTCAGCATTTAAAACTATCCTGTCACCTTTCTCATATCATTACTCTCACTTAATTCGTAACACCGCAGGCGCGAAGGAGCAAAAGGATATACAAAGCCTTCACAGAGTATTATGTGTAAGAAAGAGAAAGTTCCGAGTGCTGAAAACAAAGAAATGACTTCCTTATACGCAGACACTGCTTGCAACAAGGACGCCGGTATCACCACTTGGGAAGGGATGCATAATTTGCTCGAAGAAGAAAATCCCAGGGTAATGGAAGTCGCGGCTACTGCAGGATCAAGTAATTCCTCTGAAGCGTCTCTTACAGAATTGTCTTGTTCATTTTTGCACAGAATAGCAGCAAGACCGAGAATTATTCCGTATACAGATATGGTAAAATGGGTGCTGGATAACACCGATATTTCAGACAGGCAATTTAGAACTCCGGGACAAGAACTTATCGGGTCATTCACTACAGAAGATTTGAGGCTTATGTATCACTTACCGGAACCTCAGGTGACTTACAACAAACAATTTATGGAGAAATTCGCCAGAGAAAATGCAAATTTAGCGGAATGCACCAAGGAATGGACCAAAAGAGAGGAACCATTGAAGAAAAACAAACACGGTATGTACAGTACTGGTTCGCTCACCTCTCCATATTGTTTTGCTGCTGCTATGTTATGCAGGCTTTTTGGAAAGCCTGACATAAATATGATCTTACCTGAATGGCTCCCTTTGTTGAATGTTGCTGTTAACGCTACAATTGTAGACTGGGCCAAAATCTTGTCTGATAATTTAGCCACTGCTATTTTCTGTTACCGATCCAAACAGACTGTTTCTCAGAGGATTTATCCTCCTTTTTATCTATCTACCTATGTTATGCATTAAATTTGTTTTGTTTCTAAATTCCCTTTGATGGGTTGGCAATGGACAATTCATGATCCCTTGCCTATTCATGTCTATCACAAAAGAGTTGTGGAATCAAAGTTTGTTCCTCATTTTTACAAGATTTTCCATGGCATGATGCTGCCTTTGTACAAAACATTGTATAATAAGGATGCTCCAAGGTTATCCCCGGAAGCAGAAGTCGACATTCTCCCTGTCGCAAGATGGTTTGGAGAAGAGTTTTTTACTTATGTGAGGGTTTTTGGAAGTTCTGCTTCCCCCCATGTTTTACCCCTGTATGTTCCGGATAAACTTGTAGCTCGGGAAATTGCTTATCAAACCTGTGGTGAAGGAGGTTTGACAAAGGAATTAAAGGAGAAGAAGAAGGGCATTTGGCCACAATTTCCCGTAGCCTGTGGAGCATTTTCATTGTTTGATGTTGGTCACGCATTCAAAGAGGTAAGAAATATTACATTATTACAACTGTTCAAGTTTTCGAGAAGGTTATTTGATCCAATTGATGTTGTTAAAAATTTCACCACTGCAATCAAAGTAAGAGTGTTTTCTGGAGAAGAAGATCCTTTTGATGATATGTTTCAAACACAATGTTCATTTAAAGAAGTTTTGCATTTAGCTCAAACACATTTATCCCCAGAAGATTTTCAGGAATTTAAAGTTTACAGAGAGAGAAGACTAACTACTATCCCTTTGGAAAATTTACGCTTGGAACCCGCAAGGGAACCAACTCCTAGTGTCAGTCTTAGTAGCAGCTCAAATACAAAAAAGTCTAAGTCGAAGTCTGACAAAGAGACTTCTGAGCATTCTAAAAAGACTGATAATGATGAAAGCTCAGTGAAGGATACATCTCAATCAAAAGAGCTTTCACAACAACAGACTTTTACCACTCCACAGTTGAATCTTCCACCTCTCAATATACAGCAAACAACAGTCACAATTGAATTGGACAAAGAATGGGAAACTTTTAATCAATTGCTTAATGTGGAAGGACAAAATACACAGACCCCTGTACAGACAACAAAAGTTTTGACCACGGGAATAAGTGGCAGCGTCACAGAAACTAAGCATATACCTATCACTCCCTCTTCTGAAATTGTACTCAATATAGAGGACATTCCTCCTCTAGATATATTCTACAGCCTGCAGTATAAAGCAGTAGTGAGGAAGCAGAGGAAAAAGAGAAAGTTGGAGAAATCAATCTCTATTGAGGCAAAACAATTAGATGTCTTGTGGAAGGATCCTACTACGGATCCAACTGATAATCTTGCCAAGTTATCTCAGATTACAGGAGCTTATGCCTCCGCAACTATTGATAAAGCATCCGAGGTAAAGCTGTTATTAAATGAAAAAGAAGATCAGATACAAGTTCTATAGCAACAATTGCAACAAGCCCATGCTAACAGTGAAGCACAGATAAAACTTGAAGAGTTACAACAAGAGCTTCAACAGATGCAAATTGGATATCAGAAAAGTTTGGCAGATAAAGAGAAACAAATACAGATTATCCAAGAGGAGCACAAAGATGACCCTAAACTTCCAGAGTTTATTTCAGAGTCTGTTTCTTTGAACAAACAACTACTGCAACAACAAGACATATTATGCCAGAAAATCTCGCAATACAACTCTTTTTGTCAAGAAAGTGATAAAATCACTTATCATGTCGTATAATTACGACATGATTATGATTTAACTAATGAAAGAGTTACTAATTATTTGGCATGGCAAAAGACAGAGGAAGGAAGAAGAGCAGGAGCACCGATCATCAATGATAGTCATAAAGAACTGCTCTTCAACAATTGGGATGTACAGATCAGAGAGGCAGAAAAAGCAGCAGAGGAAGCAGCTACAGCAGCAGGAAATATTACTGATTGTGTAAATGAAAATTTGCACAAAGTTAATTTGATTTCAGAAATTATTCCGGGACACCTTCCGCAAGCACAGCAATTACAAACAGAATGGAGGCAAAAGACTGATGAAAAGGCAAAGTCAATTCAAGAAATGACAAGATTAAACTGGGATTCTTACTGGACATATCTATTGAAACCACACAGTCAATGCAGTGTGCTTAATTGCATCATTAATTCTGCTGAGAAGATTGCTCCTACACTTGCCGATTCTGTCTTTTCGGGGCAGTTGAAATCTGAAGTCGGCCAACCACCTCTTCTCAAAACAATGTTGGATGCTTGCAAGATCAAAGATCAAATTCATAAGTAGATAGTTCATAGTCTTTATTTTTTTAGATTTAGTTTTAGTTTTACTATATTTTTGCCTAGAAAAAGGACGGTCATTTAAACCGAATCCTAAATTTTTGTAATAAACTATTTTTAGATTTTAGTTATTAGTATTTAAACCCTTCTCATGCATTTAGAGAAGGGTCCTGAAATTTGTCAAAAAATTATCCTCAGAACATGCACTTCTGCACCCTCAGAGGAGGTTTTGATGAATGAATGGAACGAGATTTATTGATATCTGTGTGTAATATCTGTTACTGATTTTGCATTTCTGTACTCTTAATGGATGTTGGATTAGGAAGAGATAAATCATTATTGCTTCTAGCTCATGAGTAGAACCAGTTATAAATGGTACTTTTATCTCTTAACTGTTTCTGTTTCTGTGTTAAAAGTAATATTTATGTTTAGTTGTTTATATGTTAATGTTTGAATATTTGAGTTATCATTTGGCATTTTTGTACGGTGATAATTATTTATTTGTGCTTGATATATGAATATCTTAATATGCGATATGTTTTCCACAACTGTTTCATCTAACTTTTTATGTGAAATAGTTTATCTTTATTGAATTATTTTCTCATAATAATTGAATGATCTTTATTATCAATTGTTATCTGAAATCCTTTTAGATCGCATATATTGAAAGATTACATCCCGGGTTAGTTTAGAGTTAGATATTTCTTAAAATACAGTTTGCATATGAATAGATTAGAAATAGATTGAAAGCATTTTACTTAGGAATTTAGAAAAGAAATATCAAATCTCAACACACACACACATATTGGGAAATTGGTCCCATTATCCCCAGTCGGACCCACTACACCAAACAGAAAAGGAGCTGCTAACCAAGGTCTGGACCGGGTGGGTATCCCCCTTGTTGTAGACCCGATTTTCAGGGCTTCAACAGGTTCAAATCCCAATTTCTAACATGTTTGATTTTCATAAGTTAATTTTTTTCAAGATGTTGATTTGACCTTGAGCACTAATGAATCTAGTTTACTATGGGTGTCATCCTCAAAATTAGGGGAAGTATTCGATGGGTTGCCCCGTGAAATACATTATGAAAAAATAATTCAAGCGTGTGTAGTTCTTCAAGCATGTCTAGTTAACGTGGTTGGCAAGAAAAATTTATCCTCCCTAACCAGGTTGAAATCCCATATTGTGATATGATGCTACTCAAGATCCATTTTTTGAATATAATGATTATCATGATATTGTTGACAAAGCCTTAAATTTTTTCAACATATAGTTTACCTTAGGTACCATTCTGAGAAATAGGGGATGTGTACAATGTATCTAGGATATATGTTTTGGCTATATATATGTGTATATATTCATATAATTCTTAAATATGTTATTGAGTATGTCTTATTGAGATCTTATGAAACCCACCAAAATT
Organism: Pinus albicaulis; assembly: GCA_034641835.2. Lineage (NCBI taxonomy): Eukaryota > Viridiplantae > Streptophyta > Pinopsida > Pinales > Pinaceae > Pinus > Pinus albicaulis. The sequence continues at coordinate 760,455,862 of CM076577.1, forward strand.
AAAATAACGTGACAATGAAGAATTATTTTTCATGACTTAGGCTAGGTGGTATATGACAACACTAGGCACTTACTAAATGGTGTAGTTTATTAGCCTAAACTTTGAAGATAAAACGTGGGACCTTTTTTTTCGGTGGGTGGGTGGGTGGGTTGGGGGGAGAGTAGATGGGGAGGGCATGTGTATATGTTTGTGTCCTCTTGTCCTATATCATTCCCCTCAATAGTTAGGTTATGATTCTTCACATCAAGCTATGTAGTTCCCTACATAGTGGCCTTGCGATTCCTCACATTAGGTTCTACTAGTTACATTTTTCTTCAAAGATCAGTAAAAACTCCTTGAAATAATGAAATTGAAATTTTGGGAAAATACAACAACAATTACACATCATGCATATTTTTATAGAATATAGTATTGCAACACCAATATGGCCTGTATACAATGTTATATACTTATATGAGACACTATTTTGATGCAATAATGATGTCCACGATGCATGAAAATTTTTTAGTGACATAAATCAATACAAAAGCAATAAAAATGATACTAATTTGTGAAAATATGACACAAAACATAAATCATATTTTTCTATATTATCATCCTAAGATAGACACAATTAATCACAATTAAGATGCAACAAAAAAAATTCACATATCAAAATCTCAATGCACACTAGCAAAAAAATTGAAAATGATAAAATGGGTCATGACAACACAAATAAGCTACATTATGACTATATATTATAGTAATGTGATGTTGATTGGATCTTTCTTGGGTGGTTGGGATGAATGACTGTAATGCTTCCCACTGAGTAAAATTTTCGCAAGTGACATGTTGATCTCTTAACAAGTATTTTGTTTTAATGGCTTCAAGCGTTGTTTTTGACTAACCTTGTGTGCCGAAGATGTTGGGGTTTACTCTATGTACAATCCTTAAAATGAGGGGAATTACTCAAGTGTAATTTTCCCTCCAACCCTTTTTAAATATCCTAGGTCGTGGGAGGTGGTACTTATAGTTTAACTTGATCCCCAAATTCTATTAAGAAAATGGGGTTAGAAAAAACCCTCATATTTACAGTATTGCAAAATTAATTTTTTATATCATTATTACATTCAACACATCAAGAGATTTCTAGTGAGACCACTTTTACCTTGATCTAATTCTTGGAACAAAAGTTAAATTTTTTTAGATTTAGGCCTATAAAAAGAGGCCATGTGGGCATGTTGACCACATGGTGCCCATGTGGCCTCCACACATTCATAATCAATCAACTTGGTGGGTCCTTCCATCAAGCCCAAGTCATATCTCTATGGCCATAATTTCTTGCAACATTCAATGTTAAACAAGGAATGGTAGTGGTGGGCGATAAGTAGTAAGGTGGTAGCATGGTTCCTTGAGGGAACTCTTTCTGTGTTGATAATCATTTGGTGGTGTGCTCACTCTTTTTGTATCATGTAATGACATCGGTGGAAAGCAGTGAGCGATGGGTGGTAAAGCATGTTTCGCCTGGGTCCACCCATACCCTTCCATAATTGTTAAATGGTGCTCAACCTTTATATCTGCCTCCAAATCATTGCGATTCCTAACCATAGAATTTGATGGATGGTGTCTATTCACACATGGCATGGTTCCGCTGGGGTGTAGTTCTATCAGTGCCTGCTAGGTGTTGGCCTGTTGTTATGAAACCAACTCACAAAACAGAAGAAAAGATAGATCAACGACTTCAGAAATAGCCTCTTCGAGGGGGAAATATCATTTACATCACATAAATGAAAAATTATTAGATGATACAAATGACAAGACCTCCTTGGTAAATATAGGAGTCTAAGGGGTCACAATATAATTAGAGCCTACATAACAATAATAATTTAAGAGCACAAAATAACAATAGTGGGCTTTATAGGGCACACTAATAAAAATAGGGGGCTAAACTAACAATAAAAATAAGGGGGATACACTAATAATAACAATAAGGGGGATACACTAGTAATAACAATAAGGAAGATACACTTATTATAGGGACCTAACATGCTCCTCTCCTTCAAAAAAGTGTTGTCCTAAATGCTTGAGTAGTTCTAGATGATTCTGTATAAAATTATCATCTCTTATGTGGAATCTTCAGCAGGTAAGTTCTTCCACTTAATGAGATACTCTGAAATTGATCGATTTCATAGTTTTCAGGTTCCCCTTTCCATGATTTCTTTAGGCTGTAATATGATTTTTCATTCTTCATCAAGTTTTGGAAATATTTTTTGAATTGGGAGCTTGTCACCAATAACCTTCTTTAAGCATGAAACATGGAAAACTAGGTGTACTCACGAATATGAATAGAACTCCAATTTGTATGCCATAGTGCCAATATTTTTCAACACTTTGTAAATACCATAAAACTTGGGTGATAATTTATTATCCTTCTTAGCTTGTTTCGGGAACATTTGTTTGTATGGTTGTATCCTTAAAAATACCTAGTCACCTACATCAAAGATTCTTTCATTGCGATGTTGATCTACATGTTGTTTCATTTGATTATGCTCTAGAGTGATGTTATCCTTCAAGATTTGGAGAACTTGTTGTTGATGATCAATGTGGTCTTCCACTGCTTGAACCTTAGATTTTTATCTTAAATATGATGTGATGGATGGTGGATGATATGCATAAAATTCCATTAATGAGGTCATTTTTGTTGCACTATGGAAGGAAGTGTTATACCACCATTCAACCAGAGGTAACCACTTGACCCATTGTGTCTATTTATTAGATACAAAGCAACGAATATATACTTCCAAAAAAAATTTCACTATCTCAGTTTGCGCATCAAATTGAGGATGATAAGATTAGTTATGAGCTAATTGAGTACCAGGACAAGAAAATAATTACGTCCAAAATTTTTCAATGAAAATGGGATCTCTGTAACTTACAATAATCTTTGGGTTTCCATGTATTTTTTGAATTGTTTCTATAAATGCAGTAGCAACTGTACTGGATTTAAAAGGATGAGATAGTGCACAAAAATGTGCATATTTGGTAAGTCTATCAACTACTACCATGATGACACTCTTTCCTTTAGACTTGGGTAAACATGTGATCAAATCCATTGAGACCTCCCCCCAACGCTGACTTAGAATAACTAAATTTTGTAACAGACCCGGGGTCATAATTTTCTCAACTTTATTTTGTTTGCAAACCAAAAATTCTGCCACAAAATTCTGAATATCAGATTTAAGGCGATCCCACCAAAATTTCTTCTTGACCCTATGGTAAGCTTTAAAAAATATTGAGTGCCCTCCTAAGGGGGAGATGCGCAATTCCAAAAGAATATTTTGTTTGAGTTGGGAATTCTTATATACATAAGCGATATTTGTACGATAATGAATCATTTTTCCAAATAAGTGTCTCAGATGTACTGGTATCTTGTTGCAACTTTTGAATGAGTGTCCACACCTCTTCGCCATTATTCCATTCATCCATTATTTCGGTTATCCAATGAGGTTGGATAATATAAATGAAATAGAGAAATGATTCCACATCCTCATCATTTATTGGGAGTGCATATGCAACGACATTTTACTTCCATTTTTTGTAGATGATTTCAAAGTCATACCCAACATCTTTGTGACCAATTTTTTCTTCTCTTCTGAAGATAATATTTGTTCCAAAAATTAGTTAAGACTATCACGATCTATTTTTACCTTCAAATTTCTTCCCAATAGGATGTTGAGAATATTTGAAATGAAAAGAATGTGCGTATGAACACTGATAATTGTTTGGTTGATTGAAAGATCAATTTACAAGTAGAGTGTTGCAATGGGGTGTGAGATAGAAATCACCGTTATAAAATAAAACCATTTGTAAGGGAGCCCAACAACATGTATAAAAGTATCGTATGTATGAGACATGGCTTTTGGATGAAGCAAAGTTAGGTAAATGAAAATTCTGATTTGAAAATTTTGAGCACATCTCATGGAAATTAAATGTTGCGACACATGTGAAATGATGGAGCATGGAGCTTAGGAAGAAGTCTATTGTGGGGATATGGTATCCCTTGACACCTTGTTTACCTCATGGAATAAATTCATAACCAATACCATGATTATAAGACTCCATGAGTAGTGCAACAGAGCATGCTAGACCATCATGACTTGGCCGTAAGACTCCTTGTACATTACATTAGAGCATGTTGGAATAGTACTTGGTTATAAGGACCTAATGATTACCCCATTCGGGAAAACCTTTAAAGATGTAGAATACCTGGAATAAGGGTTTATTGGGCCCATAAAGGTGTGTAGCTGATGGGAGCCCATGCATCAAAATCCTTGGACAAGTAGATTTCCCGGAATAAGGGTTGCTTGGGCCCGGATATGTGAGTAGCCGATGGGAGAAGAAATATGCCCCACGCTCACTTTGATGTGAGCACAAGGAGGCTTGTTCAGTAAAGACATAGTTGGAATCATTACCTATGAAGACAAAGGAAGCAAAGCTCAATCATAAATATAAGTATTTGTTTCAAGAAATTGTTGTTGAAAATGTGGTTTAATTTGATTTAAAACTTTTATGATTAATATCATAAGAATTGTATGCTTATGATATAGTGAGCTATTAAAATATCCTTCACAAATATATGATTCTTATCACAAGAAATATCACAGTAGTATCAACATGGTAGTATTATAATGGTGCAACAAAGTGTAGTGGAGCTAAAGACCTTAGGGACTAGGTCATTGTGGTAACACTAGAACCCCGTGATATTGATCACCTTGAGGTATGCCATGAAAAACGTGTTGTGTTGTTAGAGTAAATAAGAGGGATGCCTTGGTTGTGAGACCCCCTCAAGGCTATTCTCGTGTGAAGGAGCCTTGCTAAGGAATGGATTGCCTGAGGGACTGGGAAAGTAGAGAAGGGGATACTTGAACTTGGAAGGTGTATGACTTCAATTAAGAGTAAACCTGAGTAAATCGGTTTTTAAGGAGTCATATGCATACTAATTAGGATCACAAATTCATTGTTTGTGTCCCATGAAGTAATGAGTTGAATTTGTTCCCTAAGGAGGCCTTGAGCATAACGATCAACATGGTTGGACATGACAATTCAGGACATGGAAGATGTGGTTGATGTAAGAGCTCTAATTATAAATATTAGCGTTGGCTTGAAAATGGTCCCAAATATGGAAAAATACCTTCATTAAATGCAACCTAGACACTCCCATAAACGGTAATAATTCTGTCTTTTCCAATTTTATTGTTCCAACGACTAGTTTTTTACACCACTATGACCCAGTCAACCTCCTTGCGCACGCGTCACACCTTACTGCGCATATATTCTAGAGCTAATGATAACCATATATAGATTCACCCACCCCCCCCCAACACAAGGCTATTGAATAGGTATTTCAAAGCGTATCAGGTAGTGTCCATTGCATCTATTACTAACTACAAATTTTTTTGATAGTTGTCATCCCAATGGAATGTCGCACCTCTTATGAGTAATTTAGTCACGGGCGTAGTTATCAATTCATAGTTCAGAATTCACTTCCTATAGTATCCAACAAGGCTCATCATGGAGTGCACTTGTCTGACATTCACAGGGGGATAAATTGAGGCTCCAACGACTGCGCGCTATTCCCTAAATCCATGATCACCAACTGTTTGCAGTTCACAGTTTCCTTCATCGGCGCATTAACAATTTCTAGAATCAAATCTTGGCTAACCATATCAAACATTAGGGGAATTTTGAGGTCTAAAAAGGGCCTCCTAAGAAAATTATAAAATAATAGTGGAAATAATAAAATAATATTTGATTACATCATCAAATTTTAGAGGGAAAAAATAAAAAACTACTTTTTCAACTTATCTCCCAAAGTTTTTTCTCAAACTTCGAGCAGGAGTACTCGTTGGATGTAGAATTTAATTCCTAATTCAAGGAGTACCCATGTTGCATACTTTTGATGGACCCTGTTACACAAAAAATAAGAAATACATGAAAAACGTGATTGCAATCACGTTTTTTAATGTATTTCTCATTTTTCATGTAGCAGGGTCCATCCAAAGTATGTAACATGGGTAATGCTTGGATAAGGAATTAAAATTTGCATCCAACAAGAACTCCCACTCAAAATTTGAGTAAAATCTTTGAGAGATAAGTTGAAAATACATGTTGAAAAAATAATTTTATCATTTTATTATTTTTTAATCTTTTTACCCTTTTACTTAAAAAATGGTGAATCATCCCCCATGCTTGACATCATCATCTTGAATCCTATTGGTTCTTATAAATTTTATTTTGGTTGTACATTTTTCTTAGGAGGCTCATTTTAGACATCAAAATTACCCTAATGTCCACTCTCAAAGCTAAATGTAAGAATAAAACTCTCTGTAAGCGCAGACCATTCACTAGTGCCTCTGCACAACTCTGTCTCCAAATACCATTCAGTAGGAACCTTTCCCAATGTGTGAATAAACATATGGACCCATTTAGGTCTTGGTTCTACACCCCATACCTGATTCCATCTTGCCAAATTTATGCACGGATCAACCCTTCCAAAGTACACATCTTCCATTTTAATGACTAGACATTCAAATCGCAACCTCATCATGCACGCACATTCCTCACAGTTTCCCATATTCTCCTTATGAGTTTCCCACCATCTTGCTGGAGTAGCGCACAAGCCAAGATCCAGAGCATGGAATATTTTTCCTTCAGGTACATTCCTTTTAAGCTTGCCTATAAACATGTTATCCATCATAGTGTGGAAAATCACGTACGTCAGATGTTATACATCGTAGAGATTAGGTCACGCAATGACGGCGCAATGCAAATACCTCATGCAACCGGTTTTGCCAGTTTTTGAGTTCTTCATCAGAGTTTAAAAAACAAGAGCTATCCTTCTCCCACTTAATATTTCCATCTGATGTTGGATTAATCCAATCTTCCTCACGCAAGGCCAGCTTATAGATTTGATCTATCTCATCATCATCGTGAACTGGTTCAGTATATATTTATCCCTCTGCATGATCTAGAGGAATGATTACCCTGACTCCATTTCTTTCAAATTCCATCCTCATTTTCTTTAGATTGATAACACCATCCATGTCAATGGCCCAATCCAATCCTAGCAGCGCAGGATAGGGATCAATATCATCTACAATTTGGATGACTTCAAATTCTACCATCACCTTAACACCCTCTATACTGACCAAAACTTGCGACATCCTTCCTAAAGGAATGATCTTCTGCTGATTTTCCATTCACAGTTGAATGGTAGACCACTCCAGCTTTGGCTCTCCCATGCGCTGCCATGTCTATTTTGGTTGAACATTAGCGTCTGATCCCAGGTTTAAAATTACCTGGTCCATCTCATAAGTACCAATCTGTGCAGTCAAACACATCTTGTATATGTGTGTTTAGTACAAGGGTGTACTAAATGCACCAATGCTTGGTAGGATTGATTGCTAGCCTACAAGCAATGTCACATGGAAAAAATGGGTTGTTAGATGGTTAGTAAAGCATCATAACATGTAGAAAAACTAGTTATAAAATATAGCATATTACAAAGCGGAAAAAACAAGAAACAACAAATACACATATAACACAAGCTCAATATCGAGTAAACGAACTAATAATACCAACGAAGATCCAATCCCCTTTTATTAGTCGTTGGTGGTAAAAAGAGGTAGAATGCTAAAACACTCGTAGTGAATTCTTAGAGCTATGGAGCTCTAATTCTCAAAGCGAGGGCTCTTCCCTTAAGCTTTTCTCAAGCCTCTCTCTTCTCCTCGAATGAGTGATCAGATAACGGACAACTGATGCACTTATCCTTTGGGATTGAGATGTTGGATGGCCAACAAATGAATCCCTTCATTCCTTTGTTGCTTGGAAAACAAACTACTGGTTTTTTCATGGAAAATTTGGCTAGCATAACAATGTGTTCTAAATTGTTCTTCTCATGGTGGTATTTTATAGGAAAAATTAAAATCTTCTTCCCTCTCTTAGTACAATTGTGGATAGTGACCCAAGAGTGGTGGTTGATTCCATTGTGTGATCAGTTGAGGTCTCAAGGTGGCTCTAGGCATTTTTCCTTGGGCGGCCTCAAGTGGAGAATATTTTTCCTGAAGTGTGCAAAGTGGTCTCGGATGGTGACCTTCCGCAATACCCAGGACTAGGCGACTTATTGAGGGATATCCGTGGAGACTTGCGCTCCTATCGAAGAAAAGGGCGCATGGAGCGCATTGTGCCAGTGTCTTCTGTGCACAATTTAGTAAATTTTACTTTTGACCTTAAAGAAAGTTCAATTTTCCAAATTCTATAATGTTTTTCCACCCTGTAAATCCTTTTTCTTGAAATTTCATGATGTCATTTGCTTCTCTGATTTTCCAGTGATAAAAATCCCCCCTAATGTATGAGGTCTAGGAATAACTGTATAGCTGAAATACATTATAGTTTATGTTTTGTATAACCCATGTTGAGAGAGAGAGAGAGAGAGAGAGAGAGAGAGAGAGAGAGAGAGTAAGTTGCGTGCAACCTAAGGTTGGAGACCCCTAACTATGAGTAAAAGAGGGACCTTTTTATGTCAGAAACCTTTAAGAGATAGCATAAATACAATATTTCTATGATCCCATGCTCGTGATGCTTTGGCTAGTTAAAGCCTATATGACAGATAGAGGTTCTGTCTGTGTCGCTTATATGGTAGTGATCTCCTGATTTGGTTGATGACGACGATTGCTGACACCCTCAGGGGCATTTTTTCTTTGACAATAGGTTGAATGTAGTGCCCATATGCATAATATTGGTATGACATAAATGCTCATTGTATGCATAGGTGTATGACTGGGACCTTCCCATGTAAGCATTGCTGAAAGAGATGCTTATAATGGCACGAGTCTTCGATGAATTCTAAAAAAGTGCAATGGTTTGAAGTACGATACCATATTGACATGAAATTTTGTGTTGTAGTCGAATGTCAAGAGGATTAATGACATCAATTGGTAATGATGATTCCCACAGTGCCATCCGAGGATGCCCCTATTGAGGTGAGGAGCCATCCAAGGTACTACTTCCTTTTTGGAAAATGGTTGTTGAATTCGAAAAAAAGGAAGCCTCAACCGATCAAGAGAAATATTGATGCAAGGGACCAGAGTCTTTGATATGATAGGTTAACATAGGCATGATGACGAGAAATGGCTAAAAAATGATGGTGGGAGTTTAGTGGCCCAAGCTTAGAGCTTAAAAAAGCAATTTGGTGGCAATCATAATGATTTCTGATGAGGAAAGCCCTGGAGTCGGTAGGACATCCAGGGTGGGTATATGTTGGTTATGAATGTTGTGGTGGCTTTGCATGAGAGGTGTGAAGCTCCGACCAAGGGTGATTAGGGACTACTGCCAGGGAGAAAAGCAGATGGATGGGTGAAGGATGTTCTCCTAAAAAATATTTTTACACTTGCAAAAATAATATATAATGGGTTTGGATGTACAAACAAGGAGACGGGTGCCCCAGAAACATGAAAAAAATATCGCTCACTAATGATGTGAGGAAGTTGGTTTTTCTTAGGGTGGGGGCCCCTTTGGTTAGTCTCGGTGCGAGGGTGGTGAAGCGGATGGAAAATATCGTAGATGGGCTATGCTGATGGAGGGATGGTAGGCCAAATATGAGACACGGTGGTGCATGTTCGATCTACTTGTGAAAATGGTAGTCCGGGAAAGGGGTTTTATCGTGATATGGTAAAACTTGACTTGATGCATGATTGATGGATGAACACAAAGTGTTTTCCAGACTGGGGTGTTATGGACATGGCGTCGTATTTTTTATGCATGGTCTACTTGAGTGGTGGATGCCATGGAGGGGGAGTCTTTACCGACCGATGAAATTTTTTATCATGTGCAAGGTGGGGAGATGATAAACATGGTCGGGTGTTTGGAACTTATGGTCGATTCTGGTGGAGAAATGATGTCAGGATATGCAAATATTTTCTGGGACTCTATCATGTTGGGGGCAGAATAATACCTTCTCTGGAACCTTCAGTGACTAAGGCAACAAGTGATTCATCGTAATGTATAACACCTGCAACCAATACCCCAAGTGAAAGAATATTTTTCATTCAAATATATTGACAAATGTGCTAAATGAAAAAAACGATAAGAGAGGGCATACCTGTTAGAACTGAAAAAATGATTTTTTCGGAGGTGTGAAAGTGTGAAGCCTGCTTTGGGTGTTATGAGGTGTTGATCACTATGTTGCTTTCAGTTTCACAATTGGCCTTTCTGAGCTCTCGTTATGTTTCCTCAAATAATTTGAAAAGGGCGATATATAGGTCAATATGGCTCATTTTAGTTCATTTGTGTCATTCGAGAGTTGTGAGGTCAGAGTTTGCTATCGAGCTTTTCTTGTCGTTGTGGTCAGCTTGTGTACCAGGGATTCACGTCATTAGTTCCAAGTAGCCCCCTGAACATCCATCATTTTATTTTATTTTCAATTTTATTGTGTGGGGGTCCCTACAAATTAGGTTTGTATGAACCCTTACTTGTTTTTGGCCTTGATCGCGTCAGCAATCAAGGTTTAGGCTCGGAGACTCCACAGGAATTGGAAGATTTATGTTGATATTTCGCGTCTGTTGGAGTTTTTTTGTGTGAATTTCGCATCTGTCTGAGATACAAACACGCGATCAGTGTGCTTGTCTAAGAAACAAGAGTGGCGAAAAGACAAGGCAATTTTTTAAATTTTTTTTTGAATTTTTTAAAGTTTTGATGTCACTGATGTGCTTCTGTATGGTGACAGGATGTTGTGGAGAGAGCGTGACTGGACGGATATTCGTATGGTTGTGGCACAATATTCCAATTCCCTTAGGTTACTAGCTTAGTGGGGTCTCCTCAAGTTTCTTGAGAATGACCTCCTGAGGTCGCATGATCGCCTGCTGCACTACCTGGTCCGTTGTTGGAACAAGAGGTGTAAGGTGATGGTTTTGTGAGGGAAAGACATTGCTACCGATCCAGAGATGGATATATACTTTGTTACTAGTTTGTTGCCTAAAGGTGAGGCACTTCCTCATCCATTCCCACCTAGGAGGGTGTCTCTTCGTCGTTGGTCGAAGCAGCACTGTGGCGGGGCAACCCTTTTGGAGGGGTGCATTCTTATATCATCAGCAAGGGATCTAGCTAAAAAATTTTCTTTGTATATGATCATGCGATTGACTGGTTCATTTTCGTCGCATAGGGAGTTAGGACCTCATATCAGTGTTCTGCGCCGGCTTCGGGCCGTGATTTTTTTTTACTGGGCGCGTCATGTATATGACTGTATGGTGTCGCAGTTGGCGAAGGTTCGAAGAGGCTCTAATCTATTCACCTATGCTAGCATCATGTGTATCATTATGTTTGAGAGGGTGGTACTACTGTGACCTGTAGTGCTAGTTCCTATTGGGTTTCACCGGGACCCTCAGATGAGGCGATAGGTGCCGGTGATTCCTCGAGGTGGGGGAGGAGATGTGGGTCACTATTGGAATGCGACCACTGAGGCATGGTTTGAGGCGAACCCCCAGATGTTACTCAAATTTCCATACTCTGGGATGGACTTTCAGGGAGATCCGGATATGGGTCTTCTTGTTGGTTATGTGTGGGGATCTGAAGGTATGATTTTTATGGTTTTTCTACATCTGTTATGAGATGTATATTTATATGTGTATTTTGGTGACACTGACACTATTTTTTTTTATCTTGTAGATGTGGGAGCAGTTGGATTACCTACTACTCAATTGGTGGGACACCATCCCATTCGAAGTGTTCCAGGTGGAGGAGCTCAGCCCCAGGCTGGGGAGCAGGGTGGAGATCCAGGGAAGCCTCATTGTGGAGGACCCAATGATGGTACTACCCCTCAGGGGAGGGTGGCTTCTGGGCTGATGCCAAGTATGTTGCAGCTATCGCTCGTGCTAATGCGACAAAGGCATGAGTAGCAGAGATGGCGAAGCAACTCGCTGCAGCTGAGGGCCGATCCACTGACCTATTAGATGCTTGGGGTCAAGTGGAGAGGTTGACCCAAGGTATGCCAACCTAGGGTTTTTTTTATGATATAGAAAATGCCTGGCTCAAGACATTGATGGCCTGGGAGAGGGGTTATTTTCTGACTCTACGTCGTGTGGCACTTTCCGTTTTGGCTGCTGCCCCAGTGTTAGCACCAGCTGGAGTTGTGGGTCTAGATGGCCCACCTAGCGGGGCTCAACCCAAGAGACAATTTGTATTCAAGGAAAGAACCCATTATGAGGATGATTCCTTTATTTTTTATGACATGTGTATATATATTTTTGGCTGACCTGTAGGTTAGAGACATGACTTGTTATTTGTACTCACACATATTTTTTGGTATATATGCGATATGTATTTTTTTTTGCTCTTGATGATGTGTCTATGGTTTTATATGATTTGATGGATGTTGTGAATTAGTGATGGATATATATATTTTTTATGTTTTTGGTTTTATGTATGTTGGTTTATACAATATGCATTCCAATATAGGATGTGATTAGCTATGTGATATGCTGTATGGTTTTGATTTCTTAGTACATGTGTGAATGTAATATGATCAAATTGATGGCTTAATCTTTTTGCACGAAAATATTTTCTAAACAGTTGTGAATCTCGTACTTCAAACTCTTGGTTTAACTGCGAAACCAATAACTGGGAATCGAGGTATATAGGCAGGTGGCGGATGCCTTGGTTGAAGGCATCACTCATGAGCCCGATGACAGCGTCATATTCTGCTTGATTGTTGGTAGATGATATGATGCATATTCCATTGGTGAAGAATGGAAATTGGTCAAGATAGTAGATGACCTAGGCGACTGCTGCTATATTTTGAGACCATCGCGATGCTCCATCAGCACATCCAAAGTAATGGTTGGGGGGCCGATCTATCTATGACACCAAAGTGATTTTTTAGAACAACCTATGATGTTTGTGATAAAAAAACAAAGTTTTCTATATGCATGATATCTCTAGGGTTGAAGCCTCCTAACCCTTATGGGTAAAATTTCTTGAGGTAGAGCCCATTGACGGGGTTTCTTAGGCATGTTCTGTCGAGCTCTCACAAGATGTATGGCCCCTTGAGGAGGCAATTTTTTATGACATATGGAACTTTCCATAGGGTTTTGAACTTCCCAGGCCCTAGGGCTTCTTTCGCAACATCGTAGCAGAGGAATAACTCTCCCTCGGTAAATTATAGAGGGGTGATGTTGAAATCAAACGATGCTTTTACCCGATTTTTATGGGCCTCGTTGTGTTGGAGTGGGTGTTGTCTATTTTCGTCCACGTGTTCTAGTTGCACCAAGCGTTGCTCTAGCAGTTGAGTGTTATTGAGGAGTTCGATGGTGGCATGTAAGTTCGGGATTTCACGTTCTATGGGAATCACGACTTCGACCCCGTATACCAAGTGGAAGGGTGTGAAACATGTATATTTTTTCATTGTCGTGCAGTGTGCCCACAGGGTGGAGAAAATCATGAGGTGCGAGTTTGTCTTGTGGTTATTCACCATGCGTTGTAACATCGTTTTGAGCACTTTGTTCACATATTATCCCTATCTGTTGGATTGGGGGTAGTATGGTGAAGCGAACTAATGTGTGAATCTGAGGTGATGAGATAGTTCTTGGAAAATATTTTTTTCAAAGTGTTTTCCGTGGTCAGAGACTAACTCTTTTGGTACACCAAACCGGGCGATGTCGAAGGTTGAACATAAATTGTGCAACGGTTTTTCCATGTTGTTGTATGTGGGCATGGCCTCTGCCATTTGGTGAAATAGTCGATGGCTACAATAATGTATTTGTTGTGGTTTCCTGACGACATGGGGTTGCAAGTCATGAAGTCGAACCCCCATTTTCAGAAGGGACCAGCTACTATGATCGGGTGTAGGGGAGCGGGTGGCGCTCTTTCCTTGTGAGAGAAGCGTCAACATCGCTCGCACGTTTTGACTGCTAAGATGCAGTCACAGAATAAGGTGGGCCAAAAATATCCTGCCCGCAAATTTTTTTGGGCAATAGCCATTCCAGAGAGGTGGCCACCGCAAGATCCGTTATGATAGTCATTAAGTGCTTGCTAAACTTGGCTGTGAGTGAGGCATCAACATAAAATGGTTTCGATGCCCCACTGATAAAGGACATCTCCCATGAGGAGGTATCGTGGGGCCTTGTGGCACATGCGCCTGCGGTCATCATGAGTGAGCTTTGGTTTGAACTTTTGGGTTCGTAGGAATAAGAGAATATCTTCATACCAAGGGTCATCGGTCGTCACTAGGAAGATATGTTCGTTCAGTAATGAATCATTAACTGGTGATCCTTTGGTCTGTCTTGGGAGGTCAGTGATGAACTCAACTAAAATTAAATCCTTATTACTTTTGGGGGAGCTAAATTTTTAGTCGAAATCTTGCAGTATAACTATCCAGTGAGTGTATTTATGGTTCATCAAACGACGAGTGAGCAAATATCTCATGGGGTTGATATCTGTGATGACTATTGTCATCCTTAAGGTAATGTAGTGGCGAAGTTTCTAGACTGTGTGTATTAATGTTAGGGAAATCTTCTCTTCGGGCTCATACCTTAATGCGGGGCCTAATAATTTTTTACTAACGTAATAAATTATGTGTTCTTTACCATCAGGGGCCTTCTATGTTAACACCCTGGCCAAAGCGGTCTCAGAATATGATAGATATAGGGTGTAATCTTTGTCGTAGTTTGGTGGATAGATCAATTGTGTTGAAGATAATGTGTCTTTCAGTGCCTCAAATTATTGTTGAGCTTGATCGTGCCATTTGAATGGGATGTCCTTACAGAGGAAGTGTAGGAACCCCTGAGCGCAAGTGGCGTAATCTGGGATGAATCGTCTCAGAAAATTGGCCTGTCCCTGCAAACTTTGGAGTTTTTTGATGGTTCGAGGTGGTGGTACCTATCATAATAATTATTTGGAAAAAATAAATGATCATTGAGAACTTATCATAGGAAGCAATGCATTTGTATAAAATTCTTACAAAAATTCTTTGGTTGTGGGAAAAACACATTTCAATATGTAAATTTTAAATCATACGTACTATTTTGATTTTTCCATAAAAATATTAAAAGAGAATGTTCCTCACTTAGAAACAAAGGTTAACTAAATTGCATCACACATTAAGAATAAACACTAACTCACTACCAAGAGTAGTATTTTAGGTAACTGAACATCCAAGATATATTAATGAGACTATTCACATTCAATCTTTGGGAGATATTGATAAGTGTTGGAGAGCATAGCACTTTATCTTCAGTGACCTTTATAAGATGCAGTACAACAGTGGAGACTGTTGTGACAGCACGAAGATAGCACAAAAACCAGAAGAGTCACAAATTCTCCCATAAGAGGAAACTAGACTCCAACCATGGGCAATTAACTTTGTAAACTTAACTTCTAAGCATAATAGTTCAACAATATTTTGGCATTCCATGTGGCTTATACTCCTCCAAATTTTCCCTTATATTAGCTTTATTTTAATGAAGCTTATAAAGGTTATGCTGGAAAGCTGGAATTAGAAGTCTCGCCCGAAGGCACGAGGGAGAAAACGGAAAATGGATCTCACAAACGTGCAGTCAAAGGCACACGGGTGGTCACAACTTAACATTTTTGATAAGGCCACCCTCGCACGACCCTACCCGACCCGAGACCCGCCCGAACGTGTTTCCATAGGTTCCCTCACACAACCCAACCCAACCTGCCCGAACGCGTTTCCTTGGACGCCCTCACACAGCACAACCCGACTTGACCCACTCGAACGCGTTTCCTTAGGTGCCGTCACACAACCCGACCCGAACCGCACGAACGCGTTTCCCTGGGTGCCATCACATGACCCGACACAGATTGCAAAAAAATATGTTTACATGAAGAAGACACATTCAGGGAAGATTGTTCGTGTGAAATTGGGCACTATTATTGGAAAACATTTGGCACGTGCATATGGTATTATGATAAAAATAGTTGCATCAATAGCACAGGTGGACCCGAATTCAGCAAAAATCCATCCAATGTCAATTTTCTGCTACAAGACCTCTTCTGTTATAACATGAAACTTGTAGAAATTTGATAAATGATATGTTATACATCAAGATTCTCTTGATCACGCACTATTTTAACTTCATGCATAATACATAATCTCTTCTACCATTGATCATTAATTGCGGAAATAAAAACAATCGTATGCGCACATTAAAACCATAAACAATCACACATATGAACACAATATTTTATGGGAAAGCTTAAAGCTGAAAACCCCCAAATATATTTATATTATATGTCATAGAGATCATGTAAAAATCATTCTACAAATCTCCTAACAAAGCTCTCAGTACAATCTCCAATTGCTACACACTAATCAGGTCCGATCTAGCAAAACACATGCTCCAATCTCTGCCACCTGCTAGCCTGCCTCTACTGCGCAATCACTACTGAAGAATGGCTCTGAATGAAATCAAATTATTCTAGCCTTGCTCACGTAATCCTCATTGGCATCTCCAATCACTGGTTGTTGCAAATCATGCAACACTATAGTCACAACTGATAGTTAACCTGCTCTTTCACCTATCTCTCCACTGGTCTCCACTAAAACTGTCCATGCACTGTAGTTAACTGATGTATTCTTTAGTTGATTAATGAGCTAATAATTAGTGAATTAATTAATAATCAATTCACACCACTCTCACTAGTGTATCAATCAGTTAGACTAGATACAACTAGCTCAACTATGTTTAACTCAGTTAAACTGAACACAACTCCATCAACTACCTCAATAACTCCACCAAACTCTGTCACATGAGTTCTAACTGAAGTCTCCATGCAATAGCTCTACTTAACCTTTAGGAATAGCGTAATTCCTTCTGTCAGCTCCTGTGCCACATCTGTGCACTTAACTGAAGTGCTCCTAGAGAATAAGATAATGTTTATAGTCCAAATATTATTAAGAGCTAATAATATTCGACATATCTATTTTTAGACTGGCAATCTAAAAATAGATTCCGTCCAATATGTCTAAAAATAGAAGTCCATATATTTTTTCCGACTTGACCAACCATCCACAAATAGCATCCTGCAACTCATAGAATATGATCGACATGTCTAAAAATAGACATAGTCTAAAAATAGACTTGCGCCAAAAATAGCCTGCGGGCCCACTTAGTGAAGGCGACTTCTTTCCACTAAGCTCATCATCTTGTTGTAATCTCAAAAAAACTAAGATATATGACAATAAAATTTATTTTGAAAGAGTGGGACTCAATAATTCAATTCATATTTACCCTTAATAGTCACATCACCATTCCATCTTGTAGATTTACCCCAATAGTCACAACACCATTCCAACTTATATTTCTCATAGAAAGAAGTAATTTTGGTATCTTGGAGGCCCTATGTTATCATTCTTGAAAAAAATATGTGAAGCCTATTATAATTTATCCCTTTGTATGTAATATTCCAAAATTTTAGCCTTCAACTAAATGGAATATTATAGTTTGTTTTATCACTAGGTCGGTAAATAAATGGGTGGGGAGGCCCATAAGTCTCTTGAGCAACAATAAAAACACTTCAAGTGTAAAAGGAGACCCTTGTAGTAGCTAAATAAAGCTCCTCCATGTGTGAATAGGGTTTGGATCATTTTGATTCAGTCAACTTTGACCAAGTCAACAACGCTGTTAAGGAGGAGTAGAGATTAATTAGAGAATAACGCAGTTTTGGAGGGAGATGGATCTCATGAAGGAAATGACCTAATTGAGTGGGGACAAGGACATGCAAGCTCAAATTCTACTTAAGGAAGAGGATGGCAGCCATTTGATCTTATGTTTGAGATTATTATTTTGATATTGGTCTATTTAGACTATTGCTTCCTCTTGTTGTTTAGCAGGGTTGCTGTGTTGTTTAGCACCAGGTGTTCCCGAGCGGGAATCCCACCTCTTTCCTTGAGAGGCCTCTTGGGAGAGTATTGAACTATATTTCTCCACATCCAGGCTTCAAGCCAAGCACCAATCTTCAGCTACAACGTTATCTCTACAAAAAATAGTGTTGTGTTGCAGGGTGTTGCAGTAGAGGGTTGATAACACCACTTCTAGGTCTGTTTCTCAGTAGAGGGAGCCTTCCTTCTCTTGAGAAATAAGATAGGAGGATTTCTTGGCTCATTTCACATCTTGGCACTTGGAAAAATTATTCCTCATCTCCTACAGCAAAGTCCCTTGTAGGAATTGCGTCATTTCTCTTAGTATTGCAGTAGTAGGGTCAAGACCCTTGATCTTGAGCTTGTTCCATGGGGTAAGGGCCAACCCTTCTCCCGGGAGGATTGTATAAAGAATTCTCTTCTAATCTTTGTATTATTCATATATATATATATATATATATATATATATAGAACTGCAGTATAACTATGTTGTTTCATATCTAGATCTGTAGATATGGTATTTTATACTTGTACTTTCATGAAGCCTTTGTCGGGTTACTCTTATATTGTATAAAAAGGAAGAGATCTCCACTTTTCTCAGCCATTAAATGATTTCAAACTCCATATATATTATTTATTGTAAATGTCTGCATAAACCCTCATTAAAATAAATCTGTCACATGCTTCAGGATTTTCTATTGGCATAAGTCATGGGGTTTGGGAATTTTTGAGTTGTATTGGCTTGGGGAAAACTGTTTAGCATGGCTAGAGAGATTTGTTTTTGCCCCCATTCTGTAAGTCAGATGTATAAAGTATGAACTAAGGGATACAAGTCCCATTTCTCATTGTTTTTACATAATTTTATGAAAACAACACTTTCATTGCATATATTGCTGCATTTTTCGTTTTTGGGATATTACAGTGGTTTCAGAGCATAAACTTGGCTCAACTTGTGGAACTCATCCATTATGCTATCAAGAGAAGAAGGAGAATAAAACATGTAAAGAAAAGAGAAGAATCCATTATGTGGAGGAAGGAAGGAGGATAGGCTCTCAAAGCTTCTTCCTAAATCTATACAGAGCATTAAATAAGATCTCAAGAAAATGAGAAGGGAGATGGAATCTCCAGAGGAGTTTGGATCTAGAGCCAAATCTAGATTTTCAAATGATAGGTGTGAGCATGCAGCTACACCCTATTATTCACAACGCAGTCAAATGTCCAGATCTATCATGAGAGAGATGAAAGAAGGAGGAAGGCCTAAGAGGGAAACTCTTAGTGATTTTCTGCAGGAGTATGAATCTAAAACTGAGAAGTTTAGAGATCATATCACTTTCCAGGAGTTTTGCAAGATTAATGTGAAGAGGAGCAAGAAACATGACATGGATAGATTTTCTCTATCTACTTTTTATGGATCACCAACATATTCAGCCAAAGCTTGGGTGGAGGAGCTACACACCTATTTGCAGCACCACCAAGTTTTTGAAGATGAAGCCATCAGAGTTGCAACACTGCATTTTGAAGGTAAGGCCTATGCTTGGTGGATATTTGAGTCATTTTCATTAATAAATGCAAATACTTCTTCTTATGCAAGGTTCACTAAGAGATTAGTGGAAAGGTTTGATGGAAAACATTCTAAAACACTCTTGGTAGAGCCAAGCAAACCAAGACAAAAAAAAAAATTGCATGGGTTGGAAGAACCTAAAAACTCAAATCCACTTCAGAAAACTGTGGGAAAAGCTCACATCTTGCATAACACCTTGCTAGAGGCAAGATCTCTGTCTCATATCTTTGGAAAAGAGGGCATGAAGGTTCCTTTTTCAAAAGAGGATCCTCTTATTAAGCATGTGACTCCTGTTCATAATGAAGAGGAAGAGAAGGATGGGGGCAACAACACTATCACATCTAGAGCATATCTAGTCCCTCATGTAGAGGAAGGAGGAGCACATGCTCCAACAGGAGGAATTCTTGTATCGTTGCAAGAAATTCCCCAGGATCTCACATATGGAGGACAAAGCACAATTAATGAGCAACATTATTGTGAGACATTGCAGATGGAAGGAGAAGGTAGGGAGGAAGGAAAACATCACTTGATGAGGAGCATACACCCATATCTATCTGAGAGAGCTAATGCAAAGAAGAGGCAGACTGATTTGCGCTGTGAGGGCAAGGGAAAAGTTGCCCATCCATATGTATAGTCTACTCTTGACATTGATTATGTCTCATTACATGGAGGCATTCCACCAGATCTGGAGTTGGTAAGTGACATCTTTCCATTTGGTTCACCACTCTTAGATTTCGGAGAGGTGAAGACTTTGGAGGAGTCTAGTACATTGCAGAGAGTTTGGGATAGACTCAAGGAGGAGGGAGACATCCTCCCATTTTCAACATTACCCACTCTCACTACATATACTGCGTTGACAGAAGTTACTGCAGTGATGGAGGATGGCACCTTCATGGTGCAAGGGAGTTGCTCCATGGATTTGGAAAGACATAGGGTACTTCCTTTGAGGAAGGAATCCTCCATACATTGGAGTAGATGGAGGCCACTCATGCTTACATTGGCCAAGATCAGGAGGTTCTTTTTGGATGGTAGCTTCTCATGGGAGGCCAACTTCCAAAAGTCACCACTTCTATTTGAGCATGAGCAGCTGCATGATTGGCATGGAAGCACCTTGGAGGATGACTTTGGAATTTGGTATGTCAAAGGAGAAGACAATAGCATGTGGGGAGCTTCACATTTTAGATCTTTAGCGCTGTCTCTTAGGAGGATTGATCCATATTGGAGGTCTCAACTCTTGGTAGAGTACTCCAAGGATCTTGGTGCTTGCAGGATACTTGATGACCCGGAGGGAGATGATAGATACATGGTGATTGGTGAGGTCATCTATTCTTATGGTAGAATCTTCCTGAATAGAGTTTTTGAGCTCAAGGGGAAGCTACTTCATGCAACACATATGGACTTTCTTTCCATGCACTTAGATGCATTTCAAACTTTGATGGAGGAGTTCACTTGGGAGGGCATACAACAGGATATATATCAGCATATGGAGAGATGCATAGCCTGGATGGTGATGGAGAGGATGTCACAACCACTTCCCTACTCTTTGGAGGTGAGGGAGAATTTCCGGTTGAGCCATTTCATCTCAAGGTTCCAAGTACATGGTGGAGAAGGTACAATTTCACATTATGTTTTGTACTTCTTTAATTTATATGAGCAACATGTTGTACCAAGGAGGATTATCCCTTCTTGCATATTATATGATGATGTACTTGAAGCCACTTGCAGCATTGAGATTGGCTATTTTATTGGTGGTTTGTGGGGGAACCCACATGATTCTTGGAGTACACCATTGACACCACATTGTACCTTCATGATTCTATCTTATAGAATGATTGTGGCAGAAAAAAAGTG
Source organism: Pinus albicaulis (assembly GCA_034641835.2). Lineage (NCBI taxonomy): Eukaryota > Viridiplantae > Streptophyta > Pinopsida > Pinales > Pinaceae > Pinus > Pinus albicaulis. The sequence continues at coordinate 760,477,185 of CM076577.1, forward strand.
GTTGGGAAAGCACTTGTTATTCTTTGATTTGAGGCAGGCAGGCGATGCACTGCGCTGGTTCCATGTGGGGAACTATGATCCACCTCCCATTTGTCATATGGCAACTTGTTTTAATTGGTTTCTGCTTCCATACCTTTGTGATGTCTCTATGGGAGAGTGGCACAAAGGGTGAAGGTGCCCATTGGGAGTGTGATTCTCCCTACTTTAAATGATGCATGTTTAAGGAGAAACAATGGGCAGCCCATGATTTCCATACTACATCTCTTTCCTTCATGTGGGAAGAACCATTTGGAGAGTTGGAGTTTTTGGAGGAGGCACTTCATGGCTTATTTGTTTGATGGGGTCACTTGGGCCATTCTTGGAGGCCATGATAATTCAGCCCAGGGTCAGCAACAACCCCATACTTACCATAAATGGAGGGAGAAACAACTTGGATGGGGCAATCTAATCTCTCCATGTAGCCCCAACACATTGCATAAATAAGGGGTTGATGATTTCTTTGATGAGCTACCTAGAATGGCTCATTTCATTTGGATGATAGCATGGGTAGGTGAGACTCTCATTGGGGATGAGATTCCCTATGTTTATAATCACTCCTACTTTGAGAAGGCCATGGGACAACAAGAAGGTTTCCACTTGCACCTTCCACTTTTTCATGATGTGAACCATTTGGGTTTGCATACTTGGGAGGAACCATTGGAGGGAAGATTTATTGCAGATTATGTTGAGCAGTGGTGGGGACTATTGATGAAGAGGCCACAAGAGGAGGAGGGGAGGAATTTTTCTCTCCTTATACAGTTTCTTGAGGACAAGCAACATTTTGGAGGGGAGGACTCTAATATTTCAAAATTTTAGCCTTCAGCTAAATGGAATATTATAGTTTTTTTTATCACTAGGTCGGTAAATAAATGGGTGGGGAGGCCCATAAGTCTCTTGAGTAGAAATAAAAACACTTCAAGTGTGAAAGGAGACCCTTTTAGCAGCTAAATAAATCTCCTCAATTTGTGAACAAGGTTTGGATCATGTGATTCAGTCAACTTTGACCAAGTCAACAACGTTGTTAAGGAGGAGTGGAGATTAATTAGAGAATAATGCAGTTTTGGAGGGAGATGGATCTCATGAAGGAAATTACCTAATTGAGTGGGGCCAAGGACATGCAAGCTCACATTCTATTTAAGTAAGAGTGTGGCATCCATTTTATCTTATGTTTGAGATTATTATTTTGATATTGGTCTATTTAGACTATTGCTTCCTCTTGCTATTTAGCAAGGTTGCTGTGTTGTTTAGCACCGGGTGTTCCCGAGAGAGAATCCCACCTCTTTCCTTGAGAGGCCTCTTGGGAGAGTATTTCACTATATTTCTCCACATATAGGCTTTAGGCCAAGCACCAGTCTTCAGCTACAGTGTTATTTCTGTAGAGAATAGTGCTGTGTTTCCAGGTGTTGCAGTGGAGGATTGATAACACCAATTCCGTGTCTGTTTCTTAGTAGAGGGATCCTTCCTTCTCTTGAGAAATCAGCTAGGAGGATTTTTGGGCTCATTTCACATCTTGGCACTTGGCCAAAGTATTACTCATATCCTACAACATAGTCCCTTGCAGGAACTACGCCATTTCTCTTAGTATTGCAGTAGCAGGGTCAAGACCCTTGATCTTGAGCTTGTTCCGTGGGGTAAGGGCCAACCCTTCTCCTGAGAGGCTTGTATAAATCATTCTCTTCTACTCTTTGTATTATTCAGCTATATATATATATATATACAGAGCTATAGTATAACTGTGTTTTTTCATATCTAGATCTGCAGATCTGGTATTTTATACTTGTACTTTCATGAAGCCCTTGCCGGGTTACTCTTATATTGTATAAAAAGGAAGAGATCTCCACTTTTCTCAGCCATTGAATGATTGAAAAATCCAGATCTATTATTTATTGTAAATTTCTGCATAAACCCTCATTAAAATAATGCTGTCACATTCTTCAGGATTTTTTGTTGGCATAAGTCATGGGGTTTGGGCATTTTTGAGTTGTATTGGCTTGGGGAGACCTGCTTAGCATGGCTAGAGAGATTTTTTTTTGCTCCCATTCTGTAAGTGATATTTATAAAGTATGAACTAAGGGATCCAAGTCCCATTTCTCACTTTTTTTACATAATTTTCTGAAAACAACGCTTTCATTGCATATATTGCTGCATTTTCCCTTTTTGGGATATTACCTTGTAGCTATAACACACCAAAATTTGACTATGAATTGTAATGTACATGTAGGCAAGTAGGCAATAGGTCATCTTTTTTAATGGAATAACTACCATTAAAGGTGGTTCCCACATTGATTTAGTAGCAAACCAGATAACAACCCATGTGATGAACATTGTAAATAAGATGAAAAATACAGTTGCGGTGAAAGCACACACGATCAAGAATAATTTATGGATCTTTGTCAATTCTTTGATTAGAAATCCTACTTTTTAATCCCAAACCAAGGAGACACTGACAACTCGTGAGAACAACTTTTGGTTCAAAGTGTGAACTCTCTCAAGAGTTTTTGAAGAAAGTTGCTAAATGTGGAGTTGTTGAGAACATATTATCATGGGAAGACTTCAAACGGATAAAGGATATTAAGATAATTGATGGAACTAAGAGACAAAGGTTAACTGGTATTACCAAGCTTGATGATGCAAATGATGCCGGAAGCAAGAATTCTGAGAAATGCACTCTGATTTTAACTAAGGGAGATTCAACCAAGGCCCTTGCGATGGAAGGGTTGGTTTTTGTTGGTCGAAATAATTATGGTGTTTTTCCCCTAAAAGGTAAGTTGTTGAATGTAAGGGAAGCCAAGCATAAATAGATAATGGAAAATGCTAAGATTCAACGTATCTATAGAGACCAACCCTATATTTTACTAGATGAGCGCTAGGCTTTAAATATTTTTTTTCTTTTTTTTCTTTTTTCAGTAACTAGGAAATGAAACCATAATCATACAAGTTTGAAACTCACTAAAATTAAATCTTGTATATCAAGTCCATAAATTTAACCTCATAACACATACATAGATTTAACTTGATTATAGGCACAATGAAATCATCATAATTAAAAACAATATACTAACACATGTACCGTTCACCCTTAGACGAGAACCAAACTTGACTTGCCGCTACTTGAGCTCCTTTGTTGTCATCTACCTCCAAGCCTGAATGTTGACGTGCTTAATCCGAATGTAATGACCCACCGGTTGACCTCCCAACCTACTCCTTGGGTACTCTCCTTCCCCGCGGACCCCCGAGATACAATGGGGTTGTACAACGAAGGAATGTGCTAGCTGATAGAGGTGAGCCCCTCTTGGCTCAAGAGTCCCCTCTCTATAATAATCTACGTCACCAAACTCAACTATAGCTCGTAACCACTCAAAATGACATAATCTCCTCCATCTTACAATAGGGTAAAAAAAAGGTCATTTTCCCTTTCATTTCCCTTTCTTTTATAGAAGGTTTCATAGGTGAAATTACCCCAAAATTTGATTATTCACCCACCCATGTGTCACCCTCTCATCAAGACCCTCCAAAAATAATTTACTTAATTATTCATTTAAGATAGTATTTCCCTCAACCCAACAAGACTTCCTATTTCTTCTCCTAGTTGTCTCTTGATTCCCCCTTTTCTACTCCTTAATTTGTTTTTATTACTGAAGTTAATTTATAAGTCTCAGATTTGGTCCCCTAACTACCTCCATTTTCCTTTTAGATGAATATTCTTATGTTGGCTCTTGCCACATGGAAGTTCTCTAAATTTCTCAATTTTAATTTATTAATCTTATTTTAATTCACCACCCTCTTCTCTTAATGAAGTTTTTAATAAATCTTTATACTTAAATCTGTCCCTCTTTCCCCCTTTTTGCCTAATTAAGTTACTTATGTACATTATCCACTTAATATTTTGTTTTAATCATGGAAAAGGTAGAGTTATCATGGTAAAATATTTTATCTCTTCCTATTCCTCCCTTACCCTAAGTTTTATTCTTGATTTAATTCCTTTGGTTCTAACATCCTATATCACTTGACATGAATAGTTGGATTTTCATATATTGATTATATTTATTAGTTTCTTTAATGATGTCGAGGGTGTCAAGTTGGTCATGCCCTTCAAGAACTTTCATTCGAAGTTCCAAGGGTGTCATGCCTAAGAAATTATTTTTGATGCCAAGGGTGCCAAGTCGGTCGTGCCCTTCAAGAATTTCTCTTGAAATTCCAAGGGTGCCACACCACTTGCCCTTCAAGTATCCAGTGGTTATGAGGGGAAATTATATGTGCAACGCCAGAGACCCCTATCATCTCGTATGTTTCCTGGTATAGTGAGACTAATGGTGCTGGGGATCAAGGAATCCGCCTTGATGCGCGCCCCCCCAGAAAATCCTCGTGAGCGAACCAAATTTGGGACCTGCCCCCACGACATCGTGATCTTCAAGGCGAAGGTATTTTGACCTTTCCAGCCTAAGTCACGACGGGAGTGCTAGCGGGTGAGATCAAGAACACTATTCCACCCCTCCCATGTTGTTCCATCCAATTGTACAACCCCATCACCCATATGTGAGTCATTCGGCCAAGCAACTAACATGTTCCTGCAACCACTGACATATCATCAGAGTATATGTAATATATATAACAAGTTTCAAACTGAACTTAGAATTTCAAAGACAAAATATTAATTTCTATCAAACCAGATGTTATCCACTCATCATATGCGAGTGCCTCTGGTGGTTTCCTATCATACTCAATAATCATCAGTAACAAAGTTCTCAGTGTTAGTCATTATCATAATAGAAACATCATCATGACCTATTCATTCACATTATTGTTTATTTTGAATCAGAACTAATGTAAGTAGCTACATATGGGACACATCCCTCATGTTTATCATAATCATAACATCAATGGTAAATTAACATATCCATCAAAGGCATTATCATCGTAACATCAATAGAAAACATATCTATCCATAAAATCTATCATCATCATGATATCAATAGAGAACCTGCATATCCATTAATGCTACAATCATATCAATAAAGAACGTGCATATCCATAAATGCTATCATCATCATAGTATCAATAAAGACATACATAACCATCACATCCACTAATAATAGAGTCATGTGTCTGGATCCTCAACCTGAGGTCCTCAAAGAATAGAGTGCAGGTCTTAGGGCTAAATAATGTTTAAAATTCATATCATTGTCAGTCAACTAGAGTAGGTCACTACAGTATCAAGCAAATCCTTGGTCTGCAGCATGGAAAGGAATATGACAATGTCAAATCTATGAGATATGGCCATCTTATGATTATGAAAGATTAGGATCATGATGGTTCACACATAAAAGGATTTCTTATCAACTTCATACACTCTTTTTGGCCATCTCTACTCAAGATTCCTTCATTTCTTGTTGAATTCATTACTCTTATTTTCAAGGAAACCCATAAAAATGGATGGGTATTGTCTTTCTATACCATGCATGAGTATGAATCATGGAAAGAATATATGGGTGGATCAGCATCAAGATGGACCATAAAGTACTATGAAGGTCTCATTACAACTACTTCTAAAGAGGGGAAAGAATATTTTAAAAATTTGGAAAAACATAAAAAAGACTTCATGTGGATAAATGAGGAAGATGGAGATGAAATTGAATTGGCCATCAACAAGAAGAAAATAGAGACCAGAAAGAACTGGCTAAGAAATTTTGAGCCGAGAACATATTTGGACCAGACTGACACGCTTATCAAGTACATCGATTTTGTAAACAAGGAACTAATCCTATTTTCCATGGCTGATTTGCAAAGATCCATACCATCCATTGTTGATGGCTTGAAACTAGGGCAAAGGAAAATATTATTTTTTTCTTTCAAGAGAAATTTTGTTATGCAAGCAAAGGTTGCTCAATTCTCAGGTTATGTCTCATAGCATTCTGCTTACCATCACGGTGAGCAGAGTCTTACTAGCACAATTATTGGAATGGCACAAGATTTTGTTGGAAGTAACAACATTAACCTCCTCGCTCCACTTGGAAAATTTGGTACCGAACCCAGGGTGGAAGATATCATGCAAGCGCTCGATATGTTTTCACATGCATGTAACCAATAACACACTTCTTTTTCCCAAAATATGATGATGTACTCTTGGACTACTTGAATTAAGATGTCCAAAAAATTGAGCCAACATGGTATGTGCCAATTATTTCAATGGTCCTTGTAAATGGAAGTGAAGGAATTGGAACTGGTTGGAGTTCCTTTGTACCTAACTACAACCCAAGGGAATGCAATAAGATGGATACGATACAATGGTGGTTATATCACCATAATTAGAACAAGTAAGCAGTTGGAACCTATGACTCCAACTACATAGTGCTCATACAGAGTGTAAAGTGTGCTAATACTACATATTCAACAAGCAATGGAAGCTCAAATTATTAGGGAGAATACTAACATCACAATAGTAACTAGTATCACTATTACTGCTTGTATGTATAAGCTTCTATCACATCCGTAGGAGTTACCAACCCAACTTAACTAGTACAATATGGACATTCTTATATTCACAATACATAGCAATTACTCTAAGATATCATGTTTAAAGATTATAACAGGCTAAGAAATCACGTTATTCTCGTAGTTATGGTTACAAATATAATATAAATCATAATCAAGCCTTGATAAGCATATCATGTTACATATTTATCACGTTGGTTATGTCATTACCTATCACCATTTCATGAGTACTAGTAAGAGGAACATGATTAAAACAAGTAGAGTTCAAGCCTGATGTTGAATACGAACTAATACCACATCTTCATCATATCAAATATTAGGGAGATACAATATCCATGTACAGAAAATATACATAGATAAGAACCATGTATTCATTAGAGTGATTCCAGGTGATCAAGTAACATAGTATGCCCATGATATATGTAAAGCTTACATACGATATTGCTTGTATTTCACCTATTGCTTAAGCTTAGAGCTTGAATACCATCTATATTATGGATAATGCTTGGATATGTATAAAAATTATAGTAAGCTTAGATGTAGCTATAAAAGGGTGTATATTACTAAACCATAAACTGCTTAGTAATCATAATAAGGAGAGTAATACTCATAGCTTAAAGTGATACACATAGTGCGTGTATTAGTTGCAACTACTTTGTTCTATCAAATTGATAAACATGTTATATATTAATAGTAATGGTTATAGCACTATGTAACATGAACATGATGAAACCTGATTCCATATATAGTATGGCTTAGTTTAGATAGAGCATGTAGAATGATAACCAAGCTATTGTATGTATTCGGATTAGTTATGCTTACTCAATCATACATAACACATGCAATATCACTAGTACAAACTAGGTGTGTTAGCTCTTTTATCACCCCGAGATATAAAATATGTTCGAATTCCATTTATTTATCATTAGTATTAGGATATGAATCACATAATAGTCTGATTTCAATTACTAATCTTAGACTGATCTATGTAATAACTTGAATATGGTTAAGATATAGCTTAGATAGTGTTGAATAGGGAAACATATACTGCTATAGAGATCAACTTCACATGGTCATGATACATGTAGAGAGATTTCACTATGGCTTGTGTAATGGTTCAGTCAAATCAATTCTATGCTTAACCAAGCATACAAGATTAGCTATTATATAAACATTAGCTATCAAACTATGTTTCTGTTGGTGTCCCGTGTTTTGCTAGTTTGGAAAATCAAAAGACAAGGCAACATCAGAACCAATATTTAGAGTTACAGGATCTAGTACTCCTGTTCTCAGAGAGGGATCTCTCAAAAGTTTTTTTGCAAAGGTTTATCTTGTGTGCTTTGAGTATTGGTTTTAGACTAGTTATTAAGTGCAGTTGTTTATTTGTTTGTTTGTTTGGTTGGAATGAGACAAAAGAACACGAAAGGCCTAGGAAAGATATATAGGACAGAGACATATCTGGTTCATTGGGCAATGGAGTCAAGAAAGGGTCATAAAAAAATCATCAATGGATATGGGATATCAAAGGGAAAATCTAACTTGGCCACAAGATCCTTTTGTTTTTGGAATGAGATGAACATTAATGATTTGGAAAGAGAAGTTTAATTCTCAACAAAGGGAATTTGAAATCACAATTTTGAACAATAAAGAGCTCTTTGATAGACAGGGCTAACCATAAAATGTACAAATCACACCTTTAAGAAAATAATTACTTCAAAACAACTTTTAAAATGAAATCTAAGATTCGGGGAACACCCTATTTCCTCAAAGATTTTATTTCAAATGACTTAGCAAACATAAAATATTCACTGATAATTGCAGTCATAGAAGAGGGAACACCTAAAAACATCTATGATCATAAGTATAACGACCTTTAAGCCAACTGTTTAAGTGAGGACAAAGGGCAAGATCAAAACAGACCTCTTTGATTCACTGTAAGCAAAGAAATTCAAAGGGAAACTTCAATAACAGTTTTTGAGTGGCAGCAGACAAGCAGGGCAAACCATAATCATGCTGAAACCAATTGTTCAAACTATTAAGGAAATAAACAAGCATGAAGACTAAAGAGAAAGATTAAAGCCTCTAAAATACTTCAGCAGCAGAAAACATTAAACAGTGAAGGGTGAACAGGTCTAATGTGCTTCCAAGAGTCATTTCTTAGCCTAACACTTTCAGCCTACTGTAGTAAGAAATTATGAAACATAATGAAAACAAAGGAAAACATAAAACAGTTCAGAATACTTCACCAACAGCCAAGCTCATGGATCCAATGATAGAGCCTTCTTAGGAACAAGCATGCAACAACATCATCAAGGTTTCCAAGACTCCAGTTTCTTCTTCAACTTCAATGGACTATGTATTTATTTCAGAGAGTTTCAGTATTACAACTTGTGATCAAACAACAACCAATCAACCAACAATTTCTCATCTTCTACTGAAGTATTTATAGAAGAATGAGGAGGTGAGATCTGATAAAATATCTCTCAGGACAATTAATACAGATTCAAGACTTCTCGGCCTTTGAGGGGCTCGATGGAAAAGTTTACAGGTGTATTATTGTATTAACTGCTTTACAATTATGAATTAAACTCGGTGGGAGCCTTTGTTTGACTTTGAGGCTCTGCGTAATGTTTGGAGTAACTCTGTAGATATTTCTGCATTTATTTCCTTGCAGAAGTAACTCCCTGGCTGCGCTGGAGGTGAATATCTTCATTTGATCAATAACTTCGGCCTCTGTGTTGAATGCTTTGAGGCACAGGTGGCACTTATGGTAGCTGAGGAATCAATTTGCCTCAAATGTGGCTGTGGAGGCCTTTCTGCCTGTTAAACACTTATGATTTTATTTAATTGTGTTTTAACTCTGGGAATTAGGCTTTTGATAATCATTCTTAGCCGTAATTCCCAAAAATGTCTTCAATCCTCTGTTATGCTCTGTTTTTCAATACTGATACTATGTTAACTGTGTTTTTAGCAAAACAGTGTCTTGTCGATGTGTAGGGCCGCGCTGGGCTTTTTAAAAGGCATCAATGCCCATGAAACATTGATAAAACATCGAATCCAAACCTTGTGAATGGTTTCCATTGATAAACCAAAGGCACGGGAAACGTCTTTCCCGACCTTCGGACTTTCTTTCGAATAAATGGAAAAACCATTAATCCCTGCAAAATACACAAAATATTAGAAAAATCCTGCGTTTTTTAGGTTTAACTGCTTCAAAAGGCGAGGAAGGAGCATAGCCATTGGATGAAAGCATCCAATGGTGGAGATTCATTAAGAAGAGGTTAAAGAGGAGCAGAGAAATGAATAAGCCGAAGTGATTTTGGACCGTCCGATCTGGACACGTGGACGGTCCAGATCTAATCATAGGATCGCAATCGGGGGAGGCAACATATTGCAGCGATTAAAACATGCGATGTGATGAAGCGCAGGCTGTCGATCTAAGGATGAGATCAATGGTGTAGAATGAATCGGGGGACTGGCCGATCGGGGGAAGAAACAAATGCAATGCGATTGAAACTGCATCGCGATTGAGCGATGGCTGTCGATCTGAGGATCAGATCGACGGTGGGAAACGAATCAGAAGAATGTCGATCGACGGGAGAAAAAGAGTGTGTGTGATGGAAAACCCCGATGTGATCAGGCGCTGGCCATTTGATCGGCTTTCGATCAACGGCAGAGGTTTCTTTTAGAATGAAGCGGCAAAAACCTTTATGATATATGAAAAACCCAAAGTTTTAATAAAAACAAAGGTTTTTAATGGATCGGGGGGCGAAAAGAATATATATAAGACCCAATCGCATCGGAATTTTTGATGCGGGTCTTTTTGATCAACCCATTGAACTTTCTCCGATTGTGATTGCGCGATCGGTCTTTCAATCTGCCCATTGAAATATTTAACACGTGATTCTGACTTTTAGACCAAAAGTTAGGATAAATGGGTTTTTGTATTTTACAAAGGAAAAATGGATCGGGATGGTTTATTCAATGGTTTTAAGCGTGGAAGGCGGGCCCACAAGATATATATATATATAAAAGAAAAATGATGTGATCGGGGTTCTTTATAAAACAAAGCTTAATCGCAATCGGAACTTTTTGGAACATGGCAGAGACTTGCGCTTTTGACAATTTCCGATGCGATAAGCACCGAACAGGATTAGTGCTTGGTTCCAACGTGTGGGCATGTGGGGGGAAGTGGTTAGGAATTAGCCCAAGGGGGCTTAGGTCCATAGTAAATAAAACTTGTTTTTTATGAATTTTTCAGAGTTTTTCAATGGAATTTGATGGTTCCAGTAAGGTTAAAAAGTGAGTTTTTAACCTTGTAAAGATGATTTTCATGAATGGAAGAAGGGAAATCATGAGAAATAGAGGAATTTTATGGAGAAAAAGGGGAGCAAATGAAGGTTAGTTATGAGTGGGAGAAGGGGGAAAATGATGGGTTTTCAGCAGTTTCTTCTCATGAATTCAACAAAATTTCTAAGTATAAAATGGGAAAAGAAATGAAGATTTTGGACAGAGGCAGGAGGCCTTCAAAAATTCTTCAAGAGCCAACACTTTTTAGAAATAAAATTTGTTCCTTGAAGGCTCGAAAATTTTTAGCCACCTTTTGCTATATCTAATTTTATAGGTGGCTAACAGTTTCTACTTAAGATTTAGATACACATGTTGGCATACATACAGTAAGGCTATGTACTTATTACTATGATTCTGGTCAATGTTAATAAGGTATGAAATTAATAGGGAAACATAGATCATTACGTCATAACAAGGAGCCTAGCTTGAATATGGAGATCTTGGTATTTGTAATCTAAGACTTGTATTAAGGATATCATGTTTATACGAATATGTGTTATTTTATTACATGTAGTTACATCAATAAAGCTTGGTCACTGATTCAATGGACTTGATTCATTAGTATTAATAACATAGTGAAATCAATAAGCTTATGGATTCAATAGAGCTTACTACTAGCTTAACTAAGGTGATATAGTGATAGTTACTAAATTTAAGATGGGTATCATAGGTACGATATGGTCTCTTATACCAATATGATTTTAGTTCCATATAACTGTTATCATTGTAACTAATACATGGTAATCATAGAAGAGAGATAAGGGTGAATACATTACTTAGATTAAGCTAATCCAACTCAATTCACTAATCAAAGCTGGAATGTAATATCCCTTTTTCAGGATTGCTCATAAATCAAGCCTCAAAAACGCATTTCCAGCAAAAAATGCAATAAAATAGTAAAATGGACTCTTGGATCCCATATATTAGTCAATATAAATTATAAATCCAATAATAGAGCTGAAACAAAGCAAACTAGGTGGGTTAAACAAATCTCCCACACCTAGGATTGCTAAAAAGTGTTAAAACCCCAAGACTGCAAAATGTCAGAGCAGCTGCTCAAGGGACTGCGCAGTCTAAGAGAGGGTTTACACATAAAATTATAGGAGAAAAATATATCTACTCATGAATTGATAAATAATACTGAAGAACAGAGATCTAAGCTCCTTATACAAAATACAAAAGAAACCGACAAAGGTTTCTTATTAAACACTTTGCATACAAAATGGGAAATTTAGTAATTCACTGAATAACCACTGCAAAACTGAAGTAAATGAGTGTAGAAGGCTGAAATATGTCTGATCTGATGTGGAACCCTCAAGGGCTTCCTCCCATGAAAGGATGAACCTCTCAATCACAAGGAAACACTGCAACGGAGCCACCAAACCATGCAATGAACACTGCCTCCAAAATAACACACTCCCTAGAAGAAAAAATGTTGGGAGGGTATGAGAAATGTGTGGTATGATACCACAGATCTGAAATAAGTCCTGGAGCTCTCCAAACATATCTCTCAAGTGAAGGAAAGCTTCCTCCAAATAGAAACTAGCTTAGAAGCCGGGATTCCAATCCCTTCCACTGCTGCACCTAACAACACTACACAATCTCCGGCAAAGTTGTGATGATGAAGATGGATGAAGCTTGGAATGAAAACATGATGTGGAAATATGAATGCAAAATCTCCCAATGAGCTCCTCAAAGGAAAGAGGTGGGATTCCTGCCCGGGAACACCCAGTGCTAAACAACACTCCAGCTTTGCTAAGCAGCAAAACAACAACAATTCTTGGCAGGAAAGAATAATAATCTACAACATGATCCATAATGCTGCCATCCACTTCCTTATATAAGACATTATTTTTCTTACCCTTGGCCCCACTCAATTAGGTTACTTCTAACCCAAGTTACATCTCCCTCCAAAATTGCGTTATTCATCCTTGGATTCCTCCTCCACTAAAACTACTTTGTTGACTTAGTCAAAGCAGCTTCATTTTAACCCTGTCCACACATGGAGGTGTCTTATTGAGCTAGAAAGAGTGTCTCCTTTCACACTTGGAGTGTTTTTGTCCTCTTTAGGAGACTTATGGGCTTTTCTACCCATTTATTCACCGGCTAGAGCTGCTACTAACTCTAATGTTCCATTTAGCTTGGAGGCTAAAATTTTGGAACATTACATGGAAAGAGCGTATTCAATGATATTGAGCTAAAAAAGGAACAAACATATCTTAGTATTGAGCTTACATTACACCTATGACCACATTAGCTATTGGAATACAAGATGATTTATTAGGTAGAATATTGTATGCTATTACTCTATCCTTAACCTGTATGATGAATATGGACATTGTAGTATACACTAGAGTAACACTGAAACATACTTTTTATAAAAGACCAATATGAGAAAATGTATTTTAGGGAAACAATATACTCATATAAAATATATTTCAACACGCATTTCAAGCTTTATTCCAAAAATATAGAACATATGAAAACAACCCCGATCAAATGCCATTATGATGATGAAACCAACCCCGATCAATATCGCATTACTTACGTAATTAATGATAAGGAGATTAATGGCACATGACAAGCTAACAAACTAGAAGATAGGGTTTGGGCTCCATTTCTTGCTATTCATGATAGGGCAGGCATGTAAAGGCTTACTGGGCAGGAGAAAAACCTTATTTAGAGTGACCATAACCTTAATTTTTTGTACCATACCATGAGTTCGTCCCACATGATCTGAGCCTATACTACGATATCGGTCTATTTTATCACTTTATTATGATATATTGATTGGCTAGGATAAATGGACATATCAACATCCCAGAGCACTAGACATTACACCATTGGCTTGGAACCTTGGTACAAGGGTTTTAAGGGTACAACTGAACAAATAGTTGTAAATGATAATTGTGTGTCTTACACGCTTAGTGGCATCATAGAGGAAATTAATGAGACAACATTAAGAATTACATAGTTGCATGTTCGCAAGTGGACTCGGGATTACAAGGAATTTCTGGAAGCATTGATGATTGGGAACAATAAGATTAAAGAGCCATTCATAAATATGAGACCCCTGAGAAATTTCTGGAGGCATTCTATCATATCTGTCTTGAATTCTATGAAAATAGAAATAAAGTCCAATTCGACAACCTTCATCTTGATTTCCTGAAATTGGACAATAAAGTTAGATTCATCCTGGGAGTTATAAATGGAGAAATCATAGTGAACAACAGGAAATGTGAAGAGTTTTTTCTTGAATTGAAGAGCAAAGGTTTCACTCCATTCCCCAAGAAGGGAAAACCTATTGAGGCTGCTATTGATGGGGAAATAGCAGATGATGAAGGGTCTCTTGAAGACCACATTGAGACATTTAAGGGTGTTCGTGCTGTAGATTATGAGTATCTTCTATCCATGGTAATAGGAACATTAAATTTAGAAAAAGTCCAACAATTATGTGTTGAACGAGATAAGCTTGAGGAAGATGTTGAGGAGATTAAAAATGCAACACCCAAGTCTCTATGGTACAAAGACCTGGATGCCTTTACAAAGGATTTCGATGCTCAAGAACTGTAGGAGACCAAGGATGATGAATATGCATTGAGAAACATGGGAAAGGATGCTTCCATAATCTTCATACAAGTAGGAAAAAACCAGAGAAAAAATATCAAAAAAGTTGTAACTGTTGAAAAAACAGATTCTCAATCAACCACCAACAATCAGGCATCGACTACCTCTATTACTACAAATAATGCACATAATGAAATTAATAAACCTAAGTGTGGAGGCGGCAAGAAAGGGGTTGTGAAAAAGAAAATGGAAGTGGAAAGCGATGAGGATGATGAATTAGATACCAACTTGCAGGATCGATTGAAAGCCTACAACCATGGATTATCAGCAGATCAATCAATTTTTGAGGATCAGGGAAGCAAGCAAAATTCACCAACTGAATATTTTAAACCAAAGTAGAAAGAGACCACTAGACAGAAAAAAAAGGTTTCAGATTTCAATGTTCATTGTTCAGGGTTCAACTTTCAGTGTTCAACATTCACCATTTAGCGTTTATCATTCAGTGTTCAGGGCGAGTCGAGTTCCGCAGGGCGTCGGGCATTTCAGCAGGGTCGATTCGGGTTCAAATTGAGTCTGTGTTCGGAACAGTGATTCGAAGGGTACAGGTGGGAATAGGGAGGTTGGGTGAAGGGTGAAACTTTTTTAGGCGGCAATTGGAATTAAAATTAAAAATTAAATGTAAATAATAATAACAAAAAAAATGTAAATAATAATATTTAAAAATAATAATTATATAAAGTATTAAATTAAAAATTGAATATAAATAAATAAGATATTAAGGTGTGTGTAAATGATTTAATATGTAAAATTTAAAAATTTCCACACACATGACCCGACTCGACCTGAACCTGACTCGAACTCGTTTCCTTAGGCATCCTCACACGACATGACCCGACCTGCCCGAACTAAGGCACAAGGGAGAAAACAGAAAATAGGTCACACAAACGTGCACATAATTAAGGGACATGGGTGGTCACAACTTAGCATTTTTTATACGGCCTCTCTCACACGACCTGACCCGCCCCGACCCGAATTCGTTTCCTTGGGCGCCCTCACACAAAACGACCCGACCCGCCCAAAAGAAGGCACAAATGAGCACCAAATGGAAAACAAGTCGCACGAACATGCACAAAGCACATAGGCAGTCACAACTTAGCATTTCTTATATGGCCACTGTTATCACCAAATTGAGTCCTCTTGGGCTGCTTCAATGGTCAATTTGGAGTAACTGTTTCAAACCAGATTTTGACTGAAGCTTAGCCTCTTCAGTATGAGAGGGCTCTCTCAAAGGTTTAATGATATTTGATAAAGATAGATTTAGATGGCTAAATATGCTTGGAAAAACAACTTGTTTGTGATAAGTGTAGGTTGAAATAATATCAGTATGCAAAAATTGGGCTTATGGAGTCAACAAAGCAATAATTTAGTAGATAGTTCACTTGACATGGAAGCTGAGCCAGGTAAGAGTTTTTAACAGAAGTTCACACACATGAAACAGGAAATAACACAGTCAATTCATCTATAAAGGAAGTCAGAGAATTACATGAATGAATTCTGAGTATTAAAGATGAAAAACACTAAAAATGGTACACATAAAAGATATAGATAAGATATGCACTAAAAACTCAATCAAAATCTCAGGTTGATCAAGAAACAAGTCTCTGTATTACTGAAAACAGTCAATTACATAAAGCTGCAGTTTTGCCAAAAAGTCTCCAACCCTTGACAAATTCGACTCTCTGCCCTTTAATAGACTTGTTACATGATGAGATGATCTGCCTCCTGGCTAGATTCATCGAATTTTTGCTTAATGACACCTTGCATAACCATAAAACATCTATTTAATGAGAAAATGACAGCTATCCTACTTGACAGTCCTTTTCCTAATAGGACTCAAACTGTTCATTATTACATTAACAACATTATCTCCTTAAAACAATTACATTTTGAAAAATATGGTTTCAAATATTTGAATATGGTGTGATGGGACTCATCACTACATGAAATTCTAATTGATCTCCTCTAAAACTGGAAATAAACCCTGTGTTTTAGGAAAATTGGTCTTCATCTTCAACGAATGGTTTAGCTGGTAGTTTGTCTTCATTTCATGGTAT
Source organism: Pinus albicaulis (assembly GCA_034641835.2). Taxonomy (NCBI): domain Eukaryota; kingdom Viridiplantae; phylum Streptophyta; class Pinopsida; order Pinales; family Pinaceae; genus Pinus; species Pinus albicaulis. Next base: position 760,493,747 of record CM076577.1, read on the forward strand.
TTAAGTCTTGAATAACTACTGTCATAGTCCTTTAACACTTTGATAGTATCTATTTCTTCAAAAATGCCCAAAAATTTTCTTATAAAGCTCCAAAACAGTACGCTACGAAAGTAAGACAGTTTCGTAGCGTACTTTTGTAGTGCGCAAAAATGCCTTTTTCCATCATCATTTCTAATTATTTATTTTTGCAAGATGTTCATTGTGAATTAATGCATATTCCATACCATTTTCATCCCTTGGGAGCTCCAAAAACTGATACAAAATGCAAAAAGGAAAGCTACAATAGTTTCGTAGCGTTTTGTTGTTCTTCAAGCCCAGGCACGCTACGAAACTGCTGAAAACTATGGTTTTTCCAGATTTTTTCCTTGTTTCAAAAAGGAACCTTAAAGTTGTAAAAAATTGATTTTAAACATTCCATTGACCTTTAAAAACATAAACCAACTCAGCCTAAGAGTCTTGAGGTGTTTCTTCTTAAAAAAAAACATCCTTTTCACCTTTAGCAAGTTTTTTCATTACTAAAATGACTTTGTTTTTTCTCAAAACATAGGGTTCAGAGATGAGATCTTTTCTCCCTATCCTTGATATATATTGAAAAAATAAATGAATTTTTTGTAGGTAAATATGTCTTGAAGAAAATCCTCTCCTAGTGTTTTGAAACACATCTCCATCTGTCGAGAATTTGCATTCTAAAAACATGTATAAAACAGGAAAATTTTTCATTCTAAAAATAGGGCAGAAAGACATCCCTGTATCTCCCAATTTGTAGCACCTTTGAGAAAAGTGAAAGAATTATTTGATATGTTCTTGAAAATAACCTCTCTCACTTTCTTAAAAAAATTCTCTGTTTTCCTAGAAACCGCCCTTGAAGTTGACTTCTCAAAGTCAGAAAACATAGAAATGCTTCATATTCACTATGAAACTTTCAGCAGTTTCGTAGCATTTTCTGCCTATTTTACACTGAATTCGCTACGAAAGGAGGGATTCTTGGCTAAAATTACCTTTTCGAAGTTAAATTCTTGGGAAATGAAAACTAACAGCAAATTATGACTAATGAGACATGATGTGACCTATATGGAGGTGCTTTTAAGATGAAATGAGGGTGGTCTTGAAACTTAGGAGTGAACTTACCCTTTTGAGGAGTGAATTGTATGACCATGTCAAGTAATGACTCACAAAATTATGCATAGAGTTACTTACCCTTTAGATGCATAGATTTGTGTGATAGATGTTATATAGGGCCCCATAGGCCAATATTATTATAACATGGAAATGATAGAGGGACAAGACCGATGGGGGATGGGGAGGTTAGTGATGTGGCAATGCCACACATGCTTGACTATGGACTTGTGGAAAAGGTTTGATGATGCGAATCTTCCACAAGGGGATGGACGGATTCCACATGGGAATCATGTGTGGTCCACACAGGGTCCAGCCTATCTTCAAACTGACAGCCAACCAAAGAATGAGAAATTTGGACACAAATATCATCTATATAATTGCCTACTGGATCAATACAAATATGAGAAATATTTTGTAACCCATTGTGGATCATTTCTGATGAAACTACATGATCTTGTATAAACTCTTCATGTTCCAAACTTTCCAAGTGTCCACTGAACATGTGCTTCTGATCCATAAATACAAGAAAACTCACCCCCTTTGATGACTGCAGCAAGTTGACAAAAAGATCCTGAAACTCGTGAATGACTAATTTATCCTGATGATCAACAAAAAAACAAGAATATTATTCATTACTCTCCTGATATGACTACAAATTTTTGTATTATCTTTGTAATGAGACTCCTGTTGAACAAGATAATGAAGTCGACTGCCGGATCGAAGTTTTATCATCTCTACTTTGAAGCTCACAACTAACTAATGGAGAAGGACTTTGATTACAGATTTCATCCAAAACATCAGCTACTGGATCATGGATAACTTGAGACGATTGTTGCAAATTATCATCCATTGGTTCCAATGAGATCAGATGATTTTCTATAGGCTTGTGATTCTTTATTTGAGAATATTATCAAAATTTCTCTTCAAAAACTGAAATGAGTCAAAACTTAATGGTAAAGAATCATCCTGCATCAATTCATAATATGTTTAAGGCTCTAACATTTCATATGTGATTTGAAACACAATGTAACTTAGTGGTTGGGATTATGGAGCAAAAGAAGCTTGCATATCACAAGTGACCTCCTGAACCAATTGATGAGAGGATGCCCATTTATACTGTTGACAACTCACTTATCTCATTGCTTATAGTTTTCTCTTATTTTCACAAATGAGGAGAAACAAAAGGGTAAGGATTCTTGATCAAGAATTTCATTGTGTTCTTCATGATCAATATCAAAACTGAAAGACTACTGATTTCTAATCTTGTGAAAATTTTCTCTCAGAAATTGAAATGAAGCAAAAATCAAAGGCAAAGAGCTTTCACTTACTTTGAAATTTTATGCATTCTCTTCATTGCTGTCATGATTGATATGTATAGGCTGAGTGCTATATTTGAGCAGTTGTAATTGAACTTCTCCCTCCCAAAAACATGTCAATGATTGCTTTGAAGAGTTAGCCTCAATTTCGACAACATAATCATCATCATACTGATCATACTTGGGTAAATCATAAATATAAGTAATGTCATCAAACATTCACATTAGATCAACATATTTCTTCTCCTCGATTTGATCTACAAATCCATTTTCATGATTTTCCATAAATGAACACATACAACAATCAATTTATGATCTATGGTGACTGGGATTAGGGCTAGAGAGGCCTTGTCTTTGTGAGTGATCTATTCATTTCCAACTCCTTATGTGAGAGAGCACTAGAAGCTCCATCTCAACATGAAGTGTGGATATTGTGAGTGATTCAAATCGAGGCTTGGAAAATTATCTAATTTTTCTATGTTTTGTATACATGGTAATAATGGCATTACCCACAAACACATACCCTCATAACCAATACCTAGTTCTCTAAAAATCAAATGTTTCCAATATTCTCAATTAGAGGTGAAGGATTCTCCTAGGAGATCAATATGTTGGTTTGGGGTGTTATTTTCAGCCTTGGATACTTAGTGGTTAAGGGATTCAAGGGTCAAGGGTTAAGGTCCAAGGGATTTAGGGTCAGAGGATTTACCTGTTAATGACTTAAGATTTAGGGAATTTAGATGTTTAACGGGTTAGAAGTTAAGGTGTTTAAGGGTGAAGGATTTGGGGTTAAGGTTCACAAGTTAAGAGGATAAGGAATTATGGCTTACGAGATTCATGTATTATAGGTTAGGGGTTAGTTTCTTAAGATTTAATGAGTCAAGGGGTTTATGGGTTATGAGTTATGAGTGTAGGGTTAGGTTAAGGTATTATGGATTGGGCGTTAAAGGGATATGGAATTCAATGGTTATGAGTTAAGGGCTTATGGTTTGTGATAATTGAACTCCTAATCCCCTTATCACCACTATTGGGGGTTCTCCTATCAATTGCTCTTGCTACCTAAATCCCTCTAGGTCCCAGAGCCACTATGAAATTAGGTACTAATTAGCCCCCTTCTCATTCTATAATGCTAGGATTATAGATCATAGTAAACCATGCTTGCACCTCTAAATTATACCCATCCATGCTACCCTTGTGTCCCCTTGCCCATTCTTTCACATTCCCCAAGGCACAAATAAAATATTTGGATGTATCTTGGATGACTTGTCACATTCCACTAGCTTCATGCATGAATAGGAATTCCCATCATTTAAGAATTTTTTGGAGGGTTTTCATGGCATAGTCAAGGGTCATATTTACAAAAAAATAGCATTTAAGTATATGTTAGAGGGATTAAGGACTATAGGGTTGTTGACAGAGAAAAAATTCAACCTTGCCAACAAGGGGGAATTAACCCGATCGTAGGTCCCAACTAGACCTGCTCTTGTTTGGAATGGCTAATCCCAATGGGTTTTAAGGAATGTTATAAGGGTTATGGGAATAATGAGTTAGTGGTTAAGGGAATAAGGGTTAGGGGCTTAAGGGTTAGTGGAATAGGGGATTAGGGGTTAGAGGTTTATTGCTTATGGGTTAGGAGAATAATGAGTTATTGGTTAAGGGGTTAGGGATTGGGGGCTTAGGGGTTAGGGAATTTGGGTGAATTTAGGGGTTAGGGGATTTAGACGCATTTAGGGGTTAGGGGTAGAATAATGAGTTTGTGGTTAATGTATTAGGGATTGGGGGCTTAGGGGTTAGAGGAGTTAGGTGTAGTTAGGGGTTAGGTGAATAATGAGTTAGTGGTTAAGGGATTAGGGATTAGGGATTGGGGGGTTAAATGGGTTAGGGGTTGGGAATTAGGGTTTAAGGGGTTAGAGGTTTAGGGTTTAGGGGGTTAAATGGGTTAGGGGGTTAGGGGATTTAGCAGTTAAGGATTTTAGGGGTTAGAGTTTATGGGGTTAAATGGGTTAAGGTTTTATGGGTTTATGGGGTTAAATGGGTTAGGGGTAAAGAATTATGGTTTAAGGGATTAGAGGTTAAGGGTTTAGAGGTTTAGAGGTTAAATGGGTTAAATCTCTGACAGCTGGCAGCTCCAAAACATGAGTGAGACTCAGTAGGTAAGGGTTGCGCAACACCTGCACAACACACTTTTTTTTGGGTATATCTCCCAAACTGTAACATATTTTTGAAAACTGAAGGAGGTTATTTTATATGATAGTGTTAGGAAAAATACCTCTCTCCATTTCTCCAAATCCTTCCCCATATTCTCACAAAATTAATTTCAAAACCATGTCTCAAAACAAGAAATTTACAAACAACAAAAAATGAGTTTTAAAGATGCATTAATAATGCCTGATCTGTTACACCTGTGTGAAAACTAGAAGAGGTTTTTGTACTAATTTTCCCTGTCTTAAAGAAAAACCTCTCTTAGTTTTCCATAATTGGCCTTTATGACATTGAATCTTCAACTTGCGTGCATGTATATGAAAATTAACTAGATGTAGAGCAACATCTTCTCTCTTTCCATCTCTAAATATTGGGAGGTAAGTTGACCAATCAACAGTAGGCATGGGATTCAGAAAATTAGGAATACGAGATATGTACATATGTAATATCCCAAAATTGGTAGTGCATCAATAGAAGACATAAAGCTAGAAATATGCAGAAATATCAATAGATCAATACATGAGAAAAATATACAGCATTTCCATTATGATTATTAGCAGAAAATGAGTACAAGATCTTGAGGAAAAGATCACTCAAGATGGGGCAAACAAGCCTCCCATGAGACAATACATCAAAATGTAAAATACTGCTAATACATGAAATGTTGGAATGTTATAACTACATTTTCTAGGAGAGTAGCAAAGAAATTAGGAAATGGAAATATATATATATATATATATATATATATATATATATATATATATATATATATATATATATATATATATATATATATATATATATATTTGTTGATAAAATGCTCCAAATATGTCGGGAATAGAGATCTAAGCTCCAAAACAGATTTCCAGGACAACCCAGAAAAGGTTTTTGGAAATACCCAAAATACAATAATAGCAGATATAGTCCTAGGACTGAATAATCACTGCAACTGAAATACTAATAGGAGGTGGCTAATATGATATAATGGATGGTTGATCCTCCTCCAATATATCTCCCAAACGCAGGGTTGATCCCCTCACATGAAACCCAAACACTCCAACTAGGGCAATAAACCCACTGTTGCAGCTGCTCTCTAAAATAACGCATTTTTTGAGGGAAAATGCATTGTAGCTGATGGTAGCTACTTATCCTAATGCTAAATAATGAAATGAAGTGCTAAGAACTTCCTCAAAATTTTCCCGGATGAAAGTCTGCTCCCTCCGCTGGAAAACTAGCTCAAAAATTTTCCCTAACAATCCTCTACTACTTCTACCCTGTAACACAACACAACTCTGAATAGAAACTGCATTGTAGCTAAAGACTAAAGCTTGACCTGATGTTGGAATGTGCATATGCAACTCACAATAATCTCTCCTGGGTAGGCACTCAAATTCCCCCGAAGATGAGTGTGTGATTCCCGCTCGGGAGCACCCTTGTGCTAAACAGAACAATAGACTCCGCTAAACATCTGAAGAGTGAAAACAGTCATATAGATCACCAAATCAATAATCAACAACATCAACATCTATGGCTGAATTCCCCTTCCTTTTATGCATTGTGAGCCTTCTCACCTTGGGTCCCACTCATTAAAGCCACTACTCTCATGGAGACTTCCTCCCATTAACACTACGTTGTCTCTCATTTATGATCCACTATATCCATAACAGAGTTGTTGATTTGGTTAACATTGACCTTATCCACATGCTTTAGCCCCTGTTCACACATGAGGGTGCTTTATCCAGCTATTAAGATGATCCCTTTTCACATTGAGAGGGATTTTATTCTTACTAAATAGATTTATGGGTCTCCCTACCCACTTATTCATCTATCAAAATTACAAAAGAAAAAATTAATATTCTAATTAGCTGCAAGCTAATTTTGGAATATTACAGTCCTCCCCTCCCAAATGTTTCTTGTCCTCAAGCAACTGCAAGGATATAACTGAAGAGCCTCCTCTCCTCCTCCTGTAGCATCCTCATGTGATAAGCTTCTCCATTTTCACATTGAGAGGGATTTTATTCCTACTAAAAAGATTTATGGGTCTCCCTACCCACTTATTCATCTATCAAAATGACAAAAGAAAATTTTAATATTCCAATTAGCTGCAAGATAATTTTGGAATATTACAGTCCTCCCCTCCCAAATGTTGTTTGTCCTCAAGAAACTGCAAGGATAGAACTGAAGAGCCTCCTCTCCTCCTATTGTAGCATTCTCATATGATAAGCTTCTCCACTGAACAAGATGCTATCTCATCAATATGTACCCAAGTTGCTCCTCCCAAGTGTATAAGTAAGCCTTTGGTGATAATCCAAATGGCTCTCATCATGAAAAAGTGGGATATACATGGAGGAAACTATATGCTGTCAAGAGGCGTTCTTGAGGCATGGAATCTGAAGAATGTGGGGAACCTTCATTACCATGTGAAGCTCCCATCCCTAATCTATCATCCACACAAAATGAATCACCCTCCAAAATGGTAATTCATAGAAAAACCCTTCCACCTTTGGCTCCTGCAATGCAGGTGGGCTGCATAGCTGAACATGATAGACCAAATTGTCTACCCCACATTGTCTCTCTCTCCAATTATGATAAGTGTAGAGCTGCTGCTAATCTTGGGCTGCAATAATGTTGCCTTCAAGAGGAAAAAAGGCAACTGGATCTTCAAATACCCCCTCTCTAGTTTCATGAATATTGCTTGCCCAAACAATCCCATATAAAATGAATAGGAAATAATCACAATATGTAATCCAAATGAGAAAGATATTGAAGGTTATGTGTAATTCTGGATGGTGCCAACAGTTTCCCAAGTGGACACAGCGCAATTTTGCTAACTGTTGTTTCAGAACATAATGTGGCAAGTTGTCTCCCAACCATTTGCTAGTTGTGCATGTTTTCTCATCTACTAGAAAGTAGTAAATGGCATTATATATCAGCTGATCATACCAAGAGTTTAAAAACACTTGCCCAAAGCCATACAATAAAGGGCTATCTCCATCACTAATGTTGGTCTTAGATAGACCATGAAGCCCAAATCGAATCTTGCCCTCTTGTGGAGTAATGCACTGTACATAAATGGTAAGAGAATGCAAATACTTTGTTAGATGATCAATAAGTTCAAACATAAAACTCTTACCATGTAATCTGATTGAGGTCCATGGGTGGTCTCTCCATAGTGGTATGATATATCTCCGTGAGGCCTTGGCGAATGGAAAGGAATGAACCAAGTGCTGCATGTAAGGCCTTCTTCTTATGCTTGGAGATCCAAGTCAAGAAGATCATATCATGGTAATAGATGTCCCCATCCACCACTCCATAACTCTCATATCCCACTTTCCCATAAAGTGCATCATATGTGAAGTGATGCTGGGAACACTCCATCAACAAATCCAAATTCCCAAGTGACAATGTTGTTGGCCTTTGTGATAAGGCTCCTATCATCTCATAGAACCATTCTTTTACATGCCAAATGCCAAAGTCATCTGCCATCATGCTCCTATATGTGGGAGATTGCTTCCTATGTGGAAGTACCTCCTAATCCTCCAAAGTTAAGGAATAGCCCCTTTGCACCATGATTATGCCATCCTCTACTCCTAAAACATCATGCAAGGTATGGGATAAAATCAGCCCATACTCTCCCAAGAGTAACCAAAGCAACAATAAATCTTGCTGCCTCCTCACACCATCATCATACAGACCATGGAGTAAAAATATGATGATTGACATGAAAAATATCACATCACCCCAATACACCTAAACTCCTTGCTGCCACATGACGCAAGTGTCATGCCATGTCCCAACCATTAACACACCCTTTGAAATAGGATATGTTACATGATGGCCAAACTCTTTCAAGAGTAGCCAGTGCAGCCATGCCTCCTGTTGCTCTGTGTCATAGATCTGAAAGTGGCTCACCAACCCCTTGCTCACCATCCACACCCATTCATCCAAATGTGGGTGTCTCCCATTGGCTCCCCGTGATTTGCAAGATTGGAAAGAAAAAACTCTGCAGGGAACCACATCAAACCACTTTGGAGTCCATGGACCTAGCCTTCCTGGACTCAGAGAGGGCTCTCTCTATATAAGTGTTTATAAATGATATGTCTTTATGCTTCTACTTTGATGTTAGGGTAGTTATGAAGTTCTGAGGACTTTTTCATTTTGATTGATTGGATTGGTTAATAGATAGAATAATGGTGTGATTATTTGATGAATTGTTTCAGTAGAATAGATAGAACCTTGAGAAACATTAATACATTGGGTTATGGAGTCATAAAAGGATTTAATTGATCATCAACTCTGCAAGGGTTTTCATAGGGCAAGCTAACTATATCAAGTGGATCTCTTAGATTAAATGGAATATCAAATGATAGTAAGTTGTGAAAACAGTAAAACTAAAGGGAAATTAAGAATCCTTTAACTCTACTTGAACAAGAAAAGCCTTTGAGGTAGTTTTTTGAGACAAACCAAAGGACAGGGCGTACCATAGATTTCTTTGGCCAGACTTTGATAAGTAAACCTTTAAGACAACAATCCAGAAATCCTAGGATTACTTTCAGACAAAGAAAACATTTAAGATAACAGTGAGTGCAACTAAAGAGCAAGATAGACCTGTCTTCTTTAACCAAACACTCTAAAGACCTTCAAAGCAACAGTTCAAGACAAACCAAAGGATAGGGCATACCATAGACTTCTTTGGCTGGAATCTACTAAGTAAAATTCAAAGAAAGGCCCTAAAAACAATATTTCAAGCTACACCAAAGGACATGGCATACCATAGACTTCTTTGGCTTGACTTTATTAAATCATTTCTAAGACAACAAGCTAGGTGGAACCAGAGAGCAATTAAGAATTCTCCAATGAGACCTTGTAGAAGAAAACATTGAGATAAAGAATGCAAATAGAAGTAGGGTGCCAAGACAACATATCCTAATCTAAAATTTATGTTCTTTTATCAGAGAAATAATGGACAGAATGGAAAACATTGACAAAGAAGGAAAATTTCATCATTAACATAGCTCAAGCATCCTGTGAATGTGCTTGTATTATTGATGTTCAAAACAGTTACATTACTCCAGTACAATAGATCTTTGCAACTCAAAGCTTCCTCAAATCTAGCCTAGCAATCTTAAACTTACTCGAAAACCAGCAATCAGCCAACTAACCAACCAACCAACACTAAAAATGAAGAATACATGCAGTACTTATCTGCAAAATGAGGAGTTGATTCTAAGCTAGGGTTTCAGATGTGTATTTACTATAGAGTTAATGAGTTTTTGACCTTTGAGACCATGCAAGGTCCAAGGCAAAAATATCTGAGACTAAATCACTGTAATAATAACCCCTAACTTAACAGTTGAGCTAAATTTTGGAAATATTTGACTTTAAGGCTTTCTTAATAACTTTTACAATAACTCCTGAGTGGTTGAGAAATATCTCTGACTATTGTAATAACCATTGATGTCTTTATTAAAAATAAAACATGTTGTAGGTGTCCAGTTGTGCTCCTTTGAAGAAGTAATTGCTTTTGGTTTAGTCATTCGAATCTGCTTTTGTGTTGATCTGTCTTTATTTTATCCTTTAAACTCTGTTTTAGACCTTTAAACTTGATTGATCCTTTACTGTCTTCTTTACTGTCTTTCCTTTTAATTTTTCCTTTATCTCTAATTTGTGACTAACCTTTTCTATTAGTCCTTTAATCCTTTATTTGATCTCTAATCCTTTGATCTTCACTGTTGCATTCCTTTGACTGTCTTCTCCTTTTCACTGTGCCTCTGTTTATAATTTGTTGCGCCGAGGGTGGAATTTTCTGTTTCTTGGAGCGCTTGAATACCTGCCAATGATCATGATTCATTGGTGATTATGTTTGATTTCACGACTCCGGTCCTTTTAATGAAAAAATATCTCTGGATCGTCACCCAAAACTCTTATTCAAACCATTTTGGACCCTTGGAATGCATTTCTTGCATTCCTTTCATGATACCTACACAATAAAAACAAACTATTAGCTTAAAACATGCGTTGAGGGGATTTTTTGCGTTTATTTAGGGTTTTCGGGTTTTCGGAGCATTTGTAGAGGTGGAAATGGTAGATCGGGGCTTTATCGCAGAGCCACAGAGCTCTAGAAATTTTTAATCGGATGGCACTATCGGGATTTGGTGGGAGGAAGAAAAGTGGTTTTCGCGAGCGAGGGAGGTGGTTTTCGCACGGGATGAGGAGTGGTAAATTCTTTCAAGCCGACGAATGCGATTCCAATCGGCAGGTGACGCGTGGCGGAGGGTACGATTGGTGAAACCACCCATTTCACATGGAATTGGGTTGCTAACCCCTACACAGGAATGAGTGCGATATGCTCTGTGGGCTGTCAGATCTCAGGGGAGAGAGATCTACAGCGGTTGGAGGATATGGAGTGATGGGCAAGTCGGATGGTGGGGTCGGGGTTTATTAAATAAGCAGAGGCGCTTATTCTGAGGGTAGGGCCAAGGCTATATGGCTGCGAGGGTTAATTTTTATGTGGGTGGGGGCTTAATAAAAAAAAGCGAAAGCGTGTTTTTATAATAAGAGGGGGAAGGGTTTTAAATGAGGTTTTTAACAAAGAGCGGGGGATAAAAACATTAAAGCAGAGGGCTTTAACATTTATAAAGGGGCGAGGTAAAACATAAAGGTTGGTTTTTATTTATTAAAATAGAGTTTTAATATAAAATATGGGTCATGAAAGGTTTAAATTATTGATTAAAAATAATGTAAAAAAAGGAGTTTTTTACATTGTTTTAAGGAAATGAGGGAAATTGATGAGGCGAGGGGGTTAATGGGTTTTTTGGAGGTGAAAGTGGGTGCTTTGAGTAAGGGAAAATGGTGATAATTAGAGTTTTAAGCCCAGACATGAGTTTTTTAGAGCATGATGGTGATTTTTGGAAGGCAAACTGAGAGAGAGTGAAAAAGGTTTTATGAAGATAATGAAGGCAGTGAGATTTTTCAAGATAGCTAATAGTCAAGGAATGTTGTCTTCAGCTGATTATAGAAAATCCATAGTCACCTAGTGAAATTGTAGAATACAGGAGGATAATAGTGGGTCCAGCTAGGGAGGGCAGCTCGTTTAGGAGGTGTCAAGAACCTCAGAGTTCAAATCTCTGGAATTTGTTGATCAGTGCCTTGTTTTCACTTGACAGATTTCTCATTCTTCAATTACTGTTTTGTCGGTGTTCTTTGAAGCTGTGATTTTTAAGATTTGAAAAAAATGCTTGCTTCAACTCAATTCTATCTACCCATCATAATTTCCTAGCATTTTTTCTTCATTAGGGTGCATTTAGATTGGCAAACCCTTGACATCATTTTTGTTTTGAAAGAAAAACTATCTATTTCTACCCTTATATCGTCCAAAGGCTCAAATTAAACTGATGAGCTCTTTTATTCTCTACCTAATCTACTTATCTGTCAAGTTTAAACAGTTTGATAGATTTTCATTCTCTAATCGATCAATAGGAAATTGAAAGCATGACCCAATCAAGATTAAGCAGTTTGATTTGTCATGAGCTGTAACATTTTGGACAAGCTACACACATAATTTATTTTTGCAAAAGGTAAAACTAAACTTGAGGGCTATAAGTTGGAATTTTTCATTCATCCCTCTCTTTTCTCTTTTGTTCAGATTTTGAACTTTGGAACCAATATCTTTTCCTAATCTAATCTACTGATAAGCCAATTTTATATAGTTTGGAAAATCCTCATTATTTTTCTATCTTATCAGCAGAAACCTAAAACTTGTTCAATAATGATTAGGCTATATGATTGAACAAGACTTCCTTTTTCAAAAGTAGTGGCATTTGGACTTGCACACTTTTAAAAACATTCTTTTTTGGTATGGGGCTTTACCTTTTCTTTTATCTTCCCTCTTTTCTTATTTTCTCTGTTTTTGTGTTTATTTTTGTGATCTTTTCATTCAAGCAGTGTTATATACAATGAATAAAGCTTTAAACTGAGGTCTTCAAAAAAAATAATGCTTGAAGCATCCTGCCATTGATAGGACCTCCAAATAATTCTGTTCCATCCATTTCTTGAAGGAAAAATGCATTGTTACCTCTTGCTGAATGGATGATGTATGGACCTTTCCATAGATTGTCAAATTTTCCATGTTTTCCTTTGTCCTCTCTTCTTGAATCCCACTTCAACACTTTGTCTCCAATGTTCAAAATCATTTGCCTTGGTTATTTTGTCAAAAATCTTCTTTATGTTTTCCTGCACTTGCTATGTTCTGTTATATACTTCTTCTCTAGTTTGTTGCAACTAGACAGTCTGGTTTATTCTTCTTTGCATATCATTTTCTTCAGAATGTGCTTCTTGGATGAGCTTCATCACTGGTACTCCCAAGCTTGTTGGGAAATTGCATCTGCTCCATATACTAGCTGATAGGGAGACATTCCAATTGATTTTTTATTTGTTAATCTGTTTGCCCATAGTGCATGTACTAGTTTGTTGTGCCATGATTTTTTGTTCTCTTCCATTAACTTTTTAATGATGTTCACCAAAATTTTGTTTGAGGATTATACCAACCCATTACCTTGAGGGTAATAAGTTGTAGAATGGCCCAATGAAATATGATATTTGTGGAAAAAATCCACCATTTTCTTAGATCTAAAAGCAGTAACATTGTCAGTGATGATTTTTCTAGGACAACCAAATCTAGATAAAATGTGGTTTTCAATGAATTTGATGATTACTAAGTCTTTGGCAGTTCTAAAAGAGATGGCCTCTATCCATTTTGTAAAATAATCAGTTGCAATAAGGATCCATTTGTGTTGGGAAGAGGAGGCAGTTTGAATTTCTCCAATAAAATCAAGGCCCCATTGTTGTAAAGGAGATTCAACAGAAATAGGATGTAAAGGTAATGGCGGAAATTTTATTTTGCCTTCACATATTTGGCATTTATGGCAGGCAATTACCATTTTATGGATGCCTTGAAAGAGGGTGGGCCAATAGTAACCAGCTCTAAGTATTTTATTGATAGTGGTTTTCCAATAGAGGTGGCCTCCACATTCTCCTTCATGAAACTCATGATTGATCTTATCTGCATCATCCTCAGGCAAACATTTAAGCAATATACCACTAGCATTTTTCCAATATAAAATTTTATCTAAAATGCAGAAATTTACAACCTTTAACTTTAAGAATCTATCCTTTTTTTTGGACAAACCAGGAGGAACATTAAGATTAAAAAAGAAATATAATATATCATCATAACAAGATGAATTTAGAAATGATTCTTCAATAGGTGGAGTTTCCAACTCCTCTTGTTCATCTAATGCATTAATCATATTTATGTCCAGTGCTTGAAAGTTTGTTTCAATGATGAGTTTAACCAGTCCTTTTCCTTTGATCATTTTAGTGGGCCTGACTTCCAGATCATATTCTAATATAACAGCAATCCACTTACATCTTTTGCAATCAGGGTCTTGTGTGAGTATGTATTTTACCACTGAGTGAGGCACAAATGCAATGATGTGTGAGTGTAAAATATAAACTCTGAAATCTTTTAATGCCTTGATTAAGGCAAAATCTTGTTTTTCCATTATGTTTTATTTCAGAGGTGCATCTCTTAATGCCTTGCTGAAAAATGCTATGGGTTGCTCTTGTCCTTATATGTTTTTCTACATTAGGACAACAACAACTATATGTTCTGAAGCAAAGGAAAATATGAAGAAATCTTTGGTAAAATTAGGGTTGATCAGAACTGGTGTTTGGGTAAGTGCTTGTTTTACCAGTTCAAAGGATTTCTTTACTTCTAAGGTCCATTTGACTCCTATTTCTCTTTTCGGCATGTTTGTGATGTTTCTTAGGAGTTCTGCAAGGTTTGGTATGAACCTTCTTAAGAAATTAATGTTTCCCATGAAAGATTACAACTCTTTGATATTTCTTGGATGGTTGATTTTCAATATTCCTTCAATCCTTCTTGGGTCAATCTTGATCCCTTCTTCAGATATGATGTGGCCTAAGAGTTTTCCTTCTTGAAGGCAAAACAAAGTTTTCTTGGGATTCAAAGACAAACTATATTTTCTACATTTTTCAAAGAATTTCCTTAAGTGAGCTAGGTTTTCTTCATCAGTTTTCGAGTAGACTGTGATGTCATAAAGGTATATCACAATGAAGTAACCTATTTCTTCTGAGAAAGCAATATCCATGGCTCTTTGAAAGGTGGTCCCAACATTAATTAACCCATAAGGAATTTTAACATACATGAAGGTGCCCCAAGGTGTAGTGAAAGATGTCTTGTGTTGATCATCTAGGTGTACCAACACCTGATTGTATCCTGAAAAGCCATCTAGCAAAGATATTCTTTTAGAGCCTACTACCCTTTGTAAAATGTGATCCATTTTTTGTTAGTATGAATTCTTCGTCGAAGTGTACGAAAAAGAACCACTTTAGCTACGCATAACTAATAGCCCTAACAACAATAGAGGCTGCAAAATGTCTTCAAATCTGAAATTAGTAGTTAAAATGCTGCAACAAACAGATCTATAAATGAAAAGACATTAAGCAGAAAAGTAAAGAGTTTGCTCCATGCATCCAACAGACAAGACAAGAACACGATTTTTGAATGAATTTTTATATTACAGGGCACCTGGGAGGAAACAAGAAGGTGTATCCAGATCTCCTCAATGGGATGGGTTCTTTGTAGTCCTCAGCACTTCAGATCTAAGCTTTCTCTCTCTTGTAGATGTAGAAAACCTAATGTAGAAGGTAAAGCTCAATGGGAGCAACAATGGCAGAAAATGAGACCGAGTGTATAGATCCAGAGTGATCTAGTGGGCAACAAAAGGTGAAGAATGAAGGGGAAAACCCTCCTATTTATAACAAAATATTGGGTCATTCTAGATCTTGGTGCATGATTAAAATAATGTTAACCAAATCTAGATCCACCTCTATGGAATATTTCATTATTATTTGTTGGAGGGAAAGGGACTTTGACTTGGGTCAAAATCCCTTGATTAGTGAAGAATAAATAAATAAATGATTTATTTATCTTTTTAAGGAAGTGGTTGGGATATAATCAAATAAATAATGATTTATTTAATTAATGGTGGTTGATTTGGTCATATTTAACAAGGAATATTATTTAAATAATTATTCTAGAAAATAATAAGATAACTATGGGTTTATCTCATTAATTTCTTTGTTTTTGGGTTAAACATGACTGGGAATAATAATTAAATTATGGTTTAATTAATTATTCCTTTTGGGGTTTCGTAATTAACATAGTGAAAGCAGTTTTACTTGGGGTAAAACTGGTCTTACATGGTGCACTTGGGTCCATCTAATGATGAAAGGTTAGATGACCAAAAAATGGTGTAACATTTTTGGTAAAGGGTAGTTGTCTTTTAAGGAGGCTTTGTTTAAATTTCTAAAGTTTATGCATAGCCTAATTTCTCCTATTTTCTTCCTCACTGATACAAGATTTGAAACCCATTCTGAGTATCTCAGAGGGACTATTATTCCAGCATTATACATTTTCTTAATTTCTTTCTCAACCAAAGGTAGTTGCACAAGGTTTATTCTGCGCAGTTTATGTTTAAAGGGCTTCTAGTTTTCTTTGAGAGGGATCTTATGCTGGATTATCTCAGTATCATATGACTTTAAATCTTCATAGCTCTAGGAAAACACATCAGTAAATTCTTTTAAAAGCTCAAGATATTTTTATTTTATATAAGCTGGCAGTGTTTTGGACAGTTTTATCATTTTGGGTTATTGTTCATGCCTATATTGCACCCTTCTATTTCAGCTTTAATGGGTTCCATCTTTGGCTTCCTAGCAACATCATTAAAATCAAACAGCTCTCCTAGAGGAACCAGTCCCTTTGGCAAGTTATCATTATTGGACTGCAACACTTCAAAGTCTTCTTTTTCTGAACTAGTGCACCGTTCTGTTTTATGTGGGTGTTCTTTGGTTAACAAATTTACATCAACATTATCAGGATGTTCTTCTTTGTAAGATTGTTCCTCAGCAAAGCAGTGTTCTTCATAACCTGAGTCTGAATTTGGCACTTCAAACCAAATTCTGGACTGCAGGAAATCTTCTATATGTTTATCTCCTTCAAAAACTTACCAATATATTATGTTATCTAGGACTGCTGGTCTATATTTGACTTGCACTATGTATTTTTTGTTATAATAAGGTTTTTGACATGTACTGGCTGTAAAAGCTAGACCATTTGCAAGTATGTTTTGATTTCTTGGGACAAAGGTAAGGTCATATTCTTGGAAGGTCTTAAAGAGGTCAAGGTCATCATCCCTATATGCTTTTAATCTAGGATGCTTAGCTGTGTATTCTCCCTTAATCTGCCTAATAACTAGCTCTGAATATCCATGGACAATTATCCTCTTAGCTCCTAATTTCTTCAGTAATTTCAGGCCTAGGAGGAGTGCCTCATATTCAGCTATGTTATTTGTACATTGAAAGTTTAGTTTGTAGGAGTGACCTTCTGCATGATTTTTCTCTGTATTATGCACCCATATACCTGCTCTTGAACCAGTTTTTCCACAAGAACCATCAAAACTCATACTCCAAATGGGTTCAATTTTAGATTTATCATTATTTTGGTCCTTGGGGCTGCCACTATTCTTGTCATTGTTTTGTTCTTTGTGGTCTTCACTATGTTTGTTGTTATATTCTATTTGGGCCGCTTGTTTTAACTGTTCTTCCTCCCTTTATTCTTCTCCTACAATTATTTTCTCCTTTTCTTCTACTTGTTCATTAAAATTTTCATCATTATAAAGGATAAATTAATCAAGGTCAGTGTGGATGGAATAAAGAGGGGATTTGTCTGGCTTTTCTTGATTTCTAACCATGTATTTCATGTGAGTTTCCCTATATAGTCTTCTTGGTTGACTGAAAACATGGATGGTAGATGGTATTTGTGCTAGATTAACAAAGATATATTTGATTAGGCCTAGACATTTAACTCTACTGGAATCAAAAGAGTATAAATCTTTGTATGGTCTAGTTATCTCAAGGCCTAGTCTTTTCATTACTACTTTTGGCATGAGGTTGTGTGAAGCTCCTGAGTCTAACATGGCATTATGGATAATTTTATCATGGATGTTTAAACTGACATAAAATGGAGGAACACCTCCCTCTTGAAATTTATGTTCCACCTCTGGTCCAAATAGAAATTCAGGTTTGTCATCATTTAAATTGACAGAATCAACATTTTCTCCTATGTTTAAAGCTTTCAAAAGTTGGGAGATATATACATCTTCAGTGACTAATCCAGTAAGAGGAATAGAGATTTTAATCTTAGCAATTTGATTCTCTATACTGAAAGGTGTCTGATTTTTTAAAATGTTGAAATCAAATTTTTCAGACACTGTCTTCACAACAATTTCAGCTTGCTGGTTTTTATTTGGAATCTCAGTTAAAACAATTGTGTTAGGGGCGCTAATTGTATTTCTAGTGCTTCTTTGGTCACCACCACACTTTCCACTAGGTTGGCTATTTTTTTTTCTAGTTTTATCAGAACTTTCAGCCACTGTGTTCAGAATTTCTGTTGTCTTTTTAGGAATGTTTTCAAGGCTCTTCCTAGCAGAAATTTCAGAGGTCTTTCTTTTGGGATTATTTTGGTTTTTCTTAATTTTGAGGTAATATTGTCTATGTACTTCCATGATGGAATTTTCAAAGCCTTGTTTATAATATTCATATTCTAGGCTTTCTTCCTCATTTGGTGCAAATATGCCTTGTTCTTCCTCAGTGAGGAAAACAATATCCTCATTATTCACTCCCATTAAATTGATATGGTTTTCCTTTGTTTCTTCAATTATCCCCTCATCTTCATCAGTGTATTTTTCTTGAAAAGGAGGCCTAATTTGCTAATTAGGACCTCTTTGTCTTATTTGAGGGGGGTTTCTCCTAAATTTTTGGTTTTGGTTCTGATTTTGATTTCTGTTTTGAGGAGTTGTTTGGTTTTCTCTAGGGTAATCTCTCTCATTTACATTCATCCTCTCCATCATCCTTTCCATGGTTTTGACTAAGTTATCAATATTTGTATCAGATGTGGAGGCTACAACTTCTTCCCTATATGTGACTCTTTTTTCATTCTTCATTTTATCTCTTTTGGAAATCAGATTGGCTTCCACACTTACTGCTCCACTTTGCATGTCTTCTAATGTGAGGGGTTCTCTTTCTCTTAATTGATAAGCCATCTCTGGATCAAAACCATCAGGGAATTTCATTAGAGCTAGACCTTGTGGAGGTTTCATGTGTGTAGGGGGGGCATTGTATACACTATTGAACCTAATGCAGTATTCTTGGACACCCTCCCCAACATCTCTCTTAATGTTTTCATAATCTGATAAGATTTGGAGAGGGTTTTTATTAACTTCCCATTTGTTTAAGAATAATTGATGAAAATCAAGGAGGTCATTATGCTATTAGGGGTTAAGCTTTTAAACCATTTTCTTGATTCTCCCCCTAAGATTTGAGCAAACATTCTAAGTTTAATAGTTTCATCATCTAATTCTTGTCTGTCAAAGTAGTCATTCATTCTGTCCACATGTTTTTGAGCAGTAGTAGAACTACTTGCATCATATAATGGAATCTTGGACTGGTAGTCCTGTGGTAGAACAACTAAAGGCAATGGTAGAACTATTGGAGCATACCATGTTGCAATGATATGTGGTTGGGGAAACAATGGAGGGTTAACAAGTGGAGGATTGACAAAAGGAGGTACAGGGTTAAATGGAGGAAGGTGAGTAGTGGGGGATGAGGTTAGTACAACAGAATTTTGTTGTAGGGTGGAGGGATCTAAAACTGTCTGAGTTATCCAATTCATGGATCTAGGCCTAGACAAGCTTTGTTCTAGGGGTGAGTCAGATAGGATATTCTACAAGTCTTTAAGATTTTCAGGTAGGGAACTTGCTTTGTGGATAAATCCTCTAACAGTTGGATTTTTAGATCTAGGAGACTTCCTAAGGATGCTTTCAGGATTTTCAACTATTGCAGGAGGATTTGGGTCAGGATTAGATCTGGTACAAATTCTTCTAAAGGCCAGAAATTTGGACCTAAAAATTAGAAATGTTTAGAGTTTATAACAGTCTTAAGACACAAACCAATCTATAAAAGAGATACTTAATCCACAAAAGTATTATTGGCTAGGTTTTTTTGATGTTTAATGACAAAATGATTTTCCCAGTGGAGTTGCCAGGCCTACTGAAAACCAGTGGAGTCACCAGGTGGAGGATTTTTAGTTGTTTTATGGCTGGTTGTTGTCCACCCTCAACAAACAAGTACCATTCTTGGCTAACACTTGATTCATCTAAGTTAAAATGAGGTTATCTGAGTTCTTGAGGTGATATTAAGTTGTGTTATACTCAGTATCCCCAGTATGATCGCCACTATGTTGGCTCCCCATGATTTTCAAGTTTGGAAAGAACAAAATCTACAGGGAACCACATAAAACCACTTTGGAGTCCATGGACCTAGCCTTCCTAGACTCAGAGATGGCTCTCTCTATATAAGTGTTTATAAATGATATGTATTTATGCTTCTGCTTTGATTTTAGGCTAGTTATGAAGTTCTGAGGACTTGTTCGTTTTGATTGATTAGATTGGTTAATAGATAGACTAATGGTGTGATTATTTGATGAATTGTTTCAGTTGAATAAATAGAACATGAGAAACATTAATCCATTAGGTTATGGAGTCATAAAAGGATTTAATTTTTCATCAACTCTGCAAGGGTTTTCATAGGGCAAGCTAACTATATCAAGTGGATCTCTTAGATTATATGGAATATGAAATGACAGTAAGTTGTGAAAAAAATAAAACTAAAGGGAAATTATGAATCCTTTAACTCTACTTGAACAAGAAAAGACTTTGAGGTAACTGTTTGAGACAAACCAAAGGACAGGGTGTACCATAGATTTCTTTGGCTAGACTTTAATAAGAAAACCTTTAAGACAACAATCCAACAATCCTAGGATTACTTTTAGACAAAGAAAAATTTTAAGATAATAGTGAGTGCAACTAAAGAGCAAGATAGACCTGCCTTCTTTAACCAAACACTCTAAAGACCTTCAAAGCAATAGTTCAAGACACACCAAAGGGCAAGGCATACCATATACTTCTTTGGCTAGAATCTACTAATTAAACTTCAAAGAAAGGCCCTAAAAACAATATTTCAAGCTACACCAAAGAACAGGGCATACCATAGAATTCTTTGGCTTGAATCTATTAAATCATTTCCAAGTCAACAAGCTAGGTCGAACCAGAGAGTAATTAAGAATTCTCCAATGAGACCTTGCAGAAGAAAACATTGAGATAAAGAATGTAAACAGAAGTAGGGTGGTAAGACAACATATCCTAATCTAAAATTTATGTTATTTTATCAAAGAAATAATGGACAGAGTGGAAAACAAAAGGAAAAAATTGACAAAGAAGGAAAACATCACCATTGACTTAGCTCAAGAATCCTGTGAACGTGCTTGTATTAGTGATGTTCAAAAAAGTTACATTACTCCAGTACAATAGATCTCTGCAACTCAGAGCTTCCTCAAATCCAGCCTAGCAATCTTCAACTAGCTCAGCAACCAACAATCAGCCAACTAACCAGCCAACCAACACTAAAAAAGAAGAATACATGCAGTATTTATCTGCAAAATGAGGAGGTGATCCTAAGCTAGGGTTTCAGATGTTTTTTTATTACAGATTTAATGATTTTTTGACCTTTGAGACCATGTAAGGCCCAAGGCAAAAATATCTGAGACTAACTCACTGTAATAATAACTCCTAACTTAACTGTTGAGCTAACTTTCAGAAATATTTAACTTTAAGGCTTTCTCAATAAATTTTACAATAACTCCTGAGTGGTTGAGAAATATCTCTGATTGTTGTAATAACTATTGATGTATTTATAGAAAATAAAACATGTTGTAGGTGTCCAGATGTGCTCCTTTGAAGAAGTAATTACTTTTGGTTTAGTCATTCAAATCTGCTTTTGTGTTGATCTGTCTTTATTTTATCCTTTAAACTCTGTTTTAGGCCTTTAAACTTGATTTATCCTTTACTATCTGCTTTACTGCCTTTCCTTTTAATTATGCCTTTATCTCTGATTTGTGACTAACCCTTTCAATTATTCCTTTAATCCTTGATTTGATATCTAATCCTTTGATCTTCACTATCACATCCCTTTGACTGTCTTCTCCTTTTCATTGTGCCTCTATCTGTAATTTGTTGCGGAGGGGGGGAATTTTTGGTTTGTTGGATCACTTGAATACCCACCAGTGATCATGATTCATTGGTGATTATGTTTTATTTCACGCCTCCAATCCTTTTAATGAAACAGGATCTTTGGATTGTCACCCAGAACTCTTATTCAAACC
Organism: Pinus albicaulis; assembly: GCA_034641835.2. Lineage (NCBI taxonomy): Eukaryota > Viridiplantae > Streptophyta > Pinopsida > Pinales > Pinaceae > Pinus > Pinus albicaulis. Next base: position 760,515,746 of record CM076577.1, read on the forward strand.
ATTTTGGACCCTTGGAATGCATTTCTAGCATTCTTGCCATGATACTTGCATAATAAAAACAAACTATTAGCTTAAAACCTGCGTTGAGGGGCTTTTCTACGTTTATTTGGGGTTTTCGGGCTGTCTGAGTGTTTGCAGAGGTGGAAATGGAGGATCAGGGCTTTATCGCAGAGCCACAGGGCTCTGGAAATTTTGAATCGAATGGCGGTATTGGGATTTGGCGGGAGGAAGAAAGTGTTTTTCGCGAGCGAGGGAGGTGGTTTTCACATGGGATGAGGAGTGGTAAATGGTTTCTAGCCGCCGGACGTGATTCCAATTGGCGGGTGACACGTGGCAGAGGGTAAAATTGGAAAAACCTCCCATTTCGCATGGAATTGGGTTGCTAACCCCCACGCAGGAATCAGTGCGATATGCGTAGTGGGTCGTCGCATCTCAGGGGAGATAGATCTACGGCGGTCGGGGGATATGGAGTGACGGGAAAGTCAGATGGTGTGGCCCATGTTTATTAAATAAGCGGAGGCACTTATTCTGAGGGTAGGGCAAAGGCTATATGGCCATGAGGGTTAATTTTTATGCGGGTGGGGCTTAATAAAAAGAAGCAAAAGTGATTTTTTATAATAAGAGGGGGAAGGGTTTTAAATGAGGTTTTTAACAAAAAGCGGGGGTTAAAAACATTAAATCAGAGGGCTTTAAGATTTATAAAGGGGCGGGGTAAAACATAAAGGTCAGATTTTATTTATTAAAACAAAGTTTTAATATAAAATATGGGTCCCGAAAGGTTTAAATTCTTGATTAAAAACAATGTAAAAAAAGGAGTTTTTTACATTGTTTTAAGAAAATAAGGGAAATTGATGAGGTGAGGGGGTTAATGGGTTTTTTGGAGGTGAAATTGGGTGCTTTGAGTAAGGGAAAATGGTGATAATGAGAGGTTTAAGCCCATACATGAGTTTTTTAGAGCAGGATGGTGATTTTGGGAAGGCAAACTGAGAGATAGTGAAAAAAAAATTATGAAGATAAAGAAGGCAGTGAGATTTCTGAAGATAGCTGATAGTCAAGGAATGTTGTCTTCAGCTGATTGTAGAAAATCAATATTCATCTAGTGAAACTTTAGAATACAGGAGGATAACATCTCCTACCATGCTCCAATTTGGTATCCCTCCAATGGATAATATCATCCTCCCAAATCTGATCACTATCTTTGCACTTCATGGGATGTTGAAGTGAAACCTCTTGGAGATCTCCACATGAAGACCACTCATCAATGACCAAGTTGAACCCATAAGGTTCCAAAGTTTTAGGCAATAGCTTCTTAGTGAGACATGAAGTTCTCATCAAGAAGGATCCATCATAATAATGGGAGATGGCATCCATCATAAGATGTCTTCCATCAACCATATGCATATCCACTGCTACACAAGTAGAATGGTCATTGGAATGCTCCAATAATAGTTGGGCCCCCAACTCATCATTGTTGCTCAATGATAGTGCTGTTGATATCCATGATGGTGCATATGTTGTCTCATGATCATGCACAATGTTGAACATACATTTATGCATTGGATTGATTAGGATTATACTCATCCTATCCTCCAAAATTTTACACTCCAACCCAAAGTTTTGTGTGCATCTCAGAAATGAGATACCAGGATGACTATATATCTCCTCCTTTAACAAGTCAAGGGTCCTCTGCACAATGATAGTTTGCTGCTCCAAATCAACAGTGTGCTTTGACCCTAGGTCATGTAATTGCCATGATGGCATGTTCCCACAACTCTCCATATGATGTGCTGAAATAATAGGAAGTGGAAATTTTTGCATACCTTGGTTAAGCTGATCCTTGGGAACATCTTGTACTACTGCAAGGTTTCCTCCTTTTGGTGTAATGACTCCTCCAACTGCTGGTGGTGGTGATGGTTTCTCCTATATTGTTGCACCAGCGTTGGTATAAGTCTCCTCCTCCTCCTCATGCATCTCCTTAATAATGCATGGGACTCTAAATGTCAAGGGATCAAGACCACTTTGCAAGGGTGAAAGTGTTGCTTCTCCTGATGCAAGTACTCCTGCAGCAAGTGGTGGGGGAAGTTTATTTTCCTCCGGTTTCTCTTATGAAACTTCTTGATCAACCTTTGAGTAAAATCCGCATAAGTAATCACTCTTGCATGTCTCAAATGGCTGAACCACCAAATGTTTTCTTCACCCTCAAGGTGCACTATTGCAAGCTCAACAGCTTCTGTTTATACTACAGATGTACCATGAATAATGCATCTAACTTCCTTCTCCAAGCCCTTGCTATGCATGTGGATGACCCATCAAATGTAGAGAATATAAATATATTGTGTCTTTTTCTTCTATTGCTGCAAGGTCTCCTTTCTTCTTTGATTTGAATGAACTATTGGAGAGTTGGATTCTCCTTTAAATCCCTTGATTGAGAATTGTATTCTGCAAGATAATCACTTAGAATCTCATTATCTAAGTTCTCTCCCTCTCCATGCCTTGCATCTTCCTCTTCAAATAAAATGGGCATAGTAGATTTCTTTGGAGCTCTATGCACTACCAGTTTCTTTGGCTACTGATAGGAAGTGCATGGACCTTCCTCATCTTGAAACCTTCTTGAGGTCTCATTGCATCTCTCCTCTCTCATATGCTTGACCTCCTTGGAGAGGTTCTTCATATATCTGAAAAGATATGAGGAAAAGCTCATTCCTTCCATAATTTTATATCTCTTCTTCTTATTTTTCTTCTTCTTCTTATTCTTCTGATAGCATATTGGTTGAAACTCACAGGTTGAGCCAATATTATGCTCTGATACTAATGTAATATCCCAAAATTGGGAGAGTAGAAATACAAGACATAAACTATAAATATGCAGAAATATCAATATATCAATACATGAGACAACCATAGAGCCATTCCATTATGATTATTATTATAAAATGAGTACAAGATCTTAAGGAAAAGATCACTCAAGATGGGGCAAACAAGCCTCCCATGAAACAATACATCAAAATGTAAAATACTGCCAATACATGAAATACAGGAATGCTATAACTACGTTGTATATGAGATTATCAGCAGATGGAAAATGGAAATATATATATTTGCTGATACAATGCTCCAAAGATGCCGGTAATAGAGATCTAAGCTCCAAAAAAAATTTCCAGGACAACCCAGAAAAGGTTTCCGGAAATACCCAAAATACAATAATAGCATATATGGCCCTAGGGCTGAATAATCACTGCAACTGAAATAATAATAGGAGGTGGCTGATATGATATATGATATGGATGATCCTGCTCTAATATATCTCCCAAATGAAGGGTTGATCCCCTCACAGGAAACCCAAACACTCCAACTAGGGCAATAAACCCACTGCTGCAGCTGCTCTCTAAAATAACGTAGTCCTTGAAGGAAACTGCTTTGTAGCTTATGGTAGCTACTTAGCCCGATCCTAAATAATGAAATGAAGCTCTAAGAAATTCCTCAAAAGTTTCCTGGTTGAAAGGCTACTCCCTCCACTGGAAAAGTAGCTCAGAAATTGGCCCTAACAATCCTCCACTGCTTCTACCCTTCAACACAACACAACTCTAAATAGAAATTGCACTGTAGCTGAAGACTGAAGTTTGGCCTGATGCCGAAATGTGGATATGCAGCTCACAATAATCTCTCCTGAGTAGGAACTTGAAGTCCCCCGAGGATGAGTGTCGGATTCCTGCTCGGGAACACCCTTGTACTAAACAGCACAACAGACTTCACTAAACAGCTGAAGAGTGCAAACAATCATACAGACCATAAAATCAATAATCAACAACGTCAACATATATGGCTACCTTCCCCTTCCTTTTGTGCATTGTGAGCCTTCTCACCTTGGGTCCCACTCATCAAAGCCACTACTCTCATGGATACCTCCTCCCATTAACATTGCGCTCTCTCTCATTGATGATCCACTCTCTCCATAACAACATTGTTGATTTGGTCAACATTGACCTTGTCCACATGCTTTAGCCCCTGTTCACACATGAGGGTGATTTATCCAGCTATTAAGATGATCCATTTTCACATTAAGAGGCATTTTATTCCTACTAAATATATTTATGGGTCTCCCTACCCAATTATTCATCTATCAAAATGACAAAAGCAAAAATTAATATTCCAATTAGCTGCAATCTAATTTTGGAATATTACAACATAGGTGCATACCCGACATTTGTTCTTGAACCCATATTGCACACAGTCAACCAAAAATAATGACCTTTTACCAGTGGAGTCACCAATATGAAATTTCAATCTGCTGGACCCTTTGAACTTGGAGTCGCCATGTCAATGATTCAACATTCGGATGTCCAACTGTTGTTCACCATCAACAATTAGATTTGATCTTTGTCATTCATACCTGGGGAAAATGCAACCGTTCGGTCCCCGTCAACGACGCCAATATGTTAGCACTCCCTGATATCTAGTAGGGTGGAAATATACTCAATAAGGTAACTACTAACCACTTTTGGTTGGGGTACTAGTCTTTCCCGACTAGACGGGGCTCCCTCACTTAAAGAAACTAGATATTTCACAATTATAAACCTCTTTGTCACTTTGGAAGTGGTTGCAAATAATTCCATTATCTCAACAATCTCACAACCTATTCTATGTTGATCAACTCGTTCATGGAATAAGTATATAATGTGAAATATATTCCACCTGGTGCCACCTAAGTTCCGAAAGCCACTAGAATTCTCAGTATCACCTTTGTGTTGTTGTCCAACTTTATTTTTGGACGGTAAAGTGTGGCAGTCTTCCCATCAAAATATATTGAGGTGAGATCATCGTTGGTAGGAATGAATTTCATCACTTTATCTTGGAGAAAATCCCCTCGATGGTCATATCTCAAATCAGGTGGGACGTCTTTTTCATTTGAGAGATCTCCAATTTAACAACAATCAATTGGAGGGAAACATTCTGAGTTGAACCTTCTGATTGAATTTTTATCCTTAAATGGTTTTAGTGCAATTTTTGATATTTGGTTCTTGCTCACTGTGTTTCTCGAAGAAACATATTTACAAAAGAGCCAAGAAATGAACTTACTGAAATTTCTAGGCTTATGAAGCATCTGAGGGGAGGAAGATACGAGAATTCCATCATTTTGTAACTAGAGAAGAAAGATTTGATTGAAGTTTGTGAACTCGTTAAATCATCCTTTGTTTGTGGATTAAATCCCTATGACGAATTTATTCATTCAATCTCATCGAGAGAAGTAATTTTCTGTCAAAAGAAGGGAGTGAAAGAACTGGGAAAATTATTTAAGAATATAATGGCCTTTCTATGTGATCTGATCAATGATCTGCTATGATGGGATAGTCATAAACGGATCGTACAAACGTGCACAAGGAACACAGGCATCGGTCGCAACTTAGCATTTTTTATACAACCACCCTCACACGACCCGACCCACCCGAACGCGTTTCCCTGGGTACCCTCATACACCTCTACCCGACCCGACCTAACCCACCAGAACGTGTTTCCATGGGCGCCCTCACATGACCCGACCCAACCTGACTCGTACATGTTTCTTTAGGTGCCCTCACACGACCAGACCCGACCCGCACGAACGTGTTTCCTTCGGCGCCTTGATCACACGACCCAACCCGAACCGACCCACCCCCCTGAACGCGTTTCCTTAGGTGCCCTCACACGACCTGACCCGACCCAACCTGCCCGAACACATTCCTTGGGTGCCCTCACACGTTTCCTCAGGTGCCCTCACACGACCCGACTCACCCAAATGCATTTTCCTGGGCACCCTCACACGACCCGACCTGAACGCATTTCCTTAGGTGCCCTCACATGATCTGACCTGACCTGCACGAACATGTTTCCTAGGGCACGTTCCCTCACACGACCCGACCTGCCCGAACGCATTTTCTCGGGCACCCTCACATGACCTGAACCAACCCAACCTGCCCGAACGCGATTCCTCGGGCGCCCTCACCCAACCTGCCCGAATGCGTTTCCCTAGGCGCCCTCACACGACCCAACCCGGCCCGCCTGAACTCATTTCCTTGGGCACCCTCACTTGACACGACCCGACCCTGCCCAACCTGCCCAAACGTGTTTCCTTAGGTGCCCTCACGAGACACAACACAACCCGACCTGCCTAAATTCATTTCCTTGGGCAGCCTCACATGTCATGAGCCGACCCGACCCACCCAAATGCATTTTCGTGGGCGCCCTTACACGAAATGACATGACCCAACCTGCCCAAACGCATTTTCTTGGGCACCCTTACAGGACACGACCTACCTAAACCCGTTTCCATAGGCGCCCTCACACGACACGACCCGACCCAACTTGCCCGAACACGTTTCCTCAAGCGCCCTCACACGGCATGACCCGACCTGCCCGAACACGTTTTCCTGGGCACCCTTACACGACACAACTCAACCTGACCTTCCTGAATGTGTTTCCTTTGGCGCCCTCACACGACACGCTGACCTGACCCACCTGAATGTGTTTCCTTGGGCGGCCTCACACGGCACGACCCGACGCGAATGCGTTTCCTTGGGTGCCATCACATGACCCAACCCACCCAAACGTTAAAGGAACGAGGGAGCAAACATAAAATGGGTCACACGAACGTGCACAAGGCACACAGGCGATCACGGATTATCATTTTTGATACGGTTTCTCTCACACGATCCGACCCGAATGCATTTCATGTGGCGCCCCCATACGACACGACACGACCTACCCGAACGAAGGGCACACGAGGGATCAAATGGAAAATGGATCACACAAACGTGCACAAGCAACATAGGTGGTCAAAAATTATCATTTTTTATACGACCACCCTCACACGACCCGGCATGACCCGACCCAACCTTCCCGAACACGTTTCCTTTGGCAGAATCACACGACGCAACCCGACTCGACCCGCCCGAGCGCGTTTCTTTGGGCGCCCTCACACGACCAGACACGACCTGACCCAGAAGTGTTCCTTGGGTGCCCTCACACAACCCAAATCGCTTGAACGTGTTTCCTTGGGCGTCCTCACAGTACGCCACGACCTGACCTGACCCGACTCGAACCCGTTGCCTTGGGCACCATCACATAACTCGACTTGAGTCCCAGGAATCTGTTTCCTTGGGTGGCCTCACACGGCACGACCCGATCAGACCCAACCCGACCCGCCAAAATGTGTTTCCTTGGGCGCCCTCACATGACTCGACCCAGGCACGTTCCTTGGTCGCCCTCACATGACCCAACACGACCTGACCCGGACGCATTCCTTGGGCGCCCTCACACAACCTGACAAGACCCCACTTAGACACGTTCCTTGGGCTCCCTCACATGACCCGAACTAACCCAACCGATGTGTTTCCTTGGGCGCCCTCACACGATACGACCCTACCCGACCCGACTCGACTCGACCCGACCTAACCCAAACGACGTGTTTCCTTGGGTGCCCTCACACGATACGACCCTACCTGACCTGACTCGACTCGACCCGAATGTGATTACTTGGGCGCCATCACAGGAAAACCTTGTTATTCTGACGCTTTTGTCTTAAACGTCACTATTCTGACGCTTTGGTCCTAAATTTCCTTATTCCAACACTTTTGTCTTAAACTTCGTTATTCCAATGATTTTTTCCTAAACGTTGCTATTTCGACACTTTGTCCTAAAACGTCGCACTTCCGACGCTTTCCCTAAATGTCGTTATTCCGACGCTTTTGTCCTAAACATCACACTTCTAACGCTTTTGTCCCAAAACGTCACTATCACGACGATACCCCAAAACGTCGCTATTCTGAAGATGCTCCCTAAATGTCGCTATAGTGACGCTTGTTGGCAGGATTAAAAAAATTGAGAAAATTTGGGGAAATTTCTGACAATACGTCAAAACTGTCGGAACTAAAGTGTTGGAAAATTGACAATATGTACTAGTGATCATCAATGTCAAGTTCTGACTTGTATTCACTATCCTCTTCATTTCACTTGCATGCATAAGAGACAAACTTGTCTTCTTATTATGTGCTTTAATTATGTACTAAATACCATCCTTAAACAGGTGATACTTGTTCCCATGGTGATGAAATACAACTTTCCTATCATACAGATAAGGACTTCCCAATACAATACCAGATATTTCAAGCAGTACCACATCAAGCTCAACTTCATCAAGAAATTTTGAGTTGATGGCGAATCTTAGTAAGCACTTCCTTGTAACCTGCAATTTTCCATTCTTGCAAATCCAACCCAAAGGATATGGTCTTGGATGTTTAATAGTTTCAAGGCCTAGCTGCTTAACCAAATCTTAGGAAATCAAGTTAGCTTGTGACCCACTATCAAAAATTGTATCAATATTGGTTTGCTTATAGACAACTCTAATGTGGAAAATTTCTATTTTTGTATCTTCGTCATGAGTATCATTTGAACAATTTGAAGAACTAGTGCTTGAAACATGTTTACCTTTCAAACCCATGGCTATAATTTTTGGCTCATCTCCTGAATCTGACCCTAAATCTTGTTCAGCTATAGCAACATTTTTTCCCTTCTCTTTGGCTTTCAATCTATTTAGTTTCGATTTTGGATGAAGTTGCGAACAGTGGTCTTCATCATGGCCAGTCTTTGAATAGTTTTTGCATGTGAGATTTTCCTTCTCTTTTTTATAGAAATATTTATTTTTCCTCTTCCATAAAACTTTGCTTTACCTTTACCCTCACTTTCCTCTTTCTCCTCTATGCCTTGCTTTCCCCTTGCCTCTAAGTGTGTGGCTTGTACACAAACTTCATCTAAATTTCTTGGGTTAAACATAATAATAGTATGCTTCAAATAGGAATATAAACCTCCAATATATTTTAAGAGTGTTTCTTGGGAATTAAAATTTACTCCTAACAACAAAGCTCTCTTTCTAAACTCCTAGGTATAATCTTGAACTGTTTGACCCTTGAGCTGCCTAAAAATTTTCCAACTCATAATATATTTTTGCATGTAAGCTAAAGGATAAAATTTTCTTTTAATGGTAGAAATAAACTCAACCCAAGTGATGGATATCTTACCATGGATTCGCATTTCCTCTTGAGTCTTTGCTTCCCACCAGACTAGTGTTTCTCCTTCTAGCCTCAATGAAGCCAACTGGATATTTATGTCATCTTCATGAAGGTTTTAAATTCTAAAATACACCTCCAAGTGAAGTATCCAATTGTCTAACTTCTCTGCATTTACCTCGCCATTTTACATGGGTAATTCAAACTTTGTCCAATTTGAGTAATAGAGTATTTTCTTTTGGGGTCTTGGAATGAGTATGGGTATGGGTGGTTTTTGTGGTGGAAGTGGAAGATGAAGCTGATGGTGATGATGAGGATGATGAATATGGTGGAGATGGAGGTGGCTTTCCTCCACTGCCCTTTGAACTCTTCTCTTCGTCCTTCTTATCATTTGAAGTTCCTTATCCATGTGGGAACTTAGAACCTCCTCCTACCATTCCACCAGTGAATGCATTAAACATAATCTTGACCATCCTCTTCACGTCATTGAATTATTTCCTGACATCCTCATCTTCTGAGTGTCCTTAATTATCTCCAACACCTGACATGATGGTTTCAAATTCAACTTCAGTTTCTGGTGCAATTTTGACCTCCTCAACCTCAAACAGAGACAACCCTTGAGGTGCTCTAGGTGCAACTTCGGAGTGAAAATTTAGGTGCATATGGTGTCCTTGTGCCTCTCCCTCTTCTTGTCCTAACCTCAGGACTAGCAACCAACAATTTCCCTTCCCCTCTTTGCAATATTAACCTTGTAAGCATCACAAAGTTGCAACTCTTAAAACTCTTCTCCACAAACTCTAGAAAAGCAAGAAAATAACCTTAAGAAACTTGATGCTCTGATACCACTTGATCTGAACTTGTATTTTAGTTTTTTTGTGCTAATTAAAAGTTCAAAATTATAATTTATTTGCTTCTTGTTTTCTTATGGTGCTTTAGTTTCCTTGGTGCAGGCGAGTGTCAAAATAGGAAATTGTATTGAGTTTTATGTTGAAATTAATGAAAAATAAGCAGCATAAGTAAAAAAAAAAAAAAAGTGCATCAAACCATAAACAGATCCATCAACACAAGTTTTTTATCAAGGATTTCACCCCTCCTGGGCTACATCTCCTTGGTCCAACTCCATAGCTTGGGCCTCTTATATTAACTCAAATTTGGAAAAATTGTTGTGTACATTATTCAAATGCTCTTGAAACCTATTCTATTTTCTTCAGAACATACAAATCATCTAAAAATGACTATCCAATTACCGAAAACTGACTCTGGCTGGTCCAGAATTGACCTCCTTCCCTGGTGGCCATGGTCTCCCATGAACTTCCATGTAGAAAAGTCACATGTAGAAATCATTTTCAGCCTTTGAAACTTATACCATTGTCTTTGGAATTCCAAAATAATCTAAAATTGACTATTCAGTTTCCAAAAATGGTCGAATATTGCCTCCATTATGGCAAAACAAATTTCCCTAGTTTTCTTCCACTAAAACTGGAGGAACTATAGCTAACCCCGCCAAAACTGGGGGTCCGCCGGATTTTGCGTGCTCCACCAAAGAGCCACCAACTTAAACTGTGTGTTTAATTAATATAACTATAGTTTAGTTTAATTAAGCTCGACGCTAAACGCGCTTAGTAGTTAAGCTCTGGCGCTGGTCACGTGGACAGGGGGCTGGCCCTCTCCTCCATCCATTGGCGCAGAATTAAAGGCTCATATCCCAGCGCGTTGCAAAGGCTTCCAAGTTTCATGCAGATGGCACGTTGGTTAGAAGGTTGGCTTGTGGGGTGGAGGTCCGGGGTTCAAACACGACCCCGCTCCCATTACTCCAGGCCTTTTTCATATAAATAACATGGACATTGTAATTTGATTAACCCATCGAACATATCATTTATGTGGACCTTTGCTTTAGAATGCAAACTATGGTTTTGAATGCGTAATTTAAATTTGGTCTAGTATATATTTAAATATAATTTAATATAACATATATATAATATATATTATTTAATATGATATATATATATATATAATATTTAAATCATAATTAAATAAAATAAATACAATTCCACCTTAGAACCATTAGGATAATTTCACCCACATAGATCAAACTGACGAATTAAAAAGTGCCACTTGTCATAACCTCATTGACAGAAACCTGAAGAATATTCCCAGAAGATTCTCTTTTGCTGACTCGACTGCCATGTCAGCAACCTGTTCAATTTGCAATTTTTTTAATTGTTTGAGTAAATGGACAACAGGCCATAACTTACTCATACGAACTCGGATTTTGATGAAACGAGCTGCGTTGGAATCCTGGTGATGAGTTCTACACTGTCGTCCTAGTTTTGAGAAATTCTAATTTTTTTTATTTTTGAGCTAAATACTGAACACCTGATCACTTTAACCCTTCATCCCACTCATAAAACCCTAAAGAAGGAGCTAGCATGTTTAGGAAATGAAATAAAGACAATTTCTCTTGTTTCAAATGTTTAAGTGACAAAAAAAGTTCAAAAGAAAAAAAATTTCCTTACTGTCTCATTAAAAGTAGCAAAAAATTCATTTCAAGTGTCAAAGGTTTAAAGAGGTCCATTCTATCCTATTATATCATTCGAAGAAAAAAATTTCATTTCCCAAATGTCAAAGACAACTTGTCTTGTTTTGAAAAGGTCATTTCCAAATGTAAAATGTTCAAAATTCATTTCAAATGTCAAAAGGTAAAGGGGGCCTCTCAAGCTTATAAAAGGCCAAAACATAAATCATTTTCATTCATTGATATCCCTTGATGTGTGGAAGACCACCTCTCTACCTCAATTGCACTCCAAAGGTGTTCCAACTCCAAAATCCAAGGCTCAAATTCCCTTAAAAATCCATTTTCTACCCTTCAAAAAACTGTTGTTGCGCCTTTTTCCCCTCTTGTTACGCTTCTGGGCAACACTATTACGCTTTTGGCCACCAGTGTTACAGTTATGTAGGGTGCTATGCAACAGTTCTGAGCGCTAAGAAACCACTATTGTTACATTTTTCCTCCACATTGTTACGCTTCTGTAGATGTATGTTACGCTTCTGGAGGAGAAGTAGTTTTCAATTTTGAGCTCCAAAAACCTCCAAACCAGCTCACTACTTGGCTCCACTACCTTATGCAACTCTCATAAAAGTTAAATCTCTTCTCTCATGCCATATTTTGATAAAAAAATTTGGGTGTTTAAACATTTTCATGCTCACTTATGTTTTCTTTATATTTTCACTTGTCCATATCTATAAAAAAAATTAATTCGAAAAACCCTAACCTATCCCTCCTACCTAAACCATAACCCACACATTTCATACACCTTATCCACACATTCCTATCATATACACCATCCCTAACATGTCAAATTCAATAAAACCCTATATTATAGCTATTTCACAGTGAAAAAAACTTAAAATTTTCTGTTTTTTCTAGATTTTGACACCCTACACACATCCATTTTTCCTCATTCCACTTTCAGTATGGAGCTAAGATGTTACTCTATGCACTAAATTTTTCTTAGAGTTTTTTCTCAGCTCCATGGCCCTCATTTCACCTTCTAAACCTACATCACTTCTACACTAGCTATTCTCATATTCAAACATTGATAATTTATTGTATTTTTATCATTTTTCCACCTTCCTCACACTCATTTTCCCTCATTCCACCCAAAACTTGGAGCTAACACACAAATCAACTCACTCAATTTTTTTCTATAATTTCTCTCAGCTTCATGATCCTTCATCTCATCTGCTAAACTCACACTTTCCTACAATATGTCTTTCAAGATTTCCATGCATTCACCCATCTCATTAACACTCTATGGTTTTCATCATTCCATTGACAAATACAATGTAAAGTGATAAGAAGAGCTTCAAGGGAGGGTGCCACCTCAGGCTAGAACCCTTCACAATTCATGAAATAAATGCTTCACCATTGGCCTGAAGATGCTTTGAGAGAGCTCAATGTTTGAGATTTTGTGAAAAGCTTATGGAAGAGGGGTGTCATTTTCAATTGGCTAGCCTATTTTCTACAAGATACAACATAGGAAATGTCACTATTGCCGGTATGGAGATAATCCTATCAACAAACCTAATTTCTTCAACAATAGGTATCCCTTGTCATGGAAAGCAGTGGTTCAATGTCATGGAGTTAGACATTGAAAACCACAAACAATTTCTCAAGCCTCATGCTAGAGAGGAGCCACACTACCTTTTTCCTTTCAGACATCTCGGAAACAATTATGCTCCTCTGATGATGTGCATAATGAAGCACTTCACATGTGAAGGAAGATTCTCCAGGTTGTATAGGTATCATATCATGTTGTTGATGCATTTAACCTCTTTCAAAACACTTGATTCTCCATATTATTTGTACAGGAGTTTGATTAAGATGACTAATAAGGTTCAGAGTAGAATACAAGATCATCACACTAGTATTTTTCATCATGTTCTGATCAAGCTCATTGTATTGCATCAACTGTCCTCCATCAACATGACTTGGGAAATTTTCTTGGAGAGATTATTAGTAGCGCCTACCATTAGCCCTTCTATATTGCCTAGTACATCATCAGCACAACCAATGGAGGTTGGCTCTTCTATCATGCCCACTCAACCTTCATATGATCCTAGGGTTTTTGAGTTTACTCACACCTATGAGATGGGTAAGAGACAAGTATTTGCGCCCAAGTCTGCCAAAAATGTTCTTACACTTGACACCATTGTGGGACAATGTGAGATAGAGGAGTAGCCTCTTTTGCATCAGCATAGTGAATCAACGCCATTAGAGGTTGAGATAGCAGAGAAAGTGGTGGTTATATTAGCTAAATAGATCATCAGAGAAAAATATGAGGAAATAGAAAAATTGAAGAAGATGTTTTATATTTCTAACTCTCAAATCACTTTCTTATAGCAAGAAAAATTTCATTTCAAAGTGAATCAACTCCTATAAAGCAACTGCAAGTCACACCTAGAGGAAATAAAAGGTAAAGGTAAGGAGGTTATTGTTGTTGACCAAATGTAGGATATGGAGGCTGAGACACAATCAATAAGGCCAAAAAAAAGAGGCCTCAAAAGGGCACTGGAGTGAGAAAGACAGCCAACTCATCCGCCTGAATAGTTGACCTTTGATGAGATTATGGCCATGGAGATTAATGAATATAGAGAGCTTTGGTTTTCAATATTAAATGAGCATTTGGAGAAGCTCTTGAAGAGGGTTAAGAGGGACAATAAGTTACAAAGACACATGGTAAACCACCATCGCACCAGGAACACAATTTCTCAAATAAGGCTAAAATAATTGAATAAATAAGGCCTTCCCATGGGTATTTTTGTAAAATTCAATATGTTCTGGAAACTAGACACATAGTTCTAGTTGGCCGTTCTTTCAGAAGTGGATTTGAACTCCTAAAGGTCCCTCAAAAGTGCCTCTAAATTTTTATTACGCTTCTGCAAATTTTTGTTACCCTTTTATCAGAAATTATCACAAATTCGAGGTATTGTTGTCCTATGCATTGGAATTAGATTTATCGAGTTGGTTTTTCTTCCTATCATGAGGGAATATGTAATTAATGTAAGGGACAAACACATCTAGTTCATAGCTAAAATTCAGGGAATGGTTTCTAACCTCCCTAGAAACTAGCAAATAACTCGTCTTATGTATTTATGATCCATTTTGGATGAGCGCTTTGTAGGTTTATGCAGTCGCATGGTTTATACGATGCCATTATCTGACTGCATATAGTTAGGGCAGATCTCATCGTATCTGCTGCAACCACACCTCCTCCCATTTCATTGCACTACGTTCATCACGCTATAACCACACCTTTTCTGGACGCTGTCATGATCTCTCCATCACCTTTGTTCCCTTCTACCCTAACCGCTTCCATGGAAGAATATCTAGTCGATTACATGCCAGATTCTTTGGAAGGGGTGTCGATCTAGACCACATCCTCACCGTACATTTCTCCATCTATTGTTTCGCTGGCACAAAACTCCCTATCTCCCCCGACAGGTGGACCTAGGATTTCCACATGGCCACACCTCATTTTTGTCGATTCTCCAAGTCTGGAATACCCTCTACCCTCGAAATATACTCCTTATACACTGTTAGAGCACATTACACCCTTCTCCGAGACCTATCTAGCTCCCCAACACCCTCTATCTCTGACATCCATCCATTTCATCACCACATATATTCATCCATCTGCATCATCCCACCTAGGTGAAGGTGCCTCCAACCCTTCTCCCCTGGTTACACTTCCCACGGGAATTGTAGACATACCTTTGGAGGGTATCTTTCCCCACGATCTACCGTGGTCAGATTCGTGCCCACCCTCGTCGAGTTTTTTTTCCAGAACTGTCTCCATGTCTTCGCCATTGTATGAAGTAGGGCCTTCTGAGGATCCGATTACTGAGGCCGAACCTAACCCTCCCTCTCAAGGTGCACACTCGAGGGGCCTCAGGCATAACAGGTGCGTCAAAGCTCACAATAAGGGCATCGATCTATCTTTTGGAGACAATCTTAGAATGGGTGAGGTACTGGACACCGCGGATCGTGTTTTGGTTGGACATGTGAGGGGACAGAAATGCAATTTGGTGAGGATCCATCTACGGAATATGGAGATATGGGGAAAATTTCTTGAGCCTCTGCCCTCTATCATCATCCTTCCTCGCGGAAGGTTAGCTTCCAGTGCCCGGAGCACCTTCATTGGGTACTCTCTCGATACTGGCATATTGAACAGGACCTGGTGCTTCTAAAGTATTGGAGTCTATTATTTGATTTTGAATGGGAAAACTTGGGAGCTAGCCCCATCTGGGCTCGCCTTCCTGCATTGAATTTATGGTCATAGGACACTTTCGTGCACATAGGGAACGCACTTGGCACCTTCCTGGATTATGATAAATATTTCACTGCTATCGGGGTCATGACAATGGCATGCATATTGGTTCACTTAGACACAAGGGAGGGCTTGGAAGAATCCATCATCCTTAGATGGAAGCAGTTCTCCAGGACGCAACCACTAGATTATAAGGGTGTACCTTTTTGATGTCGCATATGTCATTCAGTGGGACATATTTACAAGGAATTCCCATTACTTCAGAAGCAGGATGCACCTATTATATCATCTGAGCCTGCCTCTGAGGCAATCTCCACCGCTCTACCTTCTACTCGGAAGCCACCTCCTTGCGAACGGGCACAATGGTCGAAAGAGCAGGCTACTGGACCTGCTTTTGGCACTTCTCAACCTCCATCTCTGTGCATTACTCGATCTAAGGCGACCGCGTCGCTTCACTCATCAGGTATTTCTTTATCTCTTCCCTTTGCATCATCATTTACTTTGGCATCATCTGTTGAGATTTCCACTCTACACATATCCTTTGTTGATACGATTATTCCCTCTATTATATGTCCCCCCCTTGCTCCTCACCCCTCCCCTTATCTGAGACCCCCCCGACCCTCCCAACCCTATCCATCCCCTCCTCTATTATGGAGTCATCATCTGAATCCAGGAGTATTCACTCCTATTTCCTCAGGTCCTTATCCAGGATGTCGACTTCATCAGCCGGAGGTCTAGCCATCATCCCATCCCTAGACCCTTGAAATCATCTTGGGGCCGCCACTCATACATCTCAAAAGCCATCGTTCAGGCTCGACGGGAAGTGGCGGATGGACGCCAAATCACTCATGATTGGGTTCTTAGAGCACAGAAAACCCTCCCTGAGGTTTCTCAATGAAGATACTATCCTTCAATTGTCGTGGCATGGAAAGCTCTGCTAAAAAACTTTCCCTTGGTAGATTATTTGATACTACCCCAGTCAATGTGATTTTTTTGCAAGAGACTCTTGGCTAAGAGGAGATGGTTATGCAAGCACTCCATGATTTTCACCCTGATTGGATTTTCCATGCCATGGATGCACGGGGACGACCTGGAGGCATAGCGCTCGGTCTCAACCCCAGATCATTCACGCTCTGCAATCTCTGGGGAGGTGAGGGATTTATCAGTGCAGATATCATTTCGACCGATTTTGGTAGTGAATTTCACATCATTAACATATATGGACCATGTACAGATCGTATCATATTTTGGGAACACCTGCTCACACTCTCCCTCCTAGACGCAAAGAACCTCATTATGGGAGGTGATTTGAACTTCTTGCTCGTACAGGCAGAATCCTAGGGACACTATGCTCATATTGACCCCCTATGTAATATTCCTATTTTGATAGGAATATTCAATTTCATTTTGTTTTCGTTGTTCAAAGAATAATTATGTAAAGGAGGGTCAAAAACTCCTAATAAAAGAATAAATACATGCCCAATGTGAACAGAGGCAAATCAAGGTTGTCTTAATAAAATCCACTTGTGTATGAAACACGATTGAGACATTTGACTGGGTGAGCAGGACCAAATCACAACATAGTCCAGATGCATTGAACCTCCTGGTTGATCAGCGCAGTTCTAGAAGGAGTTCCTCCATGTGAAAAGGGTTAAATGAATGAAGGTGGTTTAGGGTTTTGGCAAGCTCTCATCTTATAAAAGGAAGGGGAAGGCAACATGTTGAGGTTGTTCATGATTTTTTTTTCTGAATTTCTGTCTGTTTAGACAAACAGATTTCCTGGCTGCTTAGCCTAGATTGCATTGGAATTTTTTGTTTAGGGGTTCCATCTCTTCCCATTGAGGAGCTCTTGGGAGGGCTTGTATTTCTTGTCCACTATCTAGTTGGAGACCAAGCTTCTACTTCCAAATGCAACGTAGATATAGTGAGGGTTTTCTTACTTTTGTAAGCTACAGCAAGTGGAACTCTAGATCTTTTTAGATCTAGCTTATATTGGAGCCTCTTCTCAGTGAGTGTGTCTTTTAACCTCCTGGAAGAGTGCATCCATTGTCTGAGCTTTGTTTTTTATCTTGGCATCAAGACAAAGTGTTCTCCATCCTCAACCTCACAGTTCCTTGAAGATACTGTGTCCTTTTTGCAGGCATAGTTGCAGTGGGGTTTTTGTATCAACTTGGAAGAAAGATCTCTGGTGAAAGGGACCCTGCCCTTCACTGTGGTGATCCATGGATTGGCCAACAAATCCATGTTCATTTCAGATCTGATCTGTTCTGTATCATATTCTTCTGGAATTTCTAAATATTACTACAGATCTGTGGCTTAGATCTCAGATCTACTCATTGATATCCATCTTTTGCTGAGATCCCCAAGGGGAGTGTAAAGAAGAGCCTCTTTAGAATATGGATCTGTAATAGATCTATGCTTTTATTTAAGGATCTACCCTAGATCTGAAATATAATGAAATACTACTTCAGCCTCTTGAAAATTACGTTGTCAATCTCATTCTACATTTTCTTGTGTTGTAGTGTCTCATTTTGGAGCCTTGATCCACGAAAACTTATGTCTTTATCTAATATATTGCATAAATCATATAATAGGGCTGAGTCAATAATTTTCATACTTATTTTCAACTAATTCCTTCAGAAATTTATGTTGCATATGCTTCAGTCACATTCTGCATACTCTAGGTCATGGAAATCAACATTTTTAAGCCATTTCGGGAGTGGGAGAGTTTTTTAACATAGCTAGAATTAGTTTTTTGGGCTGAAATTTGGTATGGGAGTTGCACATAACCTAAGGTAAAGGAAACAACCGTCATCCCTCCTTATTTTTACGCACATCCCTGAAATTAATCATTTTAGGGCATAAATCATTGTTTTTCCCCACCCTTTTTAGTCAAGAAGTGAAGTAAAGTTGTTGATGTTGTTTAGAATGAAGGATATGTAATATAAAATAAGTTATAAGTGATTAATTTCTTCTCTCCAACTTTAGAATACCTTAGGGTATTCTTATTGTTGTAGAAAATTCCAGATTTGGAATATTACAGTGGAGCAAGATCTTTGGCTCAACCTGTGGCCTTCCAGCCAAAGTGCTATAAAGAGTAGGAGAGAACAAAATTATGGAGAGGATGAGATTTCTCTCATCAATTTTCAGATCTAATAAGAAAGAAGAAGAAGAGTGCAATGAAACTCCTAGAGGGTTTCATGAAGAAGAAAGTTGCAGTGAGACCTCTAGATGGTTTCAAGAGGAAGAAGAAGGCCCATGCACT
Organism: Pinus albicaulis; assembly: GCA_034641835.2. Lineage (NCBI taxonomy): Eukaryota > Viridiplantae > Streptophyta > Pinopsida > Pinales > Pinaceae > Pinus > Pinus albicaulis. The sequence goes on from CM076577.1 coordinate 760,534,879, forward strand.
TCATGTTCTCATAGAGGAAGTGGAGAGAAAGAATACCACTTAGAACATGAGATCCTGAGTGGGTATTTCGCAGAATATAAGTGCCAACCTAGGGCTTTCAAAGAGACCCTAAATTTTCCTCATTTTATTCAACTGAGAGAAGAAAGACGACCATGCAGTAAGAGAATGATAAGACCATGCAGTAAGAGAATGATAAGAGGCAACAGATTTCGGTTGTCTACATTTTATGGATCACTCAAGTGTGCAGCAAAGACTTGGGTAATGAAGCTAGAATAATTTTTCCTACTACATCTAGTGGTGGGGAAAGAGGTTGTGGAGATCTCAGCGCTGCACTTGGAAGGCAAGGAAAGCTCTTGGTGGATCAACCATGAAGGTCATGCAAGAGTATCTACTTTTGCTGATTTTATCCATCAAGTAGTTAGGATATTTGACAGTAGAAGACCAGAGGAGGAGGATTCCTCTTCTCCACTTGAAGAGCCTTGTACCAGCACTGTCACTTTCATGGAGGGGCAGCCATCTGTAGCAGTAGTTGGAACAGCCAACACATTGAAGAGACAAACCCTTGCAGCCATACAAGAGGTTCCCAAGACTCACCAAGCTTGCACAGCACTGTGCAATTTGGGATTGATCCAAGAGGGGATGAACATTCATTCCTTTGCACCTTATTTGAGTTGCATGCAGCATGAGGAGTTAGGGTGCAAGATGGTGGGAGGCATGATGAATTTTGTGCCACTTCCTATTGGTTTTTGGCCTTCAGCACACTTGGATTATTTTGGATCCAAGAGGATCATTGATGAGAAGTCTTTTCTGAAATATTTCCAAGGGGTTACATCTCAACTTCCCATGAGGTGTAAGGAGGAATACTTGCTTTGGGAGATTGGTAGTCTTCATTGGGAAGATTCCAAAGGAGAAAATGATTGGAGGCATCCACCTTTGGATGAAGAGTCTTCTTCTCAAAAAGAAGACATGAAGATTCATCTTTCAGAGGTAGACCGAGATCTAAGGTCTCCTATTGAGGATAAGGCATTTTCTACCTTGGAAGGAAATTATAGGGGTGAAAACGCAGTCATGACAGAGGCATCTCTAGCATTTCATGTAGAAGGAGAAGAAGCAGCTGCTCCAAGAAGAGAAGCTCTTGCATTCTTGCAAGGAGTTTCAAAGAGTCTCACATATAGAAATTTTGGCACAATCTATGAGCAGCATGTGCCATCAATATCAGATGGTGAGGTCATGAATACTGCAGAAGATGAAGAGGAGGGAAAAATTCATTGGGAAAGAAACATTTACCCCTCTTTATTTCAGAAGAGTGATGTACTAAGAAGGCATGGAGATCTATGCAAGACAAGCTAGGACATATCAGTCCATACATCTTTCTATTGTGATCTATGCCTTGATTTCTCCTTACTTGGAAGAAGCCCTCTAGGGAAACTTCTTGATGGAAAGAGCAAAGTGTTCTCTCAACCTTGTATAGTGATGATACATTTAGCCAAGGGAGAGACTTTTACAGTGTTGGATACTTTGGGTAAGAAGCATGCTTATGTCAATCACATTCTATTTTATCCATCAAGTAATCAGGATATTTGACAGTATAAGACCAGAGGAGGAGGAGTCATCTTCTCCACTTGAAGAGCCTTGTACCAGCGTTGTCACTTTCATGGAGGGGCAGCCATCTATAGCAGTAGTTGGAACAACCAACACATTGAAGAGAGGAACCCTTGTAGCCATACAAGAGGTTCCCAAGACTCACCAAGCTTGCACAGCGCTGTGCAATTTGGGATTGATCCAAGAGGGGATGAACATTCATTCCTTTGCACCTTATTTGAGTTGCATGCAACATGAGGAGTTAGGGTGCAAGATGATGGGAGGCATGATGAATTTTGTGCCACTTCCTATTGGTGTTTGGCCTTCAACACACTTGGATTCTTTTGGATCCAAGAGGATCATTGATGAGAGGTATTTTCTGAAATATTTCCAAGGGGTTACATCTCAACTTCCCATGAGGTGTAAGGAGGAATACTTGCTTTGGGAGATTGGTAGTCTTCATTGGGAAGATTCCAAAGGAGAAAATGATTGGAGGCATCCACCTTTGGATGAAGATTCATCTTTCAAAGGTAGACCGAGATCTAAGGTCTCCTATTGAGGATGAGGCATTTTCTACCTTGGAAGTAAAGGATAGGGGTGAAAATGCAGTCATGACAGAGGCATCTCTAGCATTTCATGTAGAAGGAGAAGAAGCAACCGCTCCAAGAAGAGAAGCTCTTGCATTCTTGCAAGGAGTTTCAAAGAGTCTCACATATAGAAATTTTGGCACAATATATGAGCATAATGTGCCATCAATATCAGATGGTGAGGTCCTGAATACTGCAGAAGATGAAGAGGAGGGAAAACTTCATTGGGAAAGAAACATTTACCCCTCTTTATTTCAGAAGAGTGATGTACTAAGAAGGCATGGAGATCTATGCAAGACAAGCTAGGACACATCAGTCCATACATCTTTCTATTATGATCTATGCCTTGATGTCTCCTTACTTGGAAGAAGCCCTCTAGGGAAACTCCTTGATGGAAAGAGCAAAGTGTTCTCTCAACCTTGTATAGTGATGATACATTTAGCCAAGGGAGAGACTATTACAGCGTTGGAGACTTTGGGTAAGAAGCATGCTTATGTCAATCACATTCTATTTTATGATTGCATGCATTCTTTTACTTTTCATGTGCAGGCCATGACTCCTAAGAGGAGTGTCATACCTTATAAACTTCATGGCCAACTATGGGCCAGAACTATTCTCAAGTATGGCCACTCCCTTGATGGGTTAAGGGAGGTCTTGCAGCATGATGGGTGCTTCCCTAAAGCACAAAATATACATTTCACCTTCAACCTTGGTGGAATGATGAGGGAAGCAAGTAAGTGGCATGTAAACCACTTACCACATCTAGATCTAAAGCAAGGAGGAGATGACCTACGCTGGTTTCTATTGGGTGAGTGTGGGTACCACCCAAGGTTTTTGATTTTCTTGTCTCATGCCTTGCATCTCAAGAAAAGAATGCATAAGGAGGAGGCATGGTTGCTATGGTTGACAAGAAGAAAGTATGGACACCCCATGATGAATTCCATGTCCATACATTTACTTATGTCTATGATGTATGTACATGTATTTCTGTTTAGAATGAATATCATAATCATGTATGTACTTTGGGTTGGGAGAAATTGTAACCTTCTCATGAGATGGCATAAGGGAGCTTGTTTGTATCATGATGATAATAATGCTCCAATATTTGTTATGAACATGAGAGGAGGAATGACACATTGGTTGAGTGTGTCCTTTTGGAATGAAATCTCCCACATTCATTCATGCTTCAAGAGGAGAGTAGGACATTGTGTGGCTGCTACATTATATCATTTGTTTCCTTATGCTAGAAGCCATATGTTGGGCTTATGTCATTGGAAAAATTCTCTCACTTGGGAGAATTTGCAGTAATACATGTGTTGTTTGCATCATATTCAACCAACACCTATTACTCTCTACTATTTCCAAGCTTTGGAGAAGCTTTTTGCAACAAGAAGGTGGTGGGATGGCCACTTATTGTACTATGATTTGAGGCAACAAGATGAAGGACAATGCTGGTCTCAAAGGAGGGAATATTTTCGCCATCCAATATATCATATGAAACTTAGCCCATATTTATTTTGGAGCACATATGGTGAAGATACTTTATTCACTATATGCATGGAAGATTGGGCAAGAAGGCTCACTGTGATCCATGAAAGGAATCATGAAGTTCCAAGTCTCTTTTGGCTTCATGAGGACTATATTGTTGCAGCCCAAGATCATCAGCTCCATATGTATCATAAATTGATGCAGGGCTAGGCCTGCAAACCCAGAATCTTTCTTCTCTGTGCATATCAGCGTGCATCTCAGCTTCTTACCCAAATCAAAAACCTCAATAGCTGGAAATTTCACAACTGTACAATTTACATGCGGAAGCTTTTCCAAACATATGGTTTAAAACCATTGTATAAAATCATTTCATTGGGATAAATAACAATTTCATATTGGTTCATTCATATATGGCCAGATTCAATTAAAAGACTGCGCCCCTTCTTCTAATATTCAATTTGACATTATCTTAATTGACCCATCTTGACACGGCAACATTACTATGCATTTTTTTATCCTTTCATTTCAATCAAACCAAATATAAATGTGCCTTTCCCATTCTTCTTACCAGCTCTTAAAATTGAATGCCAGAACTTCATACTTACCCAATGCTGCCTTCAACGAATTTGCCAGACTTATATTTCTGCGTTCTCCAGCATCTTACTGTTCTTCCACGCAACCTCAATCAAATTCTGAAAAGATTTCAACAAAATCCTCTACGCCCACACTTGAAACTACTTGTTTTTTTAATGCCAGCACTCCCAAACTTACAATTTACCAAAATTCAAATGGGCAAATTAACTTACTGGAAAATTAACTTACTTACTGCAGATCTTTCACTGTTTGTTCACTTCTGGTTTCCACTCAATGATGCATCGAAATTTACTTCTGCTTCAAAGGTAATTCGCACCTCTGCAATTCTAATTCACTAAACACGATTTTTCCAGCGCTTATCAAAATCGATTTCTTTTTTATTCATTATAAAAGATATGAGAACACATCTACGACATTACCATCACCTGCGTTCCTGGGCTTGACTTTATTTAATTCCATTCCTTTTCGGTTTTTGGGTTTCCATCGATTTGTTTCATCGTAAAAATCCAACTTATAAAACGATCTCAGCAAACAATGTTCTGCAAATCGATACCACTGTTAGAACCCACATTCATTTACACTTACTTATATTCAATTTGCCATCATTCGCCTTTTATGAAGCTTCTACAGGTTAATGTTCACTGTGCGTTCCAATTTTTCCAACGTTGTTCATCCAAAACCCAATTTGACATTTTATCTGTGCTTTTATTCAATTAACAATTTCAATTTAGTGATACCGATCCATGCAATGATATACAGAACCAGACAGACTTTTAAAATATTGCCCCTCTAATTCCCGTTCAGTTCTTCTGCTATGCCCATTTCATAAATTCAGATCTTATTCAAAAGTCAATAACGACACACAATTTCAAAAGGCCTCCAGATTTTGATCTTCGACTTGCCAATTCGGTTCTTGGCAACTACCAATTGGCATTTTCATTACAAAACATGATTTTAATTAAATCGAATCTGTCCTCAATAATAAATCAACTGTATTCAATTTAATTATTCCAGCAGCAGAGATTAACTTCTATTCAGATCGATTTCCCATTACATTGCAAAATGGCATTAACAACGATTTCACTACCAGATTATATAAAATGGGCTTTCCCCATTTAAAAACCAATTACAGAAAATATACTCCACTCCAGGAATCGAACCACACAATTATGAAAACATTTTTTACATTAACAATAAAAACACTTACAGACTTTGTCTTTGCCAGTTATTCAACAGTGATGGCCTTACAATTGCCGAAGGCTTACAAGCCTTGGCTGTCCCAGCTTTACTTCTCACACTCACTCACCCTCTCCCATGCCTTTGAGGCTTGATGAATTTATACAATTTTTAAAAATGAACTAATTAAATGCTCAATCCCCTTAATATCTCAACACCACTAGAATATCTCAACAAACCCTATTATCTAGAATCTTATCCCTAAAACTTAGAAACTAATTCCAACTTAGGCTCCCTCATTAATTCTAAATAATCTAGAAACTAATTTCTCTCACAGTTACAATTTCTCATAAATAATTAATTAAAAACATAATTAATCACTCAAAACTATTATTAATATTTACATGGAATTAAGAAATTCTCAAAAATATGAGACCCCTATTTCTACTAAAATACAATGATAATATTGAGCTGGATGCTCCTGCATCATAAATGGAGGGAGAGACAGCGTGAGTTGAGTATTCCTATCTCTCACTTCCAGCCATGGAGCCCCTACACATTGCATATGGTGGGGAAAGGTGACTATTTCTTTGAGTTGTCTAGGATGGCTCACTTTGTTTGTATGATAGCAGGGAGATTGGAGTTTCTAATGGGGGTTGGAATGCCCAATATTTACCATCTCTCATACCTTGAAGAGACCAATGGACAGCATATGATTCTTTTATGTATCTCCCACTACTTCATGATGACAGCTATTTGGTGCATCCACCAAAGGCAGACTTGTATTCTTGGGAGGAGACAATTCCATTGGAGATTTTGCAAATTCCTTGTGAGTTGCTTGAGGACAAGCAACATTTTGGAGGGGAGGACTGTAATATTCCTATTTTGATAGGAATATTCAATTTCATTTTGTTTTCTTTGGTCAAAGAATAATTATGTAAAGGAGGGTCAAAAACTCCTAATAAAAGAATAAATACATGCCCAATGTGAACAGAGGCAAATCAGGGCTGTCTTAATAAAATCCACTTGTGTATGAAAAACGATTGAGCCATTTTAATGGGTCAACAGGACCAAATCACAACACATTCTAGATGCATTGAACCTCCTGGTTGATCAACGTAGTTCTAGAAGGAGTTCCTCCATGTGAAAAGGGTTAAATGAATGAAGGTGGTTTAGGGTTTTGGCAAGCTCTCATCTTATAAAAGGAAGGGGAAGGCAACATGTTGAGGTTGTTCATGATTTTATTTCTGAATTTCTGTCTGTTTAGACAAACATATTTCTTGGTTTCTTAGCCTAGATTGCATTGGAATTTCATGTTTAGGAGTTCCATCTCTTCCCATTAAGGAGCTCTTAGGATGGCTTGTATTGCTTGTCCACTATCTGGTTGGAGACCAAGCTTCTACTTCCAACTGCAACGCAGATCCAGTGAGGGTTTGATTGCTTTTTTAAGCTGCAGCAAGTGGAACTCTAGATCTGTTCAAATCTAGCTTATATTGGAGCCTCTTCTCAGTGAGTGTGTCTTTTAACCTCCTGGAAGAGTGCATCCATTATCTGAGCTTTAGTTTTGATCTTGGAATCAGGCCAAAGTGTTATCCATCCTCAACTGCGTAGTTCCTTGAAGATATTGTGTCCTTTTTGCAGGCAGAGTTGCAGTGGGATTTTTGTATCAGCTTGGAGGAAAGATCTCTGGTGAAAGGGACCCTTCCCTTCACTGTGGTGATCCATGGATTGGCCAACAAATCCATGTTCATTTCAGATATGATCTGATGTGTATCATATGCTTCAGGAATTTCTGAAGATTACTTCATATCTGTGGCTTAGATCTCAGATCTACTCATTGATATCCATATTTTGCTGAGATCCCCAAGGGGAGTGTAAAGAAGAGCCTCTTCGGCATATGGATCTGTAATAGATATATGTTTTTATGAAATTATCTGCCCTATATCTGAAATATAATGAAATACTACTTCAGCCTCTTGAAAATTACGTTGTCAATCTCATTCTGCATTTTCTTGTGTTGTAGTGTCTCATTTTGGAGCCTTGATCCATGAAAACTTCTGTCTTTATCTAATATATTGCATAAATCATATCATAGGTCTGATTCACTGATTTTAATACTTATTTTCACCTAATTCCTTCATAAATTTACGCTGCATATGCTTCAGTCACATTCTGCATACTCTAGGTCATGGGAAATCAACATTTTTAAGCCATTCCGGGAGTGGGAGAGTTGTTTAACATGGCTAGTGTTATTTGTTTGGGCTGAAATTTGGTATGGGAGTTTCAAATAACCTAAGATAAAGGAACCAACCGTCATCCCTCCTTATTTTTATGCACATACCTGAAATTAATCATTTTAGGGCATAAATCATTGTTTTTCCCCACCCTTTTGAGTCAAGAAGTGAAGTAAAGTTGTTGCTGTTGTTTAGAATGAAGGATATGTAATCTAACATCAGTTATAAGTGATTAATTACTACTCTCCAACTTTAGAATACCTTAAGGTATTATTATTGTCGTAGAAAATTCCAGATTTGGAATATTACACCCTATATGATCCCATTCAGGCTCTCATTGAAGATCATCACCTGGTTGATACCCCTACTCCTTAGATTCAGCAAACATGGCACAATTGAAGAGTTGGATTGGCCTCATTAGCTAGATGACTGGACCAGTTCCTGATTCATGAGGCTATTGCAGAACACACCCCTGTTTATAGACAATGGGTTGGATCGGGTGGGTTTTCTGATCACTCCCCCATTTATTTGAAACTTACTGGTGCTTAACACAAGCCCTGTGCCCCGTTTGAATTCAATGTGACATGGCTCAATAATTCTTCATATACTAAAATTATCACTCATTACTCGACATCCCATTTGGATCCTCTTAATCTCGATCCCTCTACTACTTTTTCATTCAAGATGAAGGAATTTAAGAGGCTCACTACTACATGGGAAAAGGAAAAATGCACTAGGGATGAACAAATATTGACAACCATTGAATCTGAGCTAGAATCCATTAATGACTCGGCGGATCAAGGGTACACATCTAAAGTGTCCAAAGCCTGCATCATTCATTTAGATTCCGATCATACCAATATTCTGAAAGAATGTGAAAAGACATGGAGGCTACGGAGTAGGGCTATTTGGTTGCAAGCTGGTGATGAGCATACCAATTTTTTCCACCAATTTTCAAATGGAAGAAGGGCGATCAATATGATTTGGTAGTTGGAAGATGATGTTGGGAATCAGGCCTGGACCTTTCAACAATTGGCTAACAAGGGGGTCTCACACTTTAAAAATCTTTATAGAGCTCCCCAGATTGCTACACTCCCGGAGATAATCAAGGTGGCAGATCTGTTTCCTAGATTTGTGGGGAAATATGAGGAAGCATCCCTAAATGACCCTATCACGATGATAGAACTTCAGGACACCCTCAAATGGTTTTAGAAGGATAAGATCCTAGGCCTGATGGGTCACCCATTGAATTCTACGTATCATTTTTCAATACTTTGGGTCAAGATATTATCAAGGTGGTGGAGCATTGTAGACAGACTGGCCGATTATATGATGCTTTCAACTCCACCTTCATTTCTCTTATTCCAAAATTTGACTCCCCTCGCACATTTTCTGACTATCGCCCCATATCATAGCCAACCGAATCAAGCCTATACTCTCTGCAAATATTTCACAGAACAATTTTCTTTCCATCACCACTGTCAGGTTCATGAAACCATTGGCACGGCCCAAGAAGCCCTACACTCCATTAAGATTAAGCACCTCAAAGGCATCATCCTCAATATTGACTTGGAAAAGGCATTTGACCACTCCAACTAGTTTTATATCTGAATGTTCCTGACTCATCTGGGTTTCCCCATCCTTTCTATCATGTGTTGCATCACTAATGTATCCTTCAGTGTTCTTATCAACGTGTATGCATCACCCTTTTTTCACTCTGAGAGGGCTTAGAAAAGGGTGCCCACTCCCACCTCTATTTTTTCCTAATCATTATGGAAGCAGTGAGTAGGATTATCTCCCATGAGCGTCGATCTGGTAGACTTATGGGTATCCGCATTGCAGAGGGATGCTCTCTCACTCACCTGCTCTTTGTTAATGATGTGCTTATTTTTCTCAATGGATCGGTGGGGGATATCACTACTTTCTCTTAAATTTTAACATCCTTTAGCCTTGCTACATGCATGGATTGGAATAATCAGAAATCAACATTTTCCATCATTGGCTGCACCCAACAGGAACAAGTACTTGCCTCTCATCGTTTTCCTTTCGTTATTCTGGATATATCAAAAGGTCTCAAGTACCTAGGTTTTCAATTAAAACCACTTGACTATCATAATGTCGATTGGTCTTGGCTCATATCCAAGCTAGAAAAGAGGATATCCATATGGCACCACCATTTTCTCTCTCCGGCCGACAGACTGGCTCTCATCAATTCGGTCTTGGCTGCCACTCCTGTGTATTGTATGTCTTTAGCTTGGATTCTGAAAGGAATTCTCAATAATATCCAATAGATCTGTCGTAGATTCCTATGGATGGGGAAGAAAGAGGGCCATACATTTGCATGGATCAAATGGGACAGCATTGCATTACCTAAGAAATGGGGAGGATGGGGCATCAAAGACTTGGATACAGTTTCAAAATCCCTGTTAGGTCCCTATATTACTAGTATAGTCCCTTATTGTTGTTAGTGTAACCCCCTTATTGTTATTATTGTACCCTTGTAACCCCCATTTTATTATTATTGTGCCCTTAAATTATTATTGTTAGGTCGGCTAAGATTACATTGTGGCCCACTAGGATTACATTATGGCCCCATGGACTCCTATATATAGAAAGGAGGTTTTGTGAATTGTATCATCCAAGAATTGTTCATTCATGTAATGTATTGGAGGTTGCCCCCTCGAAGTGGCTCATTTCTAAGGCATTGATATCTCTTTTCTTCTCTTTTTGGAGTTGGTTACACAACATTTGGTATCAGAGGCTTGGGATTCTAGGGTTTCGCTGCTCCAAACAGGTCATCGTGGCATTTTCTCTATAAATTTTTTTCTACGAAGTTTCAGAAGCTGAAATTTTTAGGGTACGAAGCCGAAATCCTGAGGAATATTTCTAAAAATTTCAGAGCTTGGTTCGTAATATTTTCGGAGATATGATCTGTGGAAGTTAGGTCTTTTTTCAGGCTCCTAAACAAGTCATCGTGGAATTTGCGCTATAATTTTTTTTATACGAGGGTTCAGAATCTGAAATTCATATGGTGCGAAGCTGAAATCCTGAGGAAATTCTTCAAAAAAATTCAGATCTTGGTTCGCAATATTTTTGGAGATATGATCTGTGGAAGGTAGTGCTTTTTCAAGCTCCTGAATTTCATCTGAAAGAGGTGATCGTGGGAAAAGTTCAATAACTCTCTCTCTGGGCATCGGATTGGAGTGCCATAAAAATTGGTCGCAAGTACACAGACTTTAGTTTCTTTGATATCAATTTCAGAGACAAAGGACAAAACAGTGACACGTGGCAAGTCGTACAAGTTCGCTCTACTGAACCAGTCCATAATTAGGTCATTGTGGGAGATTGGACACAACTTTGTCTTGGAGAATCCAAATCAGGTCAGACCTGTGGCATTCAAAAGATAATTCAGAGGGCTACTTCAGTACTGAATTTCAAATATAGAAGAGCCGCAATCACAGAGATAATACAATTTCAATATCGAGCTCCTCAAAAGCAAGTAAAAGGTGTGTATTTGTTTTCCGAATTGCATAAGTCTTGTTTGAAGAATCAAGTTGAATTGATTGCAAGGGCATATTGTAGAATAGATATCAGTATTGGATTATAAAATGGCCCCAAAAAATAATTCAACGCCCATTAAGCCTTTGGAAAGCTCTACTATGACTCATGAAGATGAAGAATTGCAACATGATCTATCAAAATTACAAGAGCAAGTGCAACAAATTTCACTCTCGCAAAGAGCAACAAAAAAAGAAATGGAAGTTTTGAAGAAAGGCATGGAAGCTAAGATGGATGGCGTGGAAGCTAAGATGGATGGCATGGAGGCTAGCATGGAATCTAATATGGATGACATGGAAGCTAAGATCGATGAGAAAATGGAAAACATGAAGAATTTTCTAAAAGTAGACATGGAAGGTTTGACAAAGTTGATACAAGAAAGGTTTCCTAATGGTGAAAAGATCGTAGAAGAACCTCATGATGAGAACAAAATAAATGTTAATTGTGATTTTATAAACTCTAATGTTGGCGGGAAGAACCACCATATTCCAAAGATGGATATGAGGAAGTTTGATGAAAAGGATCCTGTAACATGGATACTACAGATGGAGCAATATTTTGATCTCCATAACGTGCAAAACACACAAAAGGTACGCATTGCAACTTTAAATTTAGAACAAAATACATTTTTATGGTATCGATGGCTTTGCTCCCGTAAAAAAATTTTCACTTGGTCAATTTTTACGGAGGAAATGATAGCACATTATGAGGATACAAAGAGCAACACCTTCTTTAGCCAATTGATAAATCTCAAACAAAAGGGTTTAGTGGGGCAGCACATTGAGGACTTCCAAAAATTGAATATAAGGGTAACTGATATTCGAGAGGAACACAGGATCGATCTCCTCACAGGCACTCTAAAGGATAACATCCAACATGAATTTCGTGTTTTGGAGCCTGATTCATTGGAGAAGGCATTCAGGTTGGCAAGAAAAGTTGAATGTAAAATTATGGCGACAAGGAAGCCTACCACTCAATTCTATAAAGAAAGAAGTGTTGCTACGCCTAGATTTCCACAACCTACAAGGTTGACACCACAACAATTGGAAGAAAAAAGAGCAAAAGGGCTTTGCTACAGTTGTGATAGCAAATACACTAAAGGTCATAAGTGTGCTGAGAAGAAATTATTTTACATAGATTGTGAAGAAGAAGAAGAAAATGAACAAGAAGAGTATATACACCAGGAACCAGCCCTAGAAGAGGAAGAAATGAATCCGACCATATCGTGTAATGCACTGGCAGGAATTACCACTCCTCAAACTCTCAAGATAACAGGACAAATCAAGAAGAAAAAGGTAATAGTGTTGATTGATTCAGGTAGCACCCATAATTTTATTCATTGTAAGGTAGCCAAAGAATTAAATTGTTTCCTATACCCAGCACCAGAATGTCAAGTGATGGTTGCAAATGGAGGAACTATAAATTGCTCGGGAAAATGCCATAATATCAAGCTAACCATGGGGGAATATGTATTGACTAGTCCAATGCTTTCCATTCCTATGGAAGGTGCTGATGTTGTACTAGGAGTACAATGGTTACAATCTTTGGGGACGGTAGCTTTTAATTTTCAAGAATTTTTCTTGAAATTTTTTTCAGAAGGAAAGGAAGTCGAATTACGGGGTATTGAAGGGAATCTGGGAAGGATAATAAGCTCTAATGTCATGACAAAGCTTCTAAAGAAAGAAAAACGAGGCGTAATTGCACAATTATTCTCACTAGAAGTTCCGACATCAAAATCATCTATTTCTGCAGATCTCCAACAAGTCTTGGACAATCATTCCAAGGTGTTTGAAACTCCGAAAGGACTCCCACCTATTCATGATCATGATCATGCTATTCATTTGATTCCAGGAAGTGTTCCTCCAAACATCAGGCCTTATAGAAATCCTTACTTCCAAAAGAGCGAAATTGAACGTATGATTGCAGAAATGTTAGAGGCAGGTATAATTCAACCTAGTCAAAGTTCTTTCTCTGCTCCTGTAGTATTGGTACACAAGAAGGATGGATCATGGAAAATGTGTCCGGATTATAGGGAGATCAATAAGCTCACCATTAAAGACAAATTTCCCATTCCTGTGATTGATGAATTATTGGATGAATTACATGGAGCAATTTATTTTACCAAGTTGGATCTTCGTTCAGGATATCATCAAATTAGAATGAAGACCGAAGATATTCCAAAAACAGCATTTCGAACTCATGAGGGTCATTATGAATTTTTGGTCATGCCTTTTGGCCTTACCAATGCACCTTCTACATTTCAAGGGTTGATGAATTCCATTTTCAAACCCTTCCTTAGAAAATTTGTACTAGTATTTTTTGATGATATACTAATCTATAGCAGGTCTTGGAAGGATTATGTTGAACATGTTGACAGGGTGCTCAAACTATTGCAGGAGAAACAATTATATGCAAAAACATCCAAATGTTTCTTTGGAGTACAAGAGGTGGAATATCTGGGTCATATCGTATCTCACGAGGGTGTTAAAGTAGACCCTAACAAAATTAAAGCCATTAAGGAATGGAAAGTCCCCACAACCATAAAGAAGTTGCGAGGATTTCTCGGGTTAACAGGGCATTATCGCAAGTTTGTTAAGAATTATGGGAGAATAGCAGCACCTCTAACAACATTATTGAAGAAAGATGCATTTTCATGGACTCCTGAAGCAACTAAGGCCTTTGAACGGCTTAAAGAGGCAATGTGCCTAGCACCGGTCTTAGCTACGCCAGACTTCACAAAAACCTTTATTGTGGAAAGTGATGCCTCAGGAAATGGAATTGGTGTGGTTTTAATGCAGGAAGGAAGGCCCGTTGCTTTTGAAAGTCATCCAATCAAAGGAAAGTATTTACAGAAACCTATTTATGAGAAAGAAATGTTAGCAATACTGCATTCACTAAAGAAATGGCGAACTTACCTAATGGGAAGACACTTCAAGGTAAAAACTGATCATGATAGTCTTAAACACTTTTTGGAACAAAGACTATCGTCAGAAGAGCAGCAAAAATGGGTCACAAGATGTTGGGTTATGACTTTGAAATAATCTACAAAAAGGGAAAGCTTAATGTGGTTGCAGATGCACTCTCAAGAAAGAATGAAGAGGTGGAAGCATTGCTTTGTGCCATTTCTATTATCCAACCAGATTGGATAACCGAAGCAAGGGATGAATGGAAGAAGGACAAAGATGTATGGACACTCATTCAAAAGTTGCAGCAAGATCCTAGTACATCTCATACATTTAGTTGGAAAAATGATTCCTTATGGTACAAATATCGCTTATATCTTTGTAAGAATTCCCAACTAAAACAAAAGATTCTTCTCGAATTGCACACTTCTCCTTTAGGAGGACACTCGGGATTTTTAAAAACTTACCACAGGGTGAAGAAAGAATTTTTTTGGGATGGCCTTAAATCTGATATTCAAAAGTTTGTGGCGGAATGTTTGGTTTGCCAGCAGAATAAAATGGAAACAATTAAGACCCTGTGACTTCTACAACCTTTATCCATTCCAAGTCAACGTTGGGAGGAGATTTCAATGGATTTTATCACAGGTTTACCTAAGTCTGAAGGAAAGAGTGTCATCATGGTGGTAGTTGATAGACTTACCAAGTATGCACACTTTTGTGCATTATCTCATCCATTTAAAGCAAGCACAATTGCTACTACATTTATGGACAGAATTCAAAAGCTACATGGAAACCCAAGGGTTATTGTGAGCGACAGAGATCCCATTTTTACTGGAAATTTTTGGACGGAGTTATTTTCTTGTTTGGGTACTCAATTAGCTCATAGCTCATCTTATCATCCTCAATCCGATGGTCAAACCGAGATAGTAAATAAATGTTTGGAAGGATATCTTCGTTGTTTTGTATCTGATAAACAAACACAATGGGTCAAGTGGTTACCTCTCGCTGAATGGTGGTATAACACTTCCTTCCATACCGCAGCAAAAATGACCCCATTTATGGCACTTTATGGATATCATCCACCATCCATCACATCATCTTTAAGGGAAAATTCGAAGGTTCAAGCAGTGGAAGATCACATCGAGCATCAGCAAGAAGTTCTCCAACTCTTAAAGGATAACCTGAATTTTGCACAAAATCGAATGAAACAACAGGCAGATCAACATCGTAGCGAGAGAAGTTTTGATGTAGGAGATTGGGTATTTTTACGGCTACAACCATACAAACAAATGTCCCTCAAGCAAGCAAGGAAGGATAATAAATTATCGCCAAAGTACTATGGTCCTTACAAGGTGTTGCAAAAGATTGGTACTATGGCATACAAATTGGAGCTTCCTGCTTCTTCACGAGTACATCCAATTTTCCATGTTTCATGCTTAAAGAAGGTTATCGGTGAAAATATTCCAGTTCAAACAATAACTTATGGACAGAGGTGGTCACCCATAAATATATCAGACCACAATCGACCATGGATTGGATTTGTAGACCCACATGGAACACTCACCACATTTCCATGGTTTGGAAGGCAAACATCAACCCTCTTTCCTATATAAGGGATGGCCTCTCATGGTATATCAACTTGGGAACTTCAGCCCACATTGGACTGGATCCATGGGCTGGTTGTGGCGGATCTCATCAACTTCCTCCAGAGTTCATTGATCACATCTCACATTCTGGAATCACCTCCATAGATCATATTTCATACCCGACATCCACTTATCTATTTGCCCAAGGTTGGAAGACTGCAATACAACTTGGGTTACCTGAGCAATGGCATGAGGACTGGCATAATTATACTCTAGCTCTTTCTGAATCTCATGTCTGCATTACACAGGGGAAGGATGAACTGATTTGGAAACATGCATCTCATGGAAAATAAACCCCCAAGGTGGGATACCTTCATATCTATTCAAACTCTTGGCCCCCAGACTCCATTTGGTGGTGGCAATGTCTATGGAAATTAAAAGCACAACCCTAATCCATTTTGCTGATGTGGTGTCTCCTCCACAACATAGCTCCCATTGGGAACAACCCATAGAAGCACACATATCACAGAACCTCATGGTGTTTCCTGTGTAAGGCAGCATTTGAATCCATCGATCATCTATTTTTACACTATCCTGTTGCTCGAGCTCTATGGAACCAGACTACGACTGTCATCCACATTTCGACTTAGTCAAACAAGACTGATATTACAGAGGCATGGAAACGATGGTGGAATAATGCCCCTTCCCACAAGGACCGTAACATCCCCCTACTTATCCATTGGAATCTCTGGACCTCCTGTAACGAATTCATTTTCCACAATGTAACGCCCAACTGACCATGTGCATTTGCCAATGTTATTTCCATTTATCATTGCCTCCCTCGGGACAAGCCACCCAACCCTCCCTATAATCTGACATCGAAATTCATAAATCGTGATCATCCCTAGGCATTCTTTGACGGATCTACCCAACATCATGGATGTGGCAGGGTGTTTTTTTATATATGAATGATCATCTACATTACAGGATCAAAATGGGCCTAGGGGTCGGCATAAACAACTTTGCAGAACTCATCACTTTGAGACACCTTTTACAATTTGTTGTTGAACATGGATGTCACCACTTACAAATATTTGGAGATTCAAAAATTGTTATCAGTTGGTTCAATCAGTCTTATGCATGTCACACTCACACACTTTGTCACATACTGGAAGACTCATGTTATTTAAAATCATATTTTGATTCTATCAACTGTTGCCATATTTTCAGGGAATGCAACCATCTTTCCGACTCGTTATCCAAGGAGGTCGCACTCCAGCCTAGGGGGACATGGTTGATCGAAGAACATAATGGACAGTAACACTTCAAATATTATCACAGACCGTATATAGATCTTCATAAGACGAGGGAAACTAGCCCAATTATCTTGATTTTTTGCAGACACATATAACTGTACATATTTATCTTGTATTTATCGTTCTATATCAGCAAAATATTTATAACTTTATTCTTGTGTACAACCCAACAGGGGAACTTATTGAACTCATATTTTGACAGTGACTAAGTCACAATTTTGATGAATATGCCATGGGCATATACAACATGTAATTTTCCTTACTATTAACGAAAATTACGATTTTTCCACGGGGAAAAAATGATCTATTTTGGATGGGATTTTGACCTGATGAGGTGTCATAGTCCATATTTTCAATAAGTAGACTCTCTTTAGTATTTTGTGGGTTGGATAGTCTCATATTGCAATGGAGCTTTTGTAATGAGGAATTTGGAATGAAATCAGAGATAGATTTGCAGGAATTGTGTTGAGGTACTTGTGGTATGCATTATAGCATATACTATTCTTATGTATGTTTCTCGTTTCATGCTTAATACCATGTCTTATTCTTCATATATTTTTATCTTGTAATTTTATGAGCAGAAATCATGTTTATGCATGCTCTATTTTAGACAAGGTTTACATTGTTATGTTCATTTGCTTCTAAACTGAATTAATTCACCTCAGTGTTCATTCAAACTCTCTTCTACTTCATCCTATACTCAATGACCTATTAAAATTATTTCAAACTACCTATCTTGCCTCACATTGCAAATTCACCTTGGAGTTCAAACCTAAAAATTTTATACACAATCTACTCACTGAATTTTCTATCCAGCGCTAAAAACGTCAAACAAATCCTATTTACTGAGCTTATATACCTAGCCTAAGATCATTAGATACTCAAGCATTCCTTTGACTGCAAAAGTGAAAATGGGAGAGCCCGCTCTAGTCCTCGTAGGGCTATCTACCTGACCTAAAGCCTGGTATGTGGTTACCTTTCTCCAATCCTATTTTTAGCCTTGGGAAGTTGAGGAGAGTGATAAATTTTTTTGCGTCATTGCCAGGGAGATATTTCTAAACATTCCCTGGGAATATTTCTTTAATCATCTAAAATTTAGACTTGTAGGTGACAATATCTAGCATTCAAAATAGGATGAATTGTTAAATCTGAGCCAAAGTCAAAAATTACTATCTTAAGCTGGCTCCTAAAAGACATACCAGGTCAAATACAGACCAAAATTCCTCACCAATCGTGTATGACCCTGAGAGTATTTTAAAAAAGCATAAAACCAAGTCTCGGAAGGTTGGAAGATTTATCCCTCCACTTGTCAAATCAAATTCCTTGCCTACGAGATTTGTTTCAGAAGATTTGTTTTATAGTTCAGAATCTGAAAGATATTTGTGTAGAACTAAGTCTGAAAATTTTCTTTCAGAAACCACCTTTGATCCTTTAAATTTCGAGACCTTTGCACCATTTTCTGAGTCTTTTCATTCTGAAGTCAATAGTGAAGTCTAGTCTAATTTCCACAAACATAAGGGATTGGTGGATAAGTTCCAAGAAACCTCAGAGAAATCTTATTTCCAATATCAGGAGCAGGTTTTTGCTTCACCTGTCATTACACCTTCTCATACAGCTACATCATCAACCCTTCCTTTCATTCCATCATTACCTCTGCATGTTTTCCCTCCATCAGCACCTCCACCACCTCCTCCATTAGTCATGGCTATATTTGCTTCGTTGATATTATTGATGAGCTCCATCATTAGACATATTTGGAGGGGTTAATAGTTGCCTTTTTTCCTTCTTGGATCTCTTTTTCTTGCATTTTTATTATTATTTGGGTTTATGATGTTAGTATAGGTGGTGATTAAGGCTAACATACTCTGAGTGCCTAATATAAGGTTGAGTGCAGAGAATCATGATTTATTAAAAAAAATTATAAAGATTGTATCACAAAGAATTGGAGGAGACAACAAGGAGAAATTATAGGAGGATTGTCCACCCTCAAAGGCAGCCGAAGGATCCCAAATATTCTCCCCAGCAATTCGAATTCCAGAGGCAGCTGCGAAACTCAAAGAGGATAGCACTCAGTCTTGGATTACTTGGAATCCAGTGGACTCAATAACCATTTCTAGGGAGTTGTTGGTAGTTTCCCTGTAGAATAAATAGAGAAGAGATAGAGCTAGGAAGAGTTAGTCTATCCTAGTCTCGCTTCCATTCAGAATTATTGTTGTGAACTATTGAAGCTTTTTGTGTTATTCAGGGATCGAAACTTTCATAGATGTATGTAGTTATTATTTTATGAAATGAGCAGACTGATTTCATTTGATTTATTTAATTTCAAAGGCTAGGCTCGTGGTTTGGGGCCCAATCCATGTGCCTTAGCTTCTCTGATATTATTATATTTTCCTTTCTATCATTTAGCTAGTTTTTCCTCTGTCATTTAAGTTATATATGCTTCTGATAAGTTTCATTGCTATTTAGTTTTTGTGCTATTGTAGTTTTAATTTCTTATGCATAGTGAAATAGAGGAAAAACTCTAAAATTGTGGACAAGTCTCCCCCCTCTCATCTCTGTAAATAGAGTTCAATTAGGGGCAGACCTTCCCACAGGCCAAAATTGCTTTCTGTTTGAGTTCGGGGAATAATTTGTATTACCAAGTCCAAGCCTTTCCTTCACTATTTCATCTCACATTTCTGTCTGTTTCCCATACATGAATCCGTAGGTGTGCTTCACTTCTGAGCACTGCTCTTACGCTTCCATTTACCTCATTTACTTCTCACCTTAGTACTGCACTTACCTTCTTTCAAACACCCTTAAGATCTTCAGCCTTACTTCTCTATTTTTCTCTGTTCATGGACACCTTACCCTTTTTATGAAAAACACGTGAAAACCATTGAAACACTGAAAACCTGACTCTGCCTTTACTCCTCGAGACTCCCACCACCGTACTTTGAACTTCGCAAATCGAAACATTTAAAGTTTTCCTTTAACACTTACCGCTCATTCCTTGAGATTGTGATACTGTCAAATCACAAATCACACTTCGCACCGCTTACCTTTTGACTTGAAGACTTACCACTCTCCTTCGTTAATTGCCTGCCTTATTACTTCGTTATATCGGTCACCGTCGTTGGACTCGTTCTAACACAACAACGCTTGAAAACCATCGAAAACCCGACCTCCACCTTCCTCCTCGAGACTCCCACTACCATACATCGCACTTCGCAAATCACAACATTTAACATTTACTTTAACACTTACTGCTCATTCGTTTCGATTGTGATATTGTGAAATCGCAAATCGCACTTCGCAACTCTTAGCTTTTACCTTTAACTCTTACATCTTGTTCTTGCGATTGCAATATTGCGACATTACATATCGCAAATAGAAACTTTTCCCTTTCTTATTTTCACCATCACGTCATCTGCATCGCAAATCGCAGCCTGCAATATTTACCGTATCGCATATCGCACTTCACTGAACTTAGCACATCACAAATCTTAGCCTGCAACCTTTACCATATCACAAATCGCACTTCCCTGAACTTACCACATCGCAGATCACAACCCACAACCTTTACTACATCGCAAATCGCACTTCGCACATTTTATTTCATTCCGTTAAGCCCTGACTGCTATCCATTTAAAATTTTGATATTGTAATTTGTGACTCGCCACGTCACTTCACACTTTGCACAATTTAGTTTATTCTGTCAAGTCCATATTGCTATCCATTTAAACGTGCGAAGTTGTGATTGTGACATCGCACATCGCAGATTTCATCCTCCGTCGCACTCCATCATCACTCTTTTGAGTTCTTTCCACTCCAAAGTCATTTCTCACGTTATAATAAATTTTTCTAAGGGTTTAACCCCCTCTTTCCGCTTCCAAACCTTGTTTTATGTGTTAAACCCCCCCCCCCATTAGCCTTTTTTAGCCCTTTTTCTTCCTCTAAGCTGCAAATTAAATCTTTTTAGTTAGAATTAAGTCATGGATAGTTTATTTGCATGGATAAGAACATGGTAGATAGATCATAGGATAAGTAGAATGCATTTATTCGTTTGGCCAAGTTAAGTGTGGTTTAGAATTAGTTTCCTTTCTGCCATTTATTTTTAGGAAGTTAGCTTAGTTTCTTTTCAATCATTTCCCTTTCTGCCAATTAAATTAGTTCATTCTTGTCATTTATTTTCAACACTTTAGTTTAATTTCCTTTCTGTCATTTCCTTTCTGCCATTTCCTTCCGGTAATTTACTTTCGAGTTGTTCTCATAATTTAAGAAATAGCACCCTTTCGTAAAGAAGAAGAGGATGACATGAATAGAATGCATATGTTGTGTATATAGCACTGTCACCTCAAAGTTTGTACGAACCCCAGGTTGATAAAGTAAAGTAGGGAAGCCCCTAGGAGTTGCAGCACTCTTTGAGCAATACTAGGGCTCACCACTTTTTGGCGCCTTTGTCGGGGAGGTGTCTAGTAGATATTTTGATTTTGTTTTAGCATTCTTTTCTGCTTTCCTTTATTTTCATGTCGCTTTAGAAATATTGAAAAAGTACAAAAAATATCTGATTTTCATGCCTCGTAGGACTAGGAATACTCAAAGACAAACCTTACCTAAAACCCCCACATCACCTCCTAGCCACCCTTCACTCTTCTTTAGTGGCAGTGAGATTGAACCCCCTATAGGAGATCCCTCTGAACATTTTGAGGATCTTATTGGGGAAGAAGAAGAAGACCTTGTTTCAACTAAGGGACCTACTTCACCTATCTTAAGCATGGCTGGGACCCAGAGAGCCTTTCCCATTATATTGGCAGATGGGGACACTAAGATGCAAAACATTAGCCCCTCAGCTCTTCCACAATTCCATGGGCTTACCTATGAGGACCTTGACACATTCATGTTTGAATTTTTTGTTGTCTGTAGGACTTATGACTACACCTCTGATGATCAGAAGTTGAAGCTATTCCCATCCACCCTTAAGGATGCAACCTTGTGCTGGTTCATGGGTCTGCCTGGGGATAACATCACTACCTGGGCACAGATGGAAGAGACCTTCAGCACCAAGTACAAATACTACTCTAGGTCCAAGAATGAGATATTTAGGATGACTCTAGGGCCTGATGAATCCCTAGAGCATTATGGAGAGAGGTTTCAATAGAAATATAAGAGAGCCGACTGTACTCTTGATCCTGACTCACTCAAACTTGTACTTCTTCGAGGGATTAGTGAAGAGATTATAGAAACCTTGAATATGTTATCAGGAGGAGATATCTACCAACAACCCTATGAAACAATCAAAACTGTCTTCCAGAACCATTCTAGGGCATTTAGGAAGAAGGGCATAGCTAGCCAAAGTACATCCAATACCCCTTCCTCTTCTACCTTCATAAAACATGAGATTGGAAACATGCTAGAGGACTTCAAGAGTGACATGTTGCACACCTTTGCTTTGCAAATGGACACGCTTCGATTGAAGCAGAGGAAGTGTGAAAATTATATAACTTATGTGTTATATATCCAAGATTCTCCTGATCTCACACTATTTTAACTTCATGCAAAATACAGAATCTATTTCACCATTGATCATTTGTGGAAATTAAATCAAGATTGCAATGCACACATGAAACAATAAAAATTCACACACATTAACACAGTTGTTTAATGGGAAAGCCTGAAGCTGAAAACCCCAACTATCTGTATATAATACATGTCATAGAGATCATGTAACAATCCTCATACAAAGTTGATCATATCAAGATCTCAGTACAATACAATCACTACACACTAATCAGGCCCGATCTTGCAAATCCATGCACTGATCTTTGCCCCTCCTTTAACTTTGCCTCTCTTTTGCCACCAAATCTGTTTTGTTTTTTGCTCAACCTAGTGTTCCTAAATTGAGTTCATTAATTATCAACCAGGGTTGGTAAACTGCTGAAGTGTGGTGCACTATATGTGCCTAGGTATTTGTTTCTCACTACGTTGTGTTTAGTGTTTTATGATGTTTTTGGTTTTATGGTTTTATGTTGAAAAGGGAAAGAACTAAGTGCTGGTGAAAAGAAACTATTGGTTCTATTAAAACAGAACAAAGCCTAAACTATGGATGGGAAACAACAAATGCAAAGCTTGATAATGACTTCATTGCAAGGAATTAAATCACAACATGAGCTTGAACTTATCCAATTCATTCATTAAAGATGTGTTGGAAGAGCTTGAGAAATGGACAAGTTAAGTGTAAATGAAGTTCTCCTAAGTAAACAATCAACTCACAATATTACAAAAAAATGATTATTTGTAACACAGTAAGGTTTCTATTCTAGATTAACCTATGATGTTGAAGTTACCCTATTTTGCAACTTGAATTATCACTACTAGGCCTTATTCAGAAGTTTAGTTACCATCGAATCTGGGAGTATCCCACAAGATTAGTCCGCAACCAAAAACCAAGTTTAATGGTTATCCTCTCATATTAGGAAGACCTCGTTAGCCACTTCCGCATGCTTATGTTAGCTTTATAAACATGACTATAAAAATGGGCCTTTGTCTAAAAAGATAGTGTTATATCCCTCCACCCCACCTTTCCATTGGATCGTGATCTCCCTATTTACTCAACTTAGTGTTCTTAAATTGATGTCATAAATTGTCAACTAGGGCTAGTAAACTGTTGAAGTGAAGTGCACTATATGTGCCTAGGTATCTTCTTTCTACTTCGTTGTGTTTAGTGTTTTTCTAGTGTTTTTGGTTTTGTGTTTTTATGCTAAGAGGAAAAGAACTAAATTATTGGCAAAGAGAAGTTATTGATCACACTAAAACAGAGAAAAATCTACTCTAAACTATGTATGGCACCTAAGAATAGAAAATGCTAATCCACAGATTGTAAAGCTTGACAAGAAAAGTAACTCATAACATTAAACTCAGTCCAATTCAATTCATTAGAGGTATGTTGGAACAATTTGAGAAAAAGGATAAGTTTGATGTAATGAGGTTCTCTTTAGTAAACAACAACTTAAAATATCATAGAGAAAATCTCATCCATTGTTAGAAATTTGTTGGAACATTTTGAGAAAATATTATCTGCAACATAGTAAGGAATCCTATGCTAAAATAACTTATGACACTAAAATTAACCCATTCTGCAACTCAAAATGTTACTATTAAGCCTCATTCAAGGGTTAGAGATCTCTTGGAATAACTTTGGAAAAAGGTTGTTTGTAAAATTATGAGAAATTGCAGAATAGTCAAGAACTCAAAATGATATAACTAATTCTTGTCCATATGATAATGATGTGTTAGAAGAGATTAAGAACAAGAGCAACTTGTAAAATAATGAGGGTCTTTTAAGTCTAATTAACAGGACTAGAATGCAATTAACTAATAAAACTTGAAATACAATGAACAGAACTGAACTAAAATGCAATTAACCTCTGAAGTACTACAACTCTATCTCATTCACGTGTTAGTGATATATTGGAACAGTTCATGAGAACATGATTGACTGTAATATTCAATGTAAGTAAACATAAAACATGATGCTCAGAAAAAATTCCTAGATTAAGAACGAAACAGAGCTAAAGGTCACTTATCTAGAAAATATGCACAAAGCCTTTCGGACAGTAGGGGCCCTCTACCATCAGATTGGCACACGAATCCTTAACTCCTTAAAATTGCTTCAAATCATGCATTAAAGTTGTACTTCTTTCATTAAAGTAAAAACTTTCAGAAACAGAATATCACAGTCTTTGAGAACTAACAACAAAACATCAACTAACTAACTATTTCTTGGTTCACCGAGTTATTCTTATAAGCAAATACATAACTGTCATTGAGGAGAAATAGGCATAGGTGTCTTTTACAATCAAAATCGAACTAGAACTCCTGTTGAGGACTCGTATTTTGTTGAAGACACCTGCAAAGTCCTTATCCTTGTAGAAGTCTACTTCTTAGTTTTGGTTTTCTCCACGTGCATAACCACTTGCAGATTTTTGCTCAACCTTCGTAGAGGGCAAGGAATGATGTAGGAGTGTTCTGGAATTTAACCATATGTGTTTTTCCCTCAAATGACACCTGTAACCTGTGTGAACATAAAGATGGCTGCAGAATATGCGACTAGCTACAGAATCGCTGCATTCTGTAGCTAAGTTTGATAAAAAATCACTACGACAACAAAACCACCTCTCATCTTAGGGAGACCTTGGTTAGCCACTACAGATGCTTATATTAGTTGTTGGGCTGGAAACATGACTATAAAAAATGGGCCTTTGTCTAAATAGCTAGTGTTATATCCTCCAACCCGACCTTCCATTGATCATGGTATCCCTATATGGTTGGAGGATGAAGAAGATGAGTTATATATCACTACCCCTACGTGTACCATAGATGCTATTCTTAGAGGGGGGCAACTTGATGAAGATTAACTCATCGACCATGCCATTCAAAACCAATCCTCCACTAACATTCCTCTCGAAACCTTAGTCAAAGAGTTTGAAAGCCAACCTTGGATGGAAGTGCACTTAGTTGAGTCAACCTCTGAATCCACCAAGGCTATTGAGTTTGGCCCATCCAGATCTCTGAAAATCAACCCAAACCTCTCGAATGAAGAAGAGAAGAATTTATGCAGCTTTTGAAAGAGAATCTAGATGCATTTTCTTGGGATTACAAGGACATTAAAGGGTTTCATCCTTGAGTGTGAAAACATCATATTTACATCAAAGAAGGATGCAAGCTTGTGAGACAACCCCAAATAAGGATGGACCCAGCTCTGAAAGACATAGTCAAAGAATAGCTATAGAAACTATTGGATGCAGGGTTCATATATCCTATATCCGACAGTGAGTGGGTATCTCCTCTTGTCCTAGTCCCAAAGAAGAATGGGAAGTGGCGAATTTATGTTGATTATTGAGAACTTAACAAAGACACTGAGAAATACCATTTCCATTTTCCCTTTATAGACCAAGTCTTGGATGGCCTTGTGGGGAAGAAGTTATTTTCCTTCTTAGATGGGTTTAGTGGGTACAATCAGATTCAAATCAGCCCTGAAGACCAGGATAAGACTTGGGACCCCAATCCTTGGGTGCATAACCTTGTGCTAACAAATTTGGATACTTGGGACCCCAATCCTACAATGGGGGATATGCAGTTGATGACTTTAGTATCTTGGATGATGAATGATGACACTAGAGCAAAATATATATGGAGAGTCATGAGAAGAGGAAATAGAGAACCCTTACATATCAGACCAAAATTATTCAGCCCAAGAGGAGTCCTCCTTAACCGTCGAGAGATTGAAAGGGACCATGCACTAGTTGAAAGCTACCTTCAGACTCAAACTCAGGTAATAGTCCACTTTGATGTTTCTAGGAAGATAGAAGGTTTGTGCATTATGGCCAGCCAGAGGAGATGGAACAACCTCCCTCATAGCCTCAAGAACAGGGAGTACCATACTCCAGAAAGACTGAGGGGTGCATTGGAAAGGTCACCATTATACGAGAGGTCCATGCAGGCCAAAAATATCCAATGGTTGGGACTAAATCTCAACCCACCTTTGCTGCCGGGGTTGAATGATGAAAAGGACACATATGCAGAAAATAGAGAATGGGAGAATGCATAAAAGAATAATGGTTTTTACCCCCTTGGGGAAACTCCCACACTTATTCCTCAGGAAATCAGGGGGGATATCAAAGCCTTGAAGGAAATGCAGGAGGAGGATTAGTTGCTCAAAGGATGAGCAACCATTCAGTAGGGGGATGATTATGAGCTCCATCATTAGACATATTTGGAGGGGTTAACGGTCACCTTTTTGCCTTCTTAGATCTATTTTTCTTGCATTTTTATTATTATTTGGTTTTATGATGCTAGTATAGGTGGTGATTAAGTCTAACATAATTAGAGTGCCTAATATGAGGTTGAGTGCAGAAAATCATGAGTTATTGTGATTTTTTATAAGGAATTTATCATAAATACTTGGAGGAGTGAACTCAATATTTGTTTATATGGAGTCAAGTGAATTAAATTACCCCAAAGATTCTCTCTAGCAATTCGTTCTAGAGGCATCCAAGCAACTCAAAAAGGAGTGAACTCAATTTTTGTTTACTTGGAGTCAAGTAGACTCAATCACCCCAAAGATTCTCTCTAGCAATTCAAGTTCTAGAGGCAGTCAAGCAACTCAAAGAGGAGTTCACTCGATCTTTGTTTACTCTGAGTCAAGTGGACTCAATCACTATTTTCTAGGAATTTGTTGGTAGCTGCCCTGTAGAATAAATATAGTAAAGCTAGAGATAGAAGGGGGGTTGATTCTACTTGAAACTTTGTTGCAAGCTATTTAGCTTCTTATTATTTTACCCAGTGATCAAAATTTCAGAAATGTATGAGGTTATTCTTTTATGAAATGAGCAAACTAATTTCATTTTACTGATTTAAGTTTCAGAGAGCTAGGCTCATGGGTTAGGGCCCAATCCATGTGAGTTAGCCTCTCTACAGTATTTGTTCTCTGCTTTCTGTCATTCAATTAGTTCTGCTTCTGCTAGTTTCATTGCTATTTAGTTTTTCTTGCAGTGTGCTGCTGTAGTTTTTCATTTGCTTATGAGAGTAATAAAATAGAGGAAAAACAAAAAGTTGTGGATCAAGACCCCCTTCTCATCTCTGTCAATAGGGCTCGAGGAGGGCGAACCTTCCCATAGACCCAAAAACTGATTTCTGTTCACTATTTCTGAGATTAAAAGTAGAGTTGCATTGCCATTTTTAGCCTTCCTTTTTGTATTTCATTTTCATGCATTTGCATGTTTTTCGTGCATAGACCAATAGAGTTGTTTACAGGAATTACTGATAAATCCCCAGAGCAGCTCTGTGGTGTCTCCCCACGTCATTTTCCATCTCTGTGTTACGCTTCCAAACACCTCTGTTACACTTAATTTCCCTCCTTCTCTTCTCTTCCTATCAACTGTTGCACCCTTTTTATTCATATAAACCATTAAAAGTTTTGCATGTGCTATTTTACCTTGGAATTTCCAGATTATCACATCTTGGCCATCGCAGAACCCCTTCCCTTTCCTTTTTCATTCTTCAACATCTCAATTATTTTCCCTTTTCACCTCACCTTTACTCGTTTTAACGCAAAAACACTTGAAAAAACATCAAAGTTGACCTCCACCTTTCCTCTTCGGAATCCCCGCTACCGTACTTCGTGGTGTGCCCTGGTATTGCACCAAGAGTGCTTCAACTTCCAGGGGCTGCCCTACTTTACTTTATCAACCCATGGTTTGTACAAACTTGGAGGTGACAATGTTATATACACAACAGATGCATTCTGTTCATGTCATCCTCTTCTGCTTTACGAATTATTTCTTAAACTGTGATAAGGACTAGAAAGTAAATTGCTGGAAGGAAATGAAAAAAGGAAACTAAACTAAATTGTTGAAAATAAATGACAGAAAGAAACTAACTTAATTTGCGGAAAGGAAATGACTGGAAAGAAACTAAACTAAGTTGCAAAAAGAAAACTAATTCAAACCACTCTTAACTTGGCTAATCAGCTAAATGCACTCTATTTATCCAATGGTCTCTCTACCATGCTTCTACCTATGCAAATAAGCTATCCATGACTTAATCCATATTGAAAAAGGGTTGATTTGCAGCTTGGAGGAAATAAAAGGGATAAAGAGGCTAATGGAGGGCTCAACACATGAAACTGGGCTTAGAAATGGAAAGCAGGGGTTTAAACCTGATAAAAGCTTTATTATAGCACAAAAATGGCTTTCGAGAAAAATGAATTGAGAAGTGCGATGGCAGAGACGTGATGGAGGAAAAATTTGTGATATGTGATATCGTAATCACAACTTCATAAAATTGGAGCGGTAAGCGTTAAAGGGAAAAAAAAAAAATCCGTGATTTTCAATGTGCAATGCAGAGTGGTGATGTGGAGGTGGGGCCGATATCGCAATCGCAATATTGCAGAGTTAGAGAAGTAAGTGTTAAAGAAAGAAACAGAAAGGTTGCGATGAGAGACTTGTGATGCGACGAAAATACCGCGTCGGTGTTCAGAAGTGATAAGTGTTAAAGGAAATAGGGAAATGTTGCGGTTTGTGAAGTGTGATGTATGGTAGCAGGAGATTCGAGGAACAAGGGCAGAAGTCAATTTTTTTTTATGTTTTTGAATGGTTTTTGTGTGGTACCGAAATGTGATTGCGATATTTCGCAATCAGGGTTTGGAAGCAGAAAGTGTTAACGAAATCGAATGAAAACTGTGATCTACTATGAGCGAAGTACAGTAGCAGCAAGTTCGAGGAGCAAGGGCGGAAGGTAAAATTCCAATTATTTTCAAGAGTTTTGCATTAAGGAGGTAAAGAAATCGTGAATAACAAAAGACAAAGGAATGAGGCGAGCTGAAGGGTTGTTTTAAGTGTTTTGCGGAACAAAAGGTGGGTGCAACAGTAAAAAGAAGCAGAAAAAAGGACGGAATGGAGGCGCACTAGCAGTGCTCAGAAGTGTAATACACCTGCGGATTCATGCACTGAAGGCAGAAAAAAATGCATGATAAAAATAGAGAGACTCGAACTTGGTAATGAAATTTCTTCCCTAAACTCAAACATAAAGCAATTTTTGGCCTGTGGGAAGGTCTACCCTACTCGAACTCTATTGATAGAGATGAGAGAGGGAGGCTTGACCACAACTTTTGTTTTTTCCTCTATTCTACTACTCACAAGAAAATGAACTACAACAGAACACTGGAAGCAAAACTAAACAACAATGAAACTATTAAAAGAAAAACTAATTGAATGACAGAAACAAAACTAGCTTAATGGCAGAAAGGAAAAGATAGTAACAACGGAGAGGATGAGGCACATGGATTGGGCCCTAACACATGTGCCTAGCTCTCTGAAAATTAAATTAGTCAGATGAAATCAGTCTGCTCATTTCATAAAAGAATAACCTCATACATCTTTGAAATTTTGATCACTGATTAAAATAATAAAAATCTCAATAGATTGCAACAAAGTTTCAACTAGAATCGACTAACTGACTAACTCTTCCTAGCCCTAGCTCTCCTCTATTTATTCTACAGAGCAACGACCAATAGATCCCTAAAAAATATTAATTGAGTCCACATGGCTCTGAGTAAACAAATATTGATTTCTCTCCTCTTTGAATTGCTTGGTTGCCTCTGTAATGCGAACTGCTGGAGAGAAGCTTTGGGGTGATTGAGTCCACTTGAATCCAAGTAAATAGAGATTGAGTGAACTCCTCTTTGTGTTGCTTGGCTTCCTTTGGAACTCGAATTTCTGGAGAGAATATTTGGGGTGATTGAGTCCACTTGAATCCAAGTAAACAAGGATTGAGTGCACTTGGTCTTGATTCGCTTGGCTGCCTCTGGAATTTGAATTGCTGGAGGGGATCTCATGAGGATCCTTTGGCTGCTTTTGAGAGTTAAGGAGGGTGGAAAACCCCCTTGAATCTCTCCAAGATTTCTCCCTAATTTCCTGATATTGTGCTCATTTATTATCCAATCTTGATCTTCCAGTAGCAGGGAGCAAGTCCCTAAATCATCTCCTTCTCCAAATTTGCATAATCTGCCAAATATTCTCACAATATTCTACAAAAATAACCAATATTAGGCACAAATATGCAATTACAATTAAACCTTCCTAAGGAAATATTAAAGCATAAGAAAAAATTATTAAGTGTAGAAGGAGAGATTTAGTATATATTTTTATGTGGATAAGAGAGGTATATGGGCCAAAGAAAGGTTAGATGGGCCATAATTTATGTCTAATTTAGAGGTCCAACACCTCACTCATCGCAGATCATAGTTTTCATTTGGTTTCTTTTAAGACTTACAGCTTCCAAATTCTGATTATGACATTGCGACCGTGCCCCACCACTGGTCCCACCACCACGTCACCCATCACAATCGCACTTCGCAACCTTTTCCTTTTTTCTTTAAGACTTACAACTCCTTTTCGCCGACTGCGATAAATCCGCCACATCGCAAATCACACTTCGCATTGTTTATTTTATTTCCTTTAACACTTACGACTCCTTTTCTGCTGATTTTGATACGATCAAAGCACTTTTCCACCTGTCCTACCGCCACATCATATAACTTATTACATTTTCCATTTCGCAGTTCTTTCCCATCGCATATCGCACGTGTCACCTTCCTCTCGACTGCACTATCACTTTCCCTCCAACTTTGCGATATTGCGATTGCGATATCACATTTCGCACATCGCAACTTTTATCCCATCACACTTAGCACTTCTCAACTTTTTCTCCATCGCATCTCCGCCATCGTACTTTTCAAATTATTCCACTCCTAAGCATTTTTGCGCCATAATAAAGCTTTAATAAGGTTTAAACCCACTGTTTCCACTTCTAAGCCTTGTTTCATGCGTTAATCCCTCCATTAAACTCTTTAGCCCTTTTTTCCCTCCAAGCTGCAAATCAATTCTTTTTCAATTAGAATTAAGCCATGGATAGCTTCGCTGCATGGATAGAAGCATGGTAGATAGACCATAGGATAAGTAGAGTGCATTTAGCCGTTTGGCCAAGTTAAGTGTTGTTTAGAATTAGTTTCCATTCTGCCATTTATTTTCAGCAATTTAGTTTAGTTTCCGCAATTTAATTTGTTTTATTTCTTTCATTTCCTTTCTGCACATTAAATTAGGTCATTCCCATCATTTCCTTTCTTCAACTTATGTAGTTTCCTTTCTGTCATTTCCTTCCAACAATTTACTTTTTGTTTTTTTATCATAGTTTAGGAAATAGCACCCTTTTGTAAATAAGAAGAGGATGACATGAAAAAAATGCATCTTCTGTGTATATAGCACTATCCCCTCCAAGTTTGTACCAACCCTGGGTTGATAAATTAAAGTAGAGAAGCCCCTGGGAGTTGCAACACTCTTAGTGAAATACCAGGGCTCACCAATAAGTACAATAGAGCACAAGAAATCCTTGAAAGAGTTCATTCACATGTTTTTGGAAATTTATTGATAGCCTCCACGACCAAGCACATGTATTATGTTATATTTGTAGATGATTTATAACATAAGTGCTATATTTTATTCATGCAGAAGAAAGACCAGCCATTCTCCAAATTTTGTGAATTTAAATGTAATATTCATTTTTGGGGATTCTCAAGATTCTATTTCAGAGATGGACTACAGAGGAATTTACTGGTTATGTCTCCTTCTTAAATAAGGGAGAGAACCAGAGGCTACCCGGCCAACTGTAGACTCTGCCTATAGAACTTGGAATAATCCCTTTGAGTAATCTCAACAAGGTCTTCAATGAGAACGTTTTATAAGAAAATCTGAGCAAGAATAACGTAGATCAGGGCTAGGATCCCCTCATTTAGGCTGTATGTGACTTAAATATGCAACTTCATTGGAAAAAAATAAGTTTAAAAAAATTAAATAGATCTCTCGAAATCAAGACTAGTTAGAAATCATCCAAAGAGAGAGATTGCTGCAACATGAAAACCCCAGCTATTAGAATTGCGTAGATTTTACTGAAACTCAGAGGAGGACAGCCAAAGATCTGATACTTCATTAATATAACAGTAAATCAGATTTACATATGAGTTTATTGTCTTTACATCTGATTACAAAAATAACTAGGGCAAGATCCCTTCAGGAATTAGAGTTGCAACTAGAAATAAACTGCAGAAATACATAGACAGCGTTGTTTTCCAGATGGTTCAGCTGATGCACATTACATTTCAGATCTCTGACATATGTATGGATGAAAAATTAGATCTAATACATATCTGGAAGCTACAAGACCTTAAGAACAAGATCCAATTGGAATTACATCAAAATATTGCATATTAAGCTGTAGATCTGAATTACAATATACTGTGCTGCAGAAAAAACCAGAAATTTTTGAAGATAAATTTTATTGCTGAAATAGATCAGATATATAGAGACATGGATCAGCAACCCAATCCATGGATCATCAAGGGAATGCAAGCCTAACACTAAGAGATCTTCCTCCAAACTGATAGCAAATTGAAATAAGCAAGCCCTCTCACAAAATAACGCAGTATTGAGCAGAAACTGCGCGGAGGGTGAAGGAGACTGAATAACTGGAATGAAATTATAGATCTGATACAAAATATGGATCAGCTATCTCTTTGGAGGCTGAAAAACCCTCTCCAATAGAGAAAGCCTCTCAAAAACAACTAGATCTAAGCAGATCTAAGATGCCACTTGCTACAAAAGATAGCAGCTGCAAAACCCTCAATGGGCCAGCGCTGCTCATGAAAGATAGAGCTTGGTCTCAAAATAGATAGTGGAAAACTTCAGCAAATAACTCCTCCAATGATCCTCAAGGGAAGAGATGAAACCCCTAAACAGGAATTCCAATTACAATCCTCCACTAAACAACATAGAATGGTATTTGTCTAAGCAGACAAATACTTTCAGAAATATAATTCATCAACAACTTCTTCATGTTGCTCTCCTCCTTATTTTATAACATGAGAAATCCCTTGCAAACCCTAAAACACTTTGATGAGTCACCCCTCTTCACATTAGAGGCTCCCTTCTAGAACTGCGCAGTCCCTCTTGGAGATGCATTGAACCTAGACATCGCAGTTGATTTGGTCAAGGTGGACCCAATCTTTGGTTCAAACCTCTTTCACACCTGCAAGTGATTATTTATAGAGCCCAGATTTGTCTTTGTTCATAGGGGCATTGATTTATTAGGAGTTTTACATTTTCTCATTTATTCATTTATTCCTAAAACATAAATTAAATCAAAATTTAATGTCTCCTCTTAGCTAAGTCTAAGTAGGAACATTACAGTCCTCCCCTCCAAAATGTTGCTTGTCCTCAAGCAACTGACAGGGTGAGAGTTTTAGATCTTCTCCTTCTCCATTGATCGCACCATCAAGAATCAATCTCTCATCATGGATCAAGTGCTCACCAAGCCAATACATCAGAAACTGCTCCTCCAATGCTAACAGGATAGGTTCATAGTCTGCCCCTTCAGGAGTGTAAAACTCAACAGAAATGAACATGGGTGGAGAAATGTCACACCTGAAACAAGTATCATGAAGCACAAGATAAAGTTCCATCCCATTTGGTACATGTACACTAATTACTCTTTGCCCATACATACCCATAAACAAAACCAATATGTCATCTATGTATGGTAGCAAAATCACATAAAGGCAAACTAAAATTTTCACATGAGGAGGTGGGTCACAATCCCACATAAGGTACCAGCGCAGTACACTCCTTGTTTTGAGTAGATATGAATGTGATAGGTGGTACTCCCACCACATATTTGCTGCAGGGGTCACTTTAACATGGCTGAAAGTGAAACCCTCATTAGGTGCCTTTGGAAAGCACCCATCATGATAAACAATCTCCCTTTGTACCTCAAGGGAGTGCAAGCTTTGGAATTTTTATTGGCCCCATCTTTTCCATGAGATCTGCATGTAATATTACTCCTTGTAGGAGCCACAGCCTGCATACATATGGTAAGAGAATATGCAAAATCAAAAAAATATACTTGCTCCACAAGATCAGATTTCTTACCATACAAGTCTCCCACACACAGAGTTAGGCATGGGCTTTTCTCCCCTTTTTAGAGATGGAAGAGATGGTTGAAGTGTCTCCTGCATAGGATCCATTGGCTGCCCCATCTCCACATAACTATTGCACTCTTTTAAGTGCTGATGTAGCTCCTCCCAATCATAATGCTGATGCAGCTCCTCCTCCATACCCTCCCAATAAAAACTCTTCAATATTAGGGAGTAGATTCTTGCTGATTGCATGTAGCTAGAAAGGAACTCCCTGTGGGCTCTTTGTAGTATCTCTTGCTTAAGCTTGGAGGCTTGAGACAAGAATACTTTACCAAGATGATAGATGACCCCTTCATGGACCAAGTAGCCTCCTCCTTGCTTTATGCCATCTAAGATCATCCTGGTGTTCAGATCTTTGGAGTACTCCACAAGGAGTTGAGATCTCCAATATGGATCTACACTTCTCAACAAGGAAAACGCTGTAGATGCATATATGGTGGTGCTTCCCTTGTTGCTGCTTGTTTCTTTGGCATCATGCATGCCAAAATTGTTTGTGGGAAGGCTGATCCTCCCCCTTGATTCCTCCCACAATGCTGTGACTCTTTCTTCCATTGTTTCAGCACTTGGTGAAGCTTTCCCCACAGAATCTAATGGCACCCCAAGTGGCTTGCCATGTTGTAGGAATGTCTCTTGCAGCTTTCTCATGAACATGAGGGAAGGAACTATAAATTCCTTGCCCCCACTGCGCAATTCCATATTTTTTGTGTGGGTAGAGACATCAAGTGAAGGGTAGGTGTGCATGCCTTGAATAAATTGTTGCTTCCCACTCTTCAAGTCCACCCACTCCATCTACAAGTCCCTCTAATCAGTGGTGACTTTTCCCAAAGTAATCAACCTCTGGACACCCGAGATGAGGTTGGTGTATGGTATGTCCACTACAAAGAAGTGGTCCCTCAAAGTGTAGGTCCCCATAGTCACAGAAAGTGAGGGAACATACTGCATGCACTGCATAGTTCTGTCCCCGGAAACCAAAACAGAGAACCCATCAAAAGAATCAGTAGGGATCCCTCTCCTCTGCACAAAGTGAGCATCAATAAAATTGTGGTTGCCCCACTGTCGATCAGAATAGATACTCTTTGGTCCATAACTGAACCCTACACTCTAAGAGTCAAATATTTGGGCACTCCCCTTAAAGAAGCAAGAGTCCCACTGGTTGGAGAAAATGATCCTTCTTCTTCTCTGGATGATGATGGATCCTCCTCCTTATCATCACCAGCACTGTGACCTCTCCTAGGTCCATCACTACCTTCCTCCTCTTCACAATCAGAGAAGACTTCAATATAATGTGCTCTTCCAGCAGCACATCTATGTCCTGGTACCCATGGTTCTTGACAAGTGAAACATAATTTATTCTTTCTCAACTCCCTCTGGAGATCATTGTCAAGAAGCTTTTTCTATGAGCTCTCCTTGGGTGGAGCAAATTTCCCTTCCTTCCCTTTAGAAGAGTGAGTGGCTTTGCTTAAGAAGGTTGCCTTTGCTCTTGGCAAGGCATCTTGGAGATCTCTGGTTCTTTCAATGGCATCATGCAGAGTGGTGGGTTTGGTAGACTTGAACAGCCCATGCAAAGGCTATTCCAAGCCATCTATGAACATATAGACTCTCCTTTCAACTGAAAGATCAGGAACCATTACAGACATCCTCAAAAATTTAGAGATATAGGCTTCAACATCTCCTGTCTGATTAAGCTTTGCCAAGCTTATGAAAGTGGCCTCCGGATCCTTTCGATCAAATCTTTCCACTAGTATCCTAGTGAACTCAGCATAAGTGGACACATTGCTGTGCCCCAATGTAGAAAGTCCATGAAACCACCAGTTGTGGGCTTCTCCATCAAAATGCAGCGCAACAATCTTAATGGCTTCTGCTTTAGGCACTTTATTCAGCTGGAAGTAGATGTCCAACTTTTCCACCCATGCTTTAGCAGAACAAGAGGGTGATCCATCGAAATTAGGCAAGAAGAACCTGCCCATGGTGTGGTGCCTCCCATGAAGGAACCCTCCATCTCTAAACTGCTGCAATGGCCTCCTCCGGTCCTTAAAATGGCAGAAGTCTTGAAAGCTTAAGTTATCCTTGAATCTTTGACTT
The DNA here is from genome assembly GCA_034641835.2 of Pinus albicaulis. Lineage (NCBI taxonomy): Eukaryota > Viridiplantae > Streptophyta > Pinopsida > Pinales > Pinaceae > Pinus > Pinus albicaulis. The sequence goes on from CM076577.1 coordinate 760,571,550, forward strand.
TATGAATCATATTTTGCAAAGTAGCCTTCCAAATAGGTTTACTCTTGAATCCCTTCATTCTCTACAGCCAAGAAGGTAGGCATTGTAGAGCGTTGTGAGACCTGTGGAGCTTGTGGCAAGCTCATCGGCGGACCAATCCCAAAATGAGGCATTTCAGAACTCTCTCCTTGATGGAGTATTCCAAGGGACTCCCTCATTCTATATATCCTCATCTCCTTTATCTCCTTGGATATATCTTGCATGGTTTCCAAGAGAGTTTTTACAGACTCTTCTACCTCCTTATCTTTATCATTCAATTCAGGGGCTTTCCCCTTGTCTTGACCCTTGTCAAGGTCATCAGTAGTATAGTCATACTTTATATGAATTCTATTCTGGTATCTCCTCTCCCTCTCAGAAATAGGATCTTCATCTTTGGAATGTAGCATGACTGTGGCTCCAATGCTAGCACAGGCTGTGCCAAGAGTGGAGCTTCGATACCACTATAATATTCCTTTTTGGGGATTCTCAAGATTCTATTTTAGAGATGGAATACATAGAAATTTATTGGTTATGTATCCTTCTTAAATAAGGGATAGAACCAGAGGCTACTTGGCCAACTGTAGACTCTGCCTATAGAACTTGGAATAATCCCTTTGAGGAATCTCAACAAGGTCTTCAATGAGAATATTGTATGAGAAAATATGAGCAAGAATAACGTAGATCAGGGCTAGGATCCCCTCATTTAGGATGTATGTGACTTACATATTCAATTTCAGTAGAAACAAATAATTTTAAGCACATTAAACAGATCTCCCGAAATCAAGACTAGTTAGAAATTAGCCAAAGAGAGAGACTGTTGCAACATGAAAACCCCAGCTATTAGAATTGCGCAGATTTTATTGAAACTTAGAGTAGGAAAGCCAAAGATCTTATAATTCAGTAATATAATAGTAAATCAGATTTACATATGATTTTATTGTCTTTACATCTGATTAAAAAAATAACTAGGGCAAGATCCCTTCAGAAATTAGAGCTGCAACTAGAAATAAACTGCAGAAATACATAGACAGCGTTATTTTCCAGATGGTTCAGCTGATGTAAATTACATTTCATATCTATGAAATATGTATGGATGAAACATCAGATCTAATATAGATCTATAAGCTACAAAACCTTAAGAATAAGATCCAATTGGAATTACATCAAAATATTGCATATTAAGTTGTAGATCTGAATTACAATATATTGTGCTGCAGAAAACCCAAATTTTTTTTAAGATAAATTTTATTGCTGAAATAGATCAGATCTATAGAGACATGGATCAGCAACCCAATACATGGATCACCAAGGGAAGGCAAGCCTAACACCAAGAGATCTTCCTCCAAACTGATAGCAAACTGAAATAAGCAAGCCCTCTCACAAAATAACGCAGTATTGAGCAGAAACTGCACAGAGGGTGAAGGAGACTGAATAACTAGAATGAAATTACAGATATAATACAAAATATGGATCAGCTATCTCTTTGGAGGCTGAAAAACACTCTCCAATAGAGAAAGCCTCTAAAAAACAACTAGATCTAAGCAGATCTAAGATGCCACTTGCTACAAAAGATAGCAACTGCAAAACCCTCAATGGGCCAGCGCTGCTCATGAATGATAGAGCTTGGTCTCAAACTAGATAGTGGCAAAATTCAGCAAAGAACTCCTCCAATGATCCTCAAGGGAAGAGATGAAACCCCTAAATGAATTCCAATTACAATCCTCCACTAAACAACAGAGAATGGTATCTATCTAAGCAGACAAATACTTTTAGAAATATAATTCATCAAAAACCTCTTCATGTTGCTCTCCTCCTTCTTTTATAACATGAGAAAGCCCTTGAAAACCCTAAACCACTTTGATGAGTCACCCCTCTTCACATTAGAGGCTCCCTTCTAGAACTGCGCAATCCCTCTTGGAGATGCATTGAACCTAGACAACGCAGTTGATTTGGTCAAGGTGGACCCAATATTTTGCTCAAACCTCTTTCACACCTACAAGTGATTATTTACAGATCCCGGATTTGTCTTTGTTCACATAGGCATTGATTTATTAGGAGTTTTACATGTCCTCCTTTATTCATTTATTCCTAAAACATAAATTTAATCAAAATTTAATGTCTCCTCTTAGCTAAGGCTAAGTAGGAACGTTACATTAAAGTACTTGTTGAGAAAGAAGTTGGCAGGAAAGTGAAGGCTCTAAGGAGCAATAATGGTGGAGAATATGTGTCGAATGAGTTCAAGAACTTTTTTTCAAAAGATTCGAAGAGAGTTAATAACACCCCATAAACCACAACAAAATGGGGTTGCTGAAAGGAAGAGAAAAAGTATTGTGGGAGTTGAATAGGAAATGTTGCAACATCAAGGCCTACAATTGCACTTGTGGGTTGAAGAATGCAACACAAAAATATATGTGTAGAAAAAAAATCCTCATTAGATTCTTGGGATGAGTACACTGGAAGAATCTTTTTCAGGTAAGAAACTAGATGTGGCACACTTCAGGATCTTTGGTTCATCAGTTTACTGTCTTGTTTCCAAGGATGCAAGGAAAAATCTAGAACCGACAGTAGATTTGGGCATATTTTTGGGTACACTGATACACCTCACAACTATTGGGTGTACCTTCCATCTCATAGGATGATACTTGTTTGTAGATATGTGAATTTCGATTAAGAGAAGGCCATGAGATTTTCCTTGGGAGGGAGCTTCAGTGGCATGGAGATGTGGAGCTTTTGGCTCCAAAGGAAGAACCTCAGGATGTTGTGGAGCAACCACAAGCAGAGGAGCAGGGAATGGAAGCACCCACTCATGCTGAGACATCCAAATATGGAAGGAAGTGTACCAGGGAAGATAATAGATTATTACAAGATGATAGAGAGAATGTGGGAGCACCCACATCACAACGTAGGCATAGGAGGTCACCAGATCGGTACACTGGGTACATGGATTTAATGAGTGAGCTGGTTGATACAAAATCATCCTCATTTGAGGAAGAAATGTAGAATCCAATATGGATTAATCCCATGGTAGAGGAATATGATTCTATAGTCAGAAAAAATGTTTGGGAAGTGCTCCCAAGACTTGAGAACAAGTCAATGGTAGGTTTGAGGAGGGTCTACAAGGTGAAGCAAGCAGTAGATAGAAGCATCGAGAAACACAAGGCCATATTTGTGGCCAAGGGATTTTTTCAGGTGGAGGGAATTTATTACGAGGAGGCCTTTTCTCCAATATCAAGCTACTCTTCTATCAAATCAATTCTAGCACTTGCAGTGTAGATGGGATGGAAGATCCATCAGATGGATGTGAGGAAAACATTCCTCAATGGAGTGATTGATGAGGAGGTGTACATTGAACACCCGAAAGGATTTGACACCTTCAATAGAGAGTCACATGTGTTTATACACAAGCGAGTTTTGTATGGATTGAAACAAGCACCCCATGCTTGGTACACTAGGATCAACATCTATTTCACTAGGTTGGACTTCACCAAAAGTGAAGCAGATGCAAACCTTTATGATATTATTGTTGAAGGTAAATGGTTTATTATAGTATTATATGTCGATGATTTGATTTTAACCAGTGATGAGAAGTTGATCAAATCTTTAAAATAGGATCTTTTAAGAGAATTTGAGATGGAGGACATGGGACTCATGCTTTATTTCCTCGGTTTGGAACTATGGCAAGGGGATGGGGAACTATTTGTCTCTCTAGGTAAGTATGCCAATAAGATATTGAATAACTTTTTCATGGAGAGTAGCAAACCCATGGACACTCCTCTATTAGGAAGTTGGAGGAAAGAGGATGCCACTTCACGTGAGGAAGTGGAGGCCACTATTGTAACACCCTCTTCCCACATATACCCAAGTAATCACCCAACTAGGGTAAACATGTCACGAGAAGCTATTGTAATGAGATTCAACCTCCTAGGTGACCTTAAGGAAGTGGAACCAATAGAAACACAACATATAGACCTTGTATAGCAACAACAACACCTCGAAGAAGTAACCCAAACATTCATGCCTCTTACCCTTGGGTCACACTAACCTTTTGACCTTTTTGAGTGATAGATTCAGGCGCGGGCTTGCAAGCCAACGTCTAGGAGGCTATATACACAGGTATAACACTACATTTCAGCATCCAAGGACCCAATTCCTCAGTTTTGTGCCAACATCCCTGCGATTTGAGCCACCTTTTTAGGCCCAAAACCCAGTGCTCTGTCAAAACTTCATGAAAATTTCAGAGATGATCAGTAACAACAAGAAAATTATACAAAATAAATCACATCAACAAGAACTTATTTGGACTCCTCCTAGCCATGACATGAATTTTATCAAACATGTCACAAACATTGAAACTACAGGTGTAAACAATAGATATGAGCATAGGGGTCTCATACTTATATGAGAATCACTAAGAAGCATTGCTCCATTACATCATTAGCTTCAATACAACCTATTTGACCATATATACATTGTGCATTCAGTTACAAGATAAAAACATGGATAGAGCCATACATCATCGCTGATAAATACATGCTCATAACCAGCATAATAACAAAAAAAATACCATAGTTACAACAACAATAGAATATAGATATAAACCAATTCATTTATACATCAAATACCAAAGGAAAAATCTTCTCTTCAATGAAGGTGAAAATCAATTGGAGATGGGACTTCCACGTTCCACCGACCATAGATTGGTTGAGCCAAATCTCTCTTCAAGCAATCACCCTCGTGGCATATTCCAAGCATGAACGTGGGATCACATCAAATACATCAATCAAAATAAATCCAGGGCTTCCAGAGGAAAATCTGCCTCAACCCTCAACTAGTTATTCCGCCTCACAGTTAGACATCAGCACCATCATAGATTGGCCTCTACCCAAGCTATTCCAAGGCTCTAGAGTGTTTGTTCCAAATAGGGATTCCAGGACTAGTAACTCAACCCCAGCTGTTACAGTTCTTCTAGAGCGTTTTTCCAACGAGGGCTCCAAGACTAGTAACTCAACCCACCTAGGGCTTCCACAACGTTTGTCCAACCAAGGCTTCCAAGGCTATTAACTCAACCCACAATTGTCCATTGGGCTTCTAGAGCGTTTGTCCAACCAAGGCTTTCAGGAACTAATAACTCAACTTACAAATAAAGGAACATGAGAACCAACAAAAAAATAAAAATGAAATGAACCCACAACACCATGGATATCAGGAAATGGTAAGGCTAGGAAAATCCACTATCAATCCAGACAATCCTCCATGCCAATGACATATCATAACCAAGAAATCACATGCATACACCATGCATGCCAAAACTAGTGAGGAACACATACATGCAACCCAGTACCTGCAATCAAAGCCTGTTGTAGCTATTGATCCCGTTTTCCTCTCATGCTTTCCTGCTCTTTCTTTTCCTTCTTGCTCCAATTCACCAATTATTCCACACTCTCCAAGATTGATCCAAGAAAACTATAATTATCCAGGATTATGAAAGAGAGAAAGAATAATGAGAGAGCTCCAAAATGCACTGACAAAATATTTCCAACTGATCATTATATGCCTTTTGATCAATGAGGCCTCTATTTTCTTCATTTTCCATTATTTACTTCATTTTCCTCCTCACATGCAACCTATGACCTTTCACCTTCCTTTTCTCCTATTTCCATTATTTTCATAAATAAAATGCCAATTAGTGCCTCATGCCTTTCCAAAGCCTTTTCCTTTGTCTTTGCCAATTTCCTTTAGCCATAATAACCGAAATGAACACCCACTAAGATGTTTTTCCCACCATTCAGCTTGGAATAGTGTCCCATCGTCGTGATCTTATATATTTTACATGAATTTTTAACAAGATTGTTACAGAACCCTCCCCCTTGGGGGAACACTATCATTGGTGTTCAATGACACCTATAACCAACAAGACTACTAAAAACAAAACATATTGCCCATGGAGCTTTATAACATAGCTTGTTGCGGTATTTACAATGACCATATGCTAAAACATGACAACCATACCATTTATTGGAGCTTTATAACACAAATCATTACGGTATTTACAATCACAACCACAAATACTTAAGCACATTTGCCTCAACTAGAAAATAACCATGTTGTCTGTGGAAAATTATAAACCAGCTCGATACAATATTTACAATAATTTACACATATACCAGTATACACATTTGATCAACCAGCAAATAGAAGGATGAAATGTCCCGTATCAACAAAAAGGGAATCCAGAAGATCACACCTCCACCCTCAAGGTAATACCATGATTCACTTCCTTCCTAGGAATCCACTACCAAATTCAAAGCTGCATCTCATGTCCAACACTACAATCCTGCACCACTTTTCCTCTCAATGAACAATTACCAACTCATTGTTCCAGGGCACACTCCCAATGTGAATTTGATTCCATCTGGAAATGATAATGAATAAAACAAATCCATCCCTGACCTTCCCTTATTTTCTACACACTCCATCAAGAAATTGAGTCACCCCCTTTCGTGCAGTCACACACCTTCCAAGTTCTGCTGGTACCCCCATCCTGGGCAATCCATCCCTTAGCAAGGCTTACTCACATAAAAAGATACAAAAACCAAGGCATGTCCCTGAATCAAAACCATCATACTGGTAATAGAATGCTCATGGAAATCAATGGACACTATTGGGTATTAGTGTCCCACAATGGCCCTGCTCCTGAAGTGTTTTTCCATCATATCGCTGCATGTTCCAATTCCTTTTGCTGATGCTACTAGTTCTTGCAGTTGATTTCAACCACCCAACTAGGAATTTCCATGTTTCTTGTACCAAGAACATAACTGCCATTAGATTCAAATTAAATTGAAATAAATTCACATCACACCTCATTGGTAGCTCGTTAATAAGGTACACTTGCAATTGTGTTCACTTCCTCTCACACAAGTCAAACTAGTTGTTTGTTCAAATCATCATGTATAAACACATCACATCTGATTAGCTCAAAACAAAACCATCATAGGTCAAAATCATGAATCACATGAAATCACCATAAACCATATTCATGAATCTCATGTAACCATCATAAGTTAGAATCATAGATCACATGCATAATAAAACTGAAATCAAATTTTGATACTTATCCTTTAACTGGTCCTTTCTATACGCACATCGGATCAGTTGCCACACCCGACAAACATTCAATGTCTTTTCTTCCCTTAAATCACATCCACATACATACAATGTACATCACAACACATACATACACATACGACATAAAACACCATACAATACACACACCCACACTTGGTGTACAACACAATACATACACCTACATCTGGTGTACAACACAACACAATACATACACCTACATCTGGTGTACAACACAACACATTACATACACTTACATCTAGTATAAAACACAATACATACACTTACATCTAGTATAAAACACAATACATACACTTACATCTAGTGTACAAAACAACACAATACATATACATATATATAGTACAACACAATGAATACACATGTCACGATACCACGACTACACCATACACATACATAGTACCAAATGGCTGCAACACATCATGTATGACATGCACACAATACAACATGTATACCAGTACCATATATACAACATGTAAACAATACCACCTATACACAATACTACTTGCACAACGTGTGCACAATATCACATGTACACGACACCACCTGCAAAACATGTATACAATGCCAAATGTACACCGCACCAGTTCTACAATGTGTACACAAAACCACCTATACACAACACCACATGCACGACATGTAGGCGACACCATATGCACACAATGCCACATGCACAACATGTACACCACACCACCTGTGCACAAAACCACATGCACACAACACTACATGTACAATCATGCACACAACACCATATGTACAACACACACACAACACCATATTTACATGGCACTACATATACAACATGTACATAGCACCATACGTACACAGTACCACATATCCAAGATGCACACAACACCATATGTACAACACACACACAACACCATATTTACATGGCACTACATATACAACATGTACATAGCACCATACGTACACAGTACCACATATCCAAGATGCACACAACACCATATGCACACAACACTACATATCCAACACACACACAATATGATATGTACATAACACCACATATCCAACATGTACATCATACCATCTATACCTAGCACAACATATGAAATATACACACAACACCATATATATAATAGGCATATAACATCATATGTACATAATACTACATATGTTACATGTACACATCACCATAGGTACAATTGGTGAATATACAACATGCACAACATATACACAACAATAGTACTACACATCCATAGACCACACACTGACCCCACAAGAAACCTTTCTTCTAGTGTATTTCCACTATCCATGCTTATCCTAGCATGTCGCAGATTACACTACTTTCACTTCATTGATGTACCCCTCAACATTACCTGTCCATAACAGAAACATAAGCATAGTACAAGCATATAATATCAATTCATGTCCACATGATACTAACCTCATAGATCTATCAAAGTTTCTCTTACCACTTGATTCCTCATAAAACCAAGAACCTCTTCATGCCATTCACTTGCATAAGCAATCATTCCTTCACAAAAATGATCCTTGAAAACCTTGTCATACAGTGACATTGATACATAAATACATACATATATATAATTATTAGCATAAAAGAATCATGATCATGTCAAACAAGGACATACATACACACATATATACATATAAACATTAGCATTAAACAATCATGATCCATGACGACCCTGTCAGACACAACATACATACATGCATGTATACATATATGAACACCATCATCATCATGATCACAACATAATTACCAAATAACATAAGTTCAAGGTTAAGAGAGCTTCCTTTATTCATGCACAACATGCACAACATTGAGAACAATAGTTCCCAACATAGCGAAGGCATCTAACACCTCAAATCCATTTACTTAACCTTTCTGGTTACCTTTCTCATGTTTGTACTGCCACCATCCATTTACCACAATGGACCCAAACAGTCCAATTGACTGTCATAGTCTTGCCTTCCACTACATTTACTTATGCACTAAACTTCATCCGTGTCTTACATTACCTATTGGGTACCACAAAACTCTCCCTGAGCTCCATTAACTTTCCTCTTTCCCAACCAATTCCCAAGTCTCTCAAAACGTAAAAAGAAAGAACAAGAACAGACATGAAGAATACCATAAAGAAAACCATAAGCAATACAACTCCACAAAAAACTAGCATGACCGTGCAATAGACGCAATAAAGACCACAAACCGAGCACAACAAATCAGTACAAGAGACTAAAAGTAGAAGACTAGAAACATGCACCATGACTCAACCCCCATGGTTCCCAATACTTCTAAAGGAAAGCTCAACCCAAGCCTTCTTCAAGATTTCATGGCAGGTTTGGTGAAAATTTCTTCATGGAGCAGGTTTGGTGAAAATTTGAGTAAATTTTGAGAGATTTTGGAAATTTTGTAAATTTTTTGAAATTTTGGAAATTTTTGGAAATTTTCACTATTTTTGACACAGTGATAGGGTCAAAAATGCAACGTGGCCATGATTAACTTTTGATGGGAGCCACAAAATGACAAAAGGTTTGAATTTTTGGATTTATTATGAGTTTTTAATCACTTCTAGCCCCTGGGAGTAGAGTTTCAGTAAGATCTTGCAGGTGAAAAGGCCCAAAAACTACCCAAAAAACACCTTTTCTGCCCTCATTTTGACCAGCACGCCGCGTTTTTGGGAGTAACTCTAGGATAATCAATTTTTGATGGTCTAGGAGGAATCATTTTAAGTTCTTGAGGACTCTATCATGTAGCCAATAGGAAGAGCTATCTCCAACAAATTTTAGATCAACATTTGGACCTCGGGAAGGCCTCCAAAATTCATTTCTCCCAATTGTGCTATGTTTTCTCCTAGCACGTTATGCTTTTGCTTGAATTCACTGTGTTTTTTTCCTGAATATCAATTTTTTGAGTTGACTTGGTCCAGATTCGACCTCAACTGATGTAATTAGTCACTTTTGATGTTTTGATGATTCAAAGATGTGTAATTATGCCAGATAGAGTAAACATGAGGTAGATACATGTTTGCAAAGTCATTTTTGGTCATAGGTACCATTTTTTCTAACTTAGGGAGAGTCTTGTTAACCCCCTGGTCCTTAGGTTTTAGGTGAGAGGATCATGTGACCAGTTCCTCTACCCAAGGATTCGACCCATAAGAGAGGGGAAATTTTTTTTTGTCCATATGTATGTTTTTTTAGTCATTTTGATGGTTGGACATCAGAGGTTTGAGACCATTCTAGCTTGTGCTTAAGATTTTATTCAAAAATTCAGAGGAACAATTGCATCTATTATCTAGGAATTCATGTGCAGTGAGTTTTTGACGTTGTATTTTCTCTGTTGAAGTATTTTATAAATGATATATATGTTCTCTTTCCATGCCTTGATTTCCTCAATGATATTCCTAAAATTTTGATAAGCATAATTCTGCATAAGCTCTGTTTTGTTTGGGAATATCATTTCATGTTTATTTCCTTCAGTTTTAATGAATTCATGATGCATGATCATTAACATTCCCCTTCATTTTAAAGCCCTACACTACACCGACAAAACCCTAATCCCATCACTAAATCATTGCTACCTTGCTCCTTTATATATTTGCAATTGTAACCCTTTGATACATTTGACCTAGCTACCTGGTTTCATCCCCGATCCAACAATAAAACTGTCAAACTTTAAAAACCCTAGAGCTAACCTAACTAGCCTAAAATATACTCCTCATCTAGTCAAACCTTTTGGCTGTAATCTCATAGAGAGATCCCTCTCTGGTTTGGTAGGGTTAGCTACCAAATTTAAAGCATGGTTTGAGGTTACCTCCGTTGACATCCATTCATCAGCCTTGGGACGTTGTGGAGGCTAACACTAGGCACACTGCCTTGTATCTGAACACATATATATATCATCTCTCAAGGGACTCCAATCTCTTGAAGAATCCATCCATAACTAGAAACCAATTGATATACCTGTCAGATGCATGTTCATGACTATAGCAACATATCTGCATAATGTCAGACAAAATAAAGGTTAAGAAGAATTCCTGTATGCAAAGCACTCATTTATTTTGAATTAGGGTTTCCAAAAATAACCAAAGGAATTCTTACCCAATTCCTTTCCTTTATCATTTCCCTTGCTGCAATCGAGTCCTACTATGTACTGTCATATCACCCATCTATTAGTTATATAAACACATAAAATATTACCGTGTCATGCTAATACAAAGCATGTTTCTTTGCAAGTGTTCACACATGTCAATCACATGTTCCAAATGTCAAGACATCATATCTATTAACTAAAATCAACCTCTACGAAGACTAACAAACATGTCATAATCAACTAATAGTCAAGATCATAATACTACAACTATCACCTAAGTACATATCAACTATCTCAACACATGTGTGTTAGTATGATCATCTCAAAACAAGATCATTTATTCATGAAATATTATAGGAACATACTCATATCATGCAAGTAATCAAATATTTAGACAACAGATAAATGACATATAGACACCAAACACTTGAACACTGAATAAACAACATAATCAACTGTTCAAACACCAAGTAGATGACATAATCAAACTCATATCTTGATGTATCTTAGGGGAGGCTATATTGTTTGCAAAATAAATATAGATTAACACGATATAACTTCACATCACATCAACTCAGAAATAAATAAGGTCATTATATTCATGACAGTAATTAGCTAACACTTTCACCTCATAACTCACAAAAAATTGTCATTCATGCATAAAAATCACATATGCTCAGTCAGTCTCGATTAGTATAACACACTATCATAATTAGGTTGACTCATACCTGAATGTAATAATCCTAACCAACTGTATAATCCAATCCAAATTAGCATGATACATATAAAATCAAGATCTTAATGCAATAACCCTAATCGTCAAGTTAACTAACATATAATCACAACAGGTTAACATATAACATAGTCATCAACAACATATAACATAATCATCAAGTTAACTAACGTAAAACAACAAGAACAATGCATATAACAACATATTACTATCATTTATGACTATTTGACACATGTGCATATGATTAAACTAATCAAATAGAATTTATCATACATGTAGCTATAACATCAATAGGCATGTACACAAACCTAATGTATATAACCCTAATGCTTATAAAAACCATTAGCGACATGCTTGCATTCCCAAACATACAACCTAGATGATGATATGCTCTTACCCCAAAGTCTAGTGCCCTAACTTCACTTTGATGATTTGCATCTCCAGTCCTATCTTAGCCAACATATCAACGTCATATCTTAACAATAGCATCGTGATAACCTAATTGCATACAATGACCTCATTTATGACAACCTTCACCGTGACAATGAAAACTTGACCACATGCACCCACATTAACATGTATAACCAATCATGAATGACCAATGCATGTCCCACATATAACATCACATAAGAAAGCACACATGTACAAAACACAAGAGTGAACAATATGTGACCTAGCATAAACAATCAATGCATACACAACATGTAGCAACATGTAAGAAAGTGTGCATGAACAATACATAAGAAATAACAACTAATAATCAATCATACACAGATGACAACATGTTGACAACAACACCATTAGCCCTTCCATGGTGACACCTGTTGGGGTTCCCATGTTTTGGCAGATTTGGCAATACCAAAAGATGAGACAACATCAAACCACTTTGGGGCCCTAGGATCTAGCCCTCCTGGACCCGGAGAGGGATCTCTCCAAATAGAGCAAAGAATGATGTATCTTTGAAGCTCAAAAATAAGATGTTAGGCTAGTTATGAAGCACAAAGGGGGGTTTAAATAATTTGGTTGGAGGGTTGCTGGGTTGGTTAGGAGATCATGGACTGGGAAAGCAATGGGAGAAAAGGAACAAAGCAGCAGGATGTTTCAGCAAGGAGAATGGGCCAAGACCGTGCCATCCATTGGGCTATGGAGTCATGAAAGGAAATTACATGCAACAACTAGCCAAGGCTTTCAAAGGGCAAGTCATCTATACTAAAGGATATTTTTAGATAGATGATGGGATGGAACATTAAGGAGGAAAGTGAAAGAAGGAAAGCAACCAATTTTCTGTCTATAGATTAGGTCAGAGGTCATTTAACTCCAGACCTGCTTGGACATACTCAAAGGCAGCTCTCAAAGAGACAACGGGGCTGCTTATAGATCAGACCAGAGGTCATTTAACTCCAGGTCTGCTTTAGCAACTCCAAGGGAAAAACAGAGATAAGATTACAAAGAAACATCTAAGAAGCAAACCCCCAAGTTCATACATCAGCCAGCAGACAATAACATCCGCTGCACTGGTTAAACCCGTGAACCCGCTCTTAGACAGCACATAGGGCGGAAAACATAAAGGTAGGGAGAGAAGACAGCATAGGGCACCTAACAAGGGTGAATCCTATACCATTATTCTGATGCCTACCAGAAGAACATGAAACAATATGAAAGTGTAATGACAGAGTAAGAAACACATCACCAATAGTAATAGACCAGGATCCTGTGAAATGTGCTTTGATTAATTGATGCAAAACCAGTCATGTACAATATGGCTCAGTGGCTAATACAGTCCCAACTTCTCCTCCCAGCCTATTACATACAAACTACTCTGCTACTCCCTCCCACGACTATTCTAACAGTCAAACTGAATCCCTCTAACAGCAGACTACCAGCAATTGAACAACAACCCTTACAATGTGTTCTCGGGGATTTCTTATAGGAGAAGAGAGGAAATAGAGGTAGATGAACAATTAAATTGAGACTCATTAAGACAGTAAGGCGGAAGTATTCACGCCCATACTGCTTAATGGCTTTCTGCAGTGCTGTGTGTACTCTGTAGACTGTTTGGAGGCTCTGCCAGGTCGATTTTGACCTCGGATATTTCTTTGAAGTCCTTTCTGGTGCTTGGAGCTCTGTGCTGCCACTCTGAAATAAATGAACTGGTGAAAGATCTGCACGTTTTCTCCATTCCTCCATCATTGCGGCTCAGACAGTCTTTAATGAAGCTCTTGTCTGTGTATTAAATTACTTATGGGCTCGAGGAGGTATGGAGATCTCTGTAGGAAAGGTGTACGCCTGGAGAAAGAGTACTCTGCTGTTAGGTAGCACAGTAATTACTTGCTGGTGCGCTCATCAGTCTTCAAACTGAGCCTTAATCCTTTGAAAGTGGGGCTAAACATTGATTATGTCAATAACAGGTGTTAACCCCTTCGGATCCTTTCTACTGATCTGCTGGCGATGCCGAAAACACCTCACTGTGGTGTCTACACACTTTAAAATAAACCTGTTTAAAACCTGGGCAGTGATGGCAGAGAAAATGCAGCGGAGGCGGCGGAATGGTGGCAGAGCAATGGAGAATGGTGGAAAGAACACAGAGCGGTGGAGAAATGATTAATAGCGCAAAGGCCCAAAGGTCGAACACTCGGGCGTAATACAAAGAAAACGCACAAAAACAGTGAAGCGGAGCTATGGATGTGGGACCCAGCAGAGGCAGAGGGCGATTGGATCAGAACCGTCGGATCCGGGGAAGACGGACGGCCAGGATTCAATCGGGCAATCGCAATCGGGGGGGACAGAAAAGACACACATTGAAACTTCCGATTGCGATTGGGCGGAAGAAGCGATGACTGTTGGATCATGTAACAAACGGACGGACGAGATCCAATCGGGGGGCAGGCAGAAAGACTTGCGATCGGAAGGAATGAAGTGATTGAGCACTGGCCGTCGATCTGGAGGAGGAACGGATGGCGGAGATGAAATCGGAAGACAGAGAGAAGAACTTGCGATCAGTGATCGGGGGGGGGGAGTTGCGATCGAGCGATGACCGTCGGATCGTGGGAGAATGGACAGCTGCGATTAAATCAGGAGACGGAGGGAAGGACTTGCGATTGACGATCGGGAAGGGGTCTGCGATTGAGCGCTGACCGTCGATCTGGGAGGAAACAGACGGTGGGGATGCAATCGGGAGGTGGAGAAAAAGATTTGCGATTGGATGCTGGCTGTCCGATCTGGCGGGGAGATCAACGGTGGAGATGTAATCGGAGGTGAGACAGAAGGACTTGCGATCAGCGATAGGAGCGGCGGTGCGATTGAACGTTGGCCGTTAGATCCGAAGCCAGATCAACGATTCACGTTAAATCGGAGGGGCAGAAGAGGGGCGGCGAAATGACGATGCGATTGCGCGATAGCTGTTGGATCATGCAACGGATGGACGGCTATGATGTAATCGGGAGATTGCAATCGGGGTGGCACCAATGTGACTTGCGATTGCGATCGAAGGGGATTTGCGATTAGCGCTCTATCGTCGGATCGGGACCACAGATCGACGGTGCGGAACGTATTGCCAGTTTTAACGTTATAATCAGATCGCATCGGGGTTTTAGAGTTTTACAAAGGGATTTGCCTCCCGCCGATAGTTCCGATTGCGATTGGCGCTCGGGACTTAAGCGCTTGGTCCCAGCGCGGGGGCATGTGGGGGAAGTGGTTAAAGGGAAGGGGCTAAGCCCTATTACATGGTCGGAAAGTGGGTTTTTTAGCCCATTTTAATGGATTTTAGGGCTGGGGAAGGGGAACGATAGAGAAACAAAGGGGGAAGAAGGAAAAACAAAGGGTAGGGGAAGAAATTAAAGGGGATTTTGGGGGGATTTGAGGGGTAAAAGGGGAATAGAAGGGGAAGACAAGGGGGATGAAATAAAAGGGAAAAAGGGGGCCTTGGGCATTTTTTCATCAGCAGAGAGGCTTTAAAAGGGGAATCAGTAGAGGGGAAACTATCAAAGGATAAAAGACACATGGAGGCTTCAAGGAGACTGTGTTTTCAGAGGAAATGCAATCCTTGAAGACTCAAAAATGATTTAGCCCCCTATTTGCTTGTCAAAAATTTCATAGGGGGGCTAACAGTGGCTCCACATGGGGATGGCTTCTTCTTGAAGGAGCCAAGAAACCAGAAGATGATCTCTTGGTGTAGACCAGATGCTTGCTGCTTGAACCATCCATCTCTTTCTTTGATCAGCTGCCACAAGCTATGAAGACAACATATCAGCAGTACAATTCTTCCGAACAACTACCTACCCACACTATAGTCCTAAAATTTTTCTTCTGGGTGCATTTGGACTTGCAGACCCTTTTACATCATTAATCTTTTAAACAGGAAAAAATAAACCTAATCTACTTCTACCCTTATTACTCCATGAGACCAGATTAGACTGTTGATCTCATATGTTTCTCTACCTACACTACTACCTGCTAGGATTAGACTGTCTAGCAGGTTTCTTCTCTACATTCTAAGACAAAAAATGAAACAACTAACTACATACTCATAGGCTGAGCTTTATTGAGCTTTCCTACCTACCCTACTCTAATTGGAAATCTCTGATGTTATAGGTGATATGATAAAGCCAATACAACCAGTCAAGTAGTAGTGAAAAAGGATATGAGCACTGGCTGCCTGTCAGAGATAACCACAGGGCGCTCTGCATGTGGTTCTTCAAAACTGTGGTCACCATCAGTAGTGACCATTTCTGATGAATCTGGCCCTTGCTAAGGATCAACGCTGGAGTATTTGAGCAAATCAGGGCCTCCATGTATTCTGCCACAGGATCAACGAACACCTGATGCATGCTGTCTTCTTTTAGGCTTGCCATGACTGGTAGGCTGTCTACATCCTGGTCAGCTTCAATTATTTCTTCGTTTTCCACTGTGTTCTCAAAGCGGCTCCTGAGAACCGAATATTCTTCTTCTTACACGTCGAACAGCAGCGGAATCTCTGTATTTTTAGGGGGCGGGAGACTTTCCAAGAATGCTCTTGGGTCTCTGAACTCGTATGATTTCTCTTGTGAGCTCAAAAGTTTGAGCTCAGCTTCATATCTGTCAACCACCAAATCAAGAAACATCTTCTTAAGCGCAGGTAGATGATTGAGTGCTGAGCCAATAGGGACAACCTTTGGAAGGTCCTCCCATTCAATTTCTACCAGTACACTCGCTACTCCACTCTGAAACTCTGCTATGAGGCTTGGATCTATTTCTGCACATTGTTCAGAGTCCTCTATTAGCGAAGTGACTGGATCTTCGGCATGGATGATGTTGTACTGTGACATGGTCTCCCAGTGGAGTCTTATGTGAAACCACAAATAATCAGTGGCCAGCTGATTACCAGCGGAGTCTTTTAATCATTCAGGAATTGTGGAGTCGCCAGGTGGATGATTCACAACTTACTGTCCACCACAGTGGTTTACCAAATCAAAGCTGACTGATCTTTCCCCAGTGGAGTCGCCATTATGTTGGGGTTCCCATGTTTTGGCAGATTTGGCAATACCAAAAGATGAGACAACATCAAACCACTTTGGGACCCTAGGATCTAGCCCTCATGGACTCGAAGAGGGATCTCTCCAAATAGAGCAAAGAATGTTGTATCTTTGAAGCTCAAAAATAAGATGTTAGGCTAGTTATGAAGCACAGAGGGGGGTTTTAAATAATTTGGTTGAAGGGTTGCTGGGTTGGTGACGAGATCATGGACTGAGAAAACAGTGGGAGGAATGGAACAAAACAGCAGGATATTTCAGCAGAGAGGATGGGCCAAGACCGTGCCATCCATTGGGCTATGGAGTCATGAGAGGAAATTACATGCAACAACTAGCCAAGGCTTTCAAAGGGCAAGTCATCTATACTAAAGGATCTTTTCAGATAGATGATGGGATGGAACATTAAGAAGGAAAGTGAAAGAAGGAAAGACAACCAGATTTCTGTCTATAGATCAGGTCAGAGGTCATTTAACTCCAGACCTGCTTGGACATACTCAAAGGCAGCTCTCAAAGAGACAACATGGCTACTTATAGATCAGACCAGAGGTCATTTAACTCCAGGTATGCTTTAGCAACTCCAAGGGAAAGACAGAGATAAGATTACAAAGTAACATCTAAGAAGCAAACCCCCAAGTTCATACATCACCCAGCAGGCAATAACATCCGCTGCACTGGTTAAACCTGTGAACCCGCTCTTAGACAGCACATAGGGCAGAAAAAATAAAGGTAGGGAGAGCAGACATCATAGGGCACCTAACAAGGGTGAATCCTATACCATTATTCTGATGCCTACCAGAAGAACATGAAACAATATGAAAGTGTAATGACAGAGTAAGAGACACATCACCAATAGTAATAGACCAGGATCCTGTGAAATGTGCTTTGATTAATTGATGCAAAACCAGTCATGTACAATATGGCTCAATGGCTAATACAGTCCCAACTTCTCCTCCCAGCCTATTACATACAACTACTTTGCTATTCCCTCCCACGACTGTTCTTACAGTCAAACTGAATCCCTCTAACAGCAGATGCCCGGCCAAGTGTCAACCTTAGCACAGTAATGAATTTCGAGGGTTTCTTGCCACTTAGGAGAGAGGGAAATAGAGGTAGATGAAAAATTAAATTGAGACTCATTTAAGACGGTAAGGCGGAAGTGTTCCACGCCCATCGCCAATGGCTTTGCCGATCTTGTGTGTGCCTCGTAAGCTGTTTTTGGAGGCTCTGCCCGAATCGATTTGACCTCGGTCTTCTTTGAAGTCCTTTACGGTGCTTGGAGCTCTGTCACGCCACTACGAAATAAATGAAACAGTGAAAGATACTGCGGTTTTTCTCCCGTTTCCTTAAATGCTGTGACTCGAACGAGTCTTTAATGAAGCTCTTGTCTGTGTATTAAATTACTTATGGGCTCGAGGAGGTATGGAGATCTCTGTAGGAAAGGTGTACGCCTGGAGAAAGAGTACTCTGCTGTTAGGTAGCGTAGTAATTACTTGCTGGTGCGCTCATCAGTCTTCAAACTGAGCCTTAATCCTTTGAAATTGGGGCTAAACATTAATTATGTCAATAACAGGTGTTAACCCCTTCGGATCCTTTCTACTGATCTGTTGGCGATGCCGAAAACACCTCACTGTGGTGTCTGCACACTTTAAAATAAACCTGTTTAAAACCCGGGCAGTGATGGCAGAGGAAATGCAGCGGAGGCGGTGGAATGGTGGCAGAGCAATGGAGAATGGTGGAAAGAACACAGAGCGGTGGAGAAATGATTAATAGCGCAAAGGCCCAAAGGTCGAACACTCGGGCGTAATACAAAGAAAACGCACAAAAACAGTGAAGCGGAGCTATGGATGTGGGACCCAGCAGAGGCAGAGGGCGATTGGATCAGAACCGTCGGATCCGGGGAAGACGGACGGCCAGGATTCAATCGGGCAATCGCAATCGGGGGGGACAGAAAAGACACACATTGAAACTTCCGATTGCGATTGGGCGGAAGAAGCGATGACTGTTGGATCATGTAACAAACGGACGGACGAGATCCAATCGGGGGGCAGGCAGAAAGACTTGCGATCGGAAGGAATGAAGTGATTGAGCACTGGCCGTCGATCTGGAGGAGGAACGGATGGCGGAGATGAAATCGGAAGACAGAGAGAAGAACTTGCGATCAGTGATCGGGGGGGGGGAGTTGCGATCGAGCGATGACCGTCGGATCGCAGGAGAATGGACGGTTGCGATTAAATCGGGAGACGGAGGGAAGGACTTGCGATTGACGATCAGGAAGGGATCTGTGATTGAGCGCTGACCGTCGATCTGGGAGGAAACGGACGGTGGTGATGCAATCGGGAGGCGGAGAAAAAGATTTGCAATTGGATGCTGGCCGTCCGATCTGGCGGGGAGATCAATGGTGGAGATGTAATCAGAGGTGAGACAGAAGGACTTGCGATCAGCGATAGGAGCGGCGGTGCGATTGAACGCTGGCCATTAGATCCGAAGCCAGATCAACGGTTCACGTTAAATCGGAGGGGCAGAAGAGGGGCGGCGAAATGATGATGCGATTGCGCGATAGCTGTTGGATCATGCAACGGATGGATGGCTATGATGTAATCGGGAGATTGCAATCGGGGTGGCACCAATGTGACTTGTGATTGCGATCGGAGGGGATTTGCGATTAGCGCTCTACCGTCGGATCGGGACCACAGATTGACGGTGCGGAACGTATTGCGAGTTTTAACGTTATAATCAGATCGCATCGGGGTTTTAGAGTTTTACAAAGGGATTTGCCTCCCGCCGATAGTTCCGATTGTGATTGGCGCTCGGGACTTAAGCGCTTGGTCCCAGCGCGGGGGCATGTGGGGGAAGTGGTTAAAGGGAAGGGGCTAAGCCCTATTATATGGTCGGAAAGTGGGTTTTAGCCCTTTTTAATGGATTTTGAAGGTGAAGGAGGGGAACGATAGAGAAATAGAGGGGGATAATGGCCATCAAAGGGGGAAGGGTGGAAATTAAAGGGGATTTTGGGGGAATTTGAAGGGTAAATGGGGAATAGAAGGGGAAGACAAGGGGGATGAAATAAAAAGGGAAAAAGGGGGCCTTGGGCATTTCTTCATCAGCAGAGAGGCTTTAAAAGGGGAAACAGCAGGGGGGAAACTGTCAAAGGATAAAAGACACATGGAGGCTTCAAGGAGACTGTGTTTTCAGAGGAAATGCAATCCTTGAAGACTCAAAAATGATTTAGCCCCCTATTTGCTTGTCAAAAATTTCATAGGGGGGCTAACAACACCACTGCCACCATGGCCAACACAACATGGATGCAACAAACACATACACCATAGGCATGATAAAAACATGTGCAACCAACAAAAAAGCATGAACAACACACCGCCCATCTATTCCAAGGGTTGAACCATGCTTTGATACCACTCTGCAACATTCTCTTCCCACATCTACCCAAGTAACATGCCAACTGGGGTAAACATGTGACGAGAGGCTACTGTAACTCGATTCAACCTCCTAGGTGACCTTAAGGAAGTGGAACTGATAGAAACACAACATGCAGACCTTGTACAACAACAACAACACCCCCAGTAGGTAACCCAACCATTCAGGCCTCTTACCCCTAGGTCACACTGACCTTTTGACCTCTTCGAGCCATAGATACAGGCACAGGCTTGGAAGCTAGCATCCAAGAGGCTATAGACGCATGCATAACACTGCATGCCAGCGTCCAAGACACTGCACGATTGAGTCAAGGGGATTTGGGGTAGGTCAAAGTCCCTATTTTGATGTAAAACGGTTTAAGGGTAAACTTTGGGCCTCAAACCATGGTTTGGGACCATACTATCTGCGTGCTAGAATGATAAAAATAGATAGATCGAGTATAAGTGAAAGGTAATTTGAAAGATAGAATATTATGATATGAATGTTTATATGTCTGTAATACTTGTGTAAGGGTTGTCTGGGTTGGGTAGAAAGGCTCCTATTGGCTGTGTGCACGGAAGGGTAAAGTCTGATGTACTGGAAGGATATGAATTAATACTAGGACTGATTTTGGTGAAACATTGTGTATTGATCTAAGTTATCTGTTTTGTTTTAAAATCACATTTATTCTTTGTTTCTTATTTATATTTGCGCAAACATATGTTATTTATTCATGAAGTTACATTGATGATAGAATACATGGATGAATCTGCTTAAGTGATTATGCATTGTTTAGATCTGGATCTGGTTCTATCATGTTATATCTGCGCTAAGCGATCTGTGATTCTCTCTGCAATATGTTAAGTATTGCGCACATCTTTGTATGATTGATATAAGTCTGCAATCAATCTTGTTAGGTCCACTTCATTATTTTCTTCCTCAGGGTGCAGAAACCTAGTTCCCGCGCCCCCCCCCATACTGCTTTAGGTGAAACTTTGATTTTCACAAGCAGGTCATTGCTGAAAGGGCTAGTAGTTGGAGGGTTTGTTGGTTGTGCAATAAAATTTGAACCTGGGACAGGACCCCTCAAGCCAAAAAATGATTATGTTTCTGAGACCGGGATCATTTTGAGGGAGATTTGATGTTGTGGCACCCTTCACGAAACGAACTGCAAGATTGGCTGGATAGAAAGATCCTAGAATTCACATTCCAAGAGAATCGAAGTACTAAGCTATCTGATGAAAAGTGGTTACATGAATATATATATACATAAGTTGATGAGATATTCTTTTGCTCCTTTGCAAATGAGCTCTATGTGTGGTTGTCGAGGTTAATTGAATTCAATACCTACGTGAAGGATGATGCAGTCATAGAGTAGACTTCTGAATTGATTCAGGAATTAGAAAAGCTAGACAATAAGATCACCCACACACTAAATCATTGAATCGATTGACTCTTGGGAGGATTTGTGACTGAATTTTCCATTGATAAGTTTGTGTCATATTCTGAAGCAGAAAGAAAAATTTCAAATTCCTTACAGGTAAGTTATCGTGCTCTTTGAAGTTGTTGCTAAAAATAATTTTATGTGAACAAGGCTCCCTATGTGAACATATTTCTTGAATGCCTTGAAGAGGCCTGACTACACACAATGGAAAATTTTACCATGAAGACCCAGAAAAAATTATTTATAGCCCTCTGAAGCCTAGATCTGATAATGAAGGTGAACCAAAAGTTAGTAGCTCAAGTGACTCTGAAAAAGAACGTTCGTCAAACTAGAAAACCTTGAGTATTTTTCCAACCCCATCAACTCCACTTCTACAGTCATATCACAAGACACCAACTCCACCATGCAGTCCATCTTGACCACCACCTCCACCTCCCCTAGAAGCAAATATGGTAGTGTCGATGAAGTTACCTAATTTCAGAAGCATTGGAAATGAAGATAAAAAGCACTTTTGGTTCGTGACTGAGGCCGTATGGTAGGTTAAATAGATTAATAATAATGATATCAATAAAGCACATCTATCTACTGCTTTCCAAGATCGTGCATTAGATTGGTATATTAGGTATGTTCAAGAAAACCCTAATGCCACCTTGGACCAAATAAAATATTTCCTAAAAGAGAAATTTAAGAAGCCTAAGTCATACACGCAGTTGGGGATAGAAATGAAAGAGATTCATTAGGATTTTAATGAATCTGTGTAGGAGGCAGACCAGCGGCTGAAGTGAACTATCAGAGATGGTGTATTTTTCATCAATGATACTCAACGTAAGGAATGGTTTATTGCTATTTTTCTCCCACGTCTGTTCCAAACCTTAGGTTAGCAAAAGATTGCCACACAGGCTGAGGCTGTGGAGGTTGCAATGAAACTAGAGGCTACTCCAATGCCTATTGCACTAGGGACTCAACATATTCAAAATTAGTTGGAAGCCATGCATTTAGAGATTCAAAGCCTGGGCAAAGACGACTAGGATAAGGAAGTATATGTAGAGGTTTGGTGCATAAAATGTAAAGGTGTTGGTCACCATAAATATCAATGTCCTGTCTTCAATAATTATTTGAATGCTGGAGGTAATATTCAATTGAAGAGTCTCATATGGTGCATAATCTATCAAATCACTGGATAACATGACATAGATTCCTGCCCGAGGATTGGAAAGTATCAACCAGAGCTGAAGCAATTTTTTTGCAGATTTTGTTCATCACTAGGACATGATGAGAAACACTGTCGCAATTATGATATGATTTTGGATAAATCTGAGATATATAGGATGCAGGTTGAGCCTACCTCACCAGCATACCCCTCTGGGCGTGGTGGATTTCAGGGTAGAGGAAGAGGCAGAAGAGGTGGATCAGTTGGTTGAGGAAGAGGACAATTTATTTGCTATAACTGCAGAGATGTTGATCACTATGCACACGAATCTCCTAATCCCGCATGACAATAATGCAGGTATTGCATACAATTTGATCATGTGATGGAATATTATCCTGTCTTGATTGCTAAAATGCAGGAGAAGAAGACGCATAATCCAACACAAAATCTTAATATGGTTAGAGCAGAAACTCGTGAAGAAGGTCCCAGTGTGAATGTGGTTACTAGGAGCGGTGTAGCCACTAATGAATATAAGGTAAAGAAACTAACCACTGATGTATGGATCCATAAGGCACCTAAAAACAAAGAAGGATTTGATCTACAACACACAAAGGAGACCTTTGTTGAAGCACGAAAATAATTTGCAGAAGGTAGCACATTAATATCAGGTAGAACAATGAAGGGAGTAGGAGGAGATGAAGAGATGAAACCATTTCTACAAGCATGCATAAAGTTATTGTGCAAAAAAAAGGCAGTAGAAAATATTCAGGCTCTGATAGATAATTGTGAAGAGAAGTAAAAAGCGACGGTAGAGCAGAGAGTTGTCAATAAAATATACAAGAATAAGAAGATAACAGGTAGAGAGATGCATATGAACACGCAGATTGGTGCTTATTAGATGGACCGGATTATTCTAGATCTAAGATTAGATGTGAATGTTATACCTAATCAAACTTGGCAGCGCATGGGAGAACCAAGGCTAGAATGGCCTACCATTCAACTACGAATGACCAATTGTTAGGTCTCTGTAACAAGCAAGATTGGCAAAGTCCGATCACAGAGTTAACATCATTTCAACCAACTTTGGGATTCTAGGATCTAGCCCTCCTGAATCCGGAGAGGGATCTCTCCAATATGTACAAAGATGGATATTGTCTTTGAAATTTAGGGTGATGATATTAGGCTAGTTATGAAGGCCAAGGGTTTTGTTTGGTTTTCTCAGATGGTTGAACATAGTTGCTGTCTGAGACGGAAAGATCTATATGCAAATTAGGTTCAAGGTGAGAAGTTACCAAGGTGAACAAAATAAACTTTGATTCTAAAGTAAGATGATGGCAAGTTTCAATCCATTGGGCTATGGAGTCATAAGAGAATTTAATTGAAGCATCCAGGTTCAAGAGTAATCTATGGGGCAAGTCATCTAGGCCTAGGGATCTCTTTGAAGTTTGATTTATGGAATGGGGTGATACAAAAGGGAAATGACAGATGCGGAACAAAGAGCAGCCCAGGATCTGGTAAGTACTTTGAAACTAGCCAGCCTTTGACCATACACTTAAGAAAAACATAGAAGGAAACTAGGATTTGGGAAGTACTTTGAAACTATCCAGCCTTTGATACCCTTCTGATAGAACACGGTTAAAAACGAGAGGAAACTTGAAGGCAACCTTTGGAGAAGCGAGAGACTAGCGAGCGGGGCTCACCTTTCTCCTCATTTTAGTTCTCACTTTACTCGATTACTTCCAAGACAATCACCAAGATAACACGGAATGGCCCAAGATCTGATAAGTACTTTGAAACTAGTCAGCTTTTGACACATCCTAAGGGAGACAGACAAATAGTTGAGCAAACAAGAAAGGGACTCAGGGCTAACCTTTGATTTCCTCAATTCATTCCTTACACAACATATATGAAAGTAACATTTAAAAACAACATTCAGCAGTGACGAAAAGATGAGGGAACACCAGCATCTCTGTGCTTAGACTGAATTAAATCATTTCTAAATAACACAATAAGAAGAAAACATTGGGATAAAGATTTTTCAGCCAGAGAAGGTCACTGGTGTACAGCAAACTCTAACACTGTTTAAACTGTTCTTTATAGTGGAAAATGAAACAAATTGAAAACAGAAATAAAATGACAAGTTACGGTGAGAATAACATCACCATCAGCATAGACCAGGATCCCATAAATCAGCTTGTATTGATTGCTTCAAACCGGTTACAATCTTCAAATCCAATGTTTTAATTCACCTCTCTTCACAACCTAATCTATCTGTTACAAGCAGAGCTCCAAGGGCCCATGAAACCACTATTTACAGTCAAGAGTTTTCCACTCAGAAACAGCTACAGCGCTTCAGCAATTATATTGACAACCTACTAATCCAAC
Organism: Pinus albicaulis; assembly: GCA_034641835.2. Classification (NCBI taxonomy): domain Eukaryota; kingdom Viridiplantae; phylum Streptophyta; class Pinopsida; order Pinales; family Pinaceae; genus Pinus; species Pinus albicaulis. Next base: position 760,597,410 of record CM076577.1, read on the forward strand.
CCCTCACTCATCTTCTTCTGGAGTATTTATAGAAGGATGAGGAGGTGAGATCTGATAAAAAGATCTCAAATACAATCAATGTAGAATTAATGTCTTCCTGACCCCGTGAGGTTCGATGAAGAAATTCTACAGGTGTTACATTGCATTAATGCGTTTATATTTAAGAAGTAAGCTCGAGGAGAGCTTTTGTTGACCTTTGAGGCTCTGCATACTATTAGGGCTACTCTGCAAATATTCTGGAATAAAATATGGTGCAGAAATAACTTCTTGGTTGTTCCGAGGCATAGTATCTGATCTTGTTCAATAAATTCGGCCTCTGACTGATCGTTCTGAGGCAATAGGTGGCACTGGGGTGGTTGAGGAATCAATTCGCCTCAAAGTATGGCGGTGGAGGCGATCTGTCTGATGAACACTTTTAGGTTTTTCTTTAATCCGTGTTCTTTGCCGGGGATTAGGCTTTTGATAACCGTCTTAGCCGTAATCCCCGCCAATTTATTCATAAAACTGCTGCTCTGGTTCATTCTGTCTTCAAAACCTGATACTCTTTCTCTGCTCTGACATCGATGGCATTCTTCGAGCTTTACAGGGATATGCGGCAACCAAAGCTCATGAAACTTTGTTGATATCATTGTTCTTCTCTGTATGATCGATTCCCTGGATAAATCGGAAGGATTGGAGTCGTCACCCTCATCCTTTAGATTTCATAGAATACGAAGAAAAAACCTTAAAAACCTACAAAATACAAGAAAAATGAGGAAATCCTGCGTTATATGGATAGACTGCATCGGAAGTCGTGCGGGAAAATGGAGAGATCGGAACCGTTGATCGTATCGCGATCAACGGTTGGGAGCAAATTGAACAGTCAACGGGGAAAAAGGTGGACTGTACAACGGAATCGGGAGAACAAATGAGAGCCGTCGATCCGCAGAGATCGACGGTGGGGATCGACTTTTGAATGCGCCGGGGAAGACTTAACGGGCGAGCGAGTTCGTTAAAGGGTGAGCGGGAAAGGCAATCAGGGACCGTCGGATGGGAGGGCCCAGATCCGACGGCGGGGATGAATCCCGCTGCGGGGCCATAGGACGAGGCTTAACGTGCGGGGAATAGACACGGCACGACGGTTTTTGGGGTGAGGTGGAGAACACGTGTCGGCCAGAGGGTGGGATCGCTGGCCGATGGTATAAAACCGCTCCCGGACGAAAGGTGGTGCGGGCACAAAACCGGTGGAAATGGAAAACAGCGCGGCGAAAGGGGTGTCCACCAGGTGAGGGGTACACTCCGCACCGTTGATCTGTGGGACAGATCGACGGCGGAGTTTTAATATGATTTTCTTTGCTGGAAAAATAAAATAAACCCGACTTTGCTTTTTACAAAGGGTTTTCAATGTTTTTGGGTAATAAATTATTTCTGAGGGTTAAGCGCCTGGCGGTTTTAGCACACGGTTCCGGCGTTGGGGCATATGGAGGAAAAAATGAAAAGGGGCTTAGCCTGAGGGGCTAAAACCTAACGTATAGAAACGCATGTTTTTCTATGGTTTTTAACTGTTTTTTGCAAAAGGAGAGAGGTTCTGATAGGTCAAAAAGTGGGTTTTTAACCTTAGGAAATGAGGTTAATGGAGGAATAAGGAATATAAAAGGGTTTGATGGGGTTTTTATGGATGAAAGGAGAGTTGAAGGAATGAGGAAGAGATGGAAGAAGGGGAGAGAAAAAGGAGGAGGATGCAGCAATATTTGATTAGGATTTTCATGGAACATCAGAGGCATAGAGGATGAAGAGTATGTAGAACCAATCAGTAGTTTGTGATCTTACCAACAGTCTTCAAGCACCAACAAGTTTCAGGATTGAATTTGTTTCTTGAAGGCTGCAAATAATATTTAGCCACCAACTGATATAATTTGAAAAATATAGGTGGCTAACAGTGGCTCCACTTGGGGATGGTGCCTTCTCGAAGGCATCAAGAATTCAGACTTGATTTCTCTGGGATGCTGACTGGTGTCTGACCCAGCACTTGCTCTTGCTTCCTTCTGGAAAAAATAATGTCAGTCATGAAAGAGAGATGAATTTCATCAATACAGCTTCTACCTACCCCAATCCTACTGATCTAACATTTTTTCTTCATCAGAGTGCACTTGGATTGGCAAACTCTTAACACAACATTTTATTCTTTTGAAAGCAGTAAATCTAATCTACTTCTACTCCTTATTTCTCCCCGAACTCAGATTAAACAGTTGAGTTCGGATATTCCTCTACCTATTCTACTGTTTGTTGGGATTAAACAGTCCAACAAACTTTCATTCTCTAAATTCTACAACAGAAATTTAAAAATAGCCAAGCCAAGGTTGAGCTGTTTGACTTGCTATGATCTATGGCATAAAGACAAGGTGCACATAGATTATTACTTGCAGAAAAATTTAAATCAAAACAGAAGGCTTAAGATCTGAAAATTTTCTCATTGTGGCCTTCTCTCATATTTACAGCTCTGTTTTTCTTTTCAGTGAGCTATCTTTGCTTCTCTTCTGGTTCAAGTTTTGAGCGAATTAGAACCAGGTATTTTCTTTTTGACTCAGAAATTGGTGTAGTTTGGAGTCATTTCTTCGGAAATTTTGGTTCATATTTTGAATTTGTTTGAACCTTCATTTCTACCCTAATCTATCTACTGATAAGCCAAGATTAAACAGTTTGGCAAATCAAATTTGCTACCCTATCAGCAGAAAATTGAAAGCTAATTAGTCAAGATTAGACAGTTTGACCAATTAGAAGAGTGTTTCAGGGAGTGGCATTTAAGCTTGCACACTTTCAGATTCATTTCTCTTTTTTGGCATGGGGCCTTGCCTTTCTTGTTTTTCATTTCTGCCCTCTTTTCTTTCTTTCTTTGTTTTTGTATTTTTTGATTTTTCATAACTTTAAATGCAATGGTGGATGAAGTATTTACAATGGAAAAGGTAAAAAGGCTTCAAAACATGGAATAGCTTAAGAAAGGTAATGTTTAAGCATCCTGCCATTGACAGGACCTCCAAACAATTCTGTCCCATTCAGTTCTTGTAAGAAGAATGCATTGTTCCCAGCAACTGAATGAATGGAGTAAGGGCCAAGCCATAGATTGTCAAATTTACCATTCTTTCCCTTGTCTTCCCTTCTGGAGTCCCACTTTAAGACTTTGTCCCCAATTTTGAAATTGCTGACCTTTGTTCTTCTGTCAAATATCTTCTTGATATTGTCTTGTTTCTGTAATGCTTTATTGTACACTTCCTCTCTGGTTTGCTGAAGATGAATGGTCTGATTTATTCTTCTGATTATGTCATTCTCTTCAGTCTGCAACTCTTGAATTAACTTCATAACTGGTACACCAAGGTTGTTAGGAAAAATTGCATCTGTACCATATACAAGCTGGAAGGGTGACATACCAATAGATTTCTTCATTGTCAATCTGTCAGCCCAAAGTGCATGAACCAGCTTTGTGTGCCAAGACTTCTTGTTGCCTTCCAACAGTTTCTTTATTATGTTCACTAAGCTTTTGTTGGAAGACTCTGCGAGTCCATTACCTTGAGGATAATAGGCGGTGGAGTGCCCCAATGCTATCTGGTATTTGTGACAGAATTCTACCATTCTCTTTGACCCAAATGCTGCAGCATTATCTGTAATGATCTTGGTAGGACAGCCAAATCTGGAAAGGATATTGTTTTCTATGAATTTTATGATAACTGAATCATTGGCCTGTCTACAAGGAATGGCTTCTATCCACTTAGTGAAATAGTATGTGGCAGTAAGGATCCACCGGTGTTGGGCAGAAGATGATGGATGGATTTCTCGTATGAAGTCAAGTCCCCACTGTTGGAAAGGGGCTTCAACAGTAATTGGATGCAGAGGAAGGGGCAGTAATTTTCTCTTTCCCTCAAACAATTGGCATTTATGGCAAGTGGTTGTAAGTTTGTGTACATCAGGAAAAAGAGTGGGCCAATAGAAACCAGCCCTCAAAATTTTGTTGGCTGTTGACTTCCAGTACAAATGGCCTCCACACTCTCCTTCGTGGAATTCCTGTTTAATCTTTTCTGCATCAAACTCAGGCAAACATTTAAGCAATATACCACTAGCATTTTTCCAATAAAGACATTGATCAATAATGCAATAGTTTACAGCTTTTAACTTTAGGAATCTTGCCTTTGTTTTGGATAAACCAGGAGGTGTGTTTAGATTAAGCAAAACATAAACAATATCATTATACCAAGGAGAATTCGCAAAATAATCTTCAACAATGGGGGTTGAGAATTCTTCTTGGTCATCCAAAGCATTAATCATATTAATATCAAGAACCTCACAATTTGATTCAGCCATTAGCCTAGCTAGATCCTGTCCTTTGATAAGCTTAGTGGGTTTAATCTCTAAATCATATTCAAGAATAACAGCAATCCACTTACCTCTCTTACCATCTGGATCCTGGGTTAGAATGTCTTTTACAACTGAATTTGGGACAAAGGCAATGATGTGTGAGTGAAGGATGTATACCCTGAAGTCTTTTAAAGCTTTTACCAAAGCAAAAGCCTATTTTTCCATAATGTTATACCTCAAAGGGGCATCCCTCAATGCCTTGCTAAATAATGCAATGGGCTGCTCTTGTCCTTGTGGATTTTTCTGTAAAAGGACAGCAGCTATAGTATGTTCTGATGCAAATGAGAAGATATAAAAGTCTTTTGAAAAATCGGGACTTATGAGAACCGGTGTTTTGGTTAACGCTTGTTTCACCAGCTCAAAGGATGTCTTTGCTTCTGAGGTCCATTTTACCCCTTGCTCCTTCTTCAACATGTTTGTGATATTCCTAAGGAGCTCAGCCAAGTTGGGGATGAACCTTCTCAAAAAGTTAATCTTTCCTATGAAAGACTGCAACTCTTTGATATTTCGAGGATGAGAGATTTGCAATATGGCCTCAATCCTCATGGGATCAATATTTATGCCCTGCTCGGAAATGATATGCCCAAGAAGCTTACCTTCTTGGAGACCAAATAATGTTTTCTTGGGGTTCAAAGATATCCCAAACTTTCTGCACTTCTTGAAAACTTTCCTCAAATTTTCTAAGTGTTCTTCATCTGTTTTTGAAAACACAGTTACATCATCAAGATAGATAATGATGAAGAAGCCCAATTCTTCCGAGAATGCTATGTCCATGGCTCTTTGAAAGGTTGCTCCGGCATTCATTAGACCAAAAGGCATTTTCACATACATGAAAGTGCCCCAGGGTGTAGTAAAAGCTGTCTTTAATTGATCATCAGGGTGGACTAGGACTTGGTTATACCCTGAATAGCCATCCAGCAAAGAAATTCTTTTAGACCCTACCACCCTTTGCAAAATATGATCCATCTTGGGCAAAGGGTAGTTGTCTTTCAATGAAGCTTTGTTTAAATTCCTGAAGTCTATACAAAACCTGATTTCTCCAGTCTTTTTCCTAACTGACACCAGATTAGATACCCACTCAGAATATCTAATAGGGACAATAATACCAGCATCATGCATCTTCATAATTTCCTTCTTAACCAATGGCAACTGGACAGGGTTGATTCTGCGCAATTTTTGTTTGAATGGTTTTTGGTTTTCTTTAAGAGGGATTTTGTGCTGTATTATTTCGGTGTCATAGGACTTAAGATCTTCGTAACTCCATGCAAAAACATCAGAAAACTCTTTAAACAGCTCCAAATATTTGGGTTTAATGTGAGCTGGTAGAGTTTTAGACAGTTTAATCAATCTCGGTTTTTCCTCACTGCCTATATTACACTCCTCTACTTCAGTTTCCACAGGTTCCAGTTTTGGTTTTTTGGCCACATCATCAAAATCAAACAGTTCTTCTAGAGGGGCCAAACCCTTGGGCAGACTATCATTATTAGAATGCAGAGTTTCCATTTCTTCAGTTTCAGATTTTGCACTTAATTCTGTTTGGTTTTTAGATGAGATAGTCTGAAGGTTAATATTTACCAGCTGTGGAGATGGTTCTTCTTCACCAAGAAAATTTTCTTCACTGCAGTCCGTATCGTACTCTGAATCTGAACTATGGGGTTCAAACTCATTTCTGAATTGCATGAAGTCTTCTATTTGTTTATCTCCATCAAATACCTGCCAATATTTCTTGTTATCTGGGATAGCTGGTCTGAATTTTATCTGAGAGGTGTCATCATACAGCATGGGACAGGTTCTAGCAGCAAAAGCTAAATTGTGGGCTGCAATGTTTCTTTTTCTTGGGACAAAAGATAAGGTGTGCTCCTCAAATGTTTTTAGAAGATCAATGACATCATTCCTGTAGGCCCTAAGTCTGGGGTGATTTGCATTATACTCCCCATTGACTTGCCTAATGATTAATTCAGAATCCCCATATACATTTATTCTCTTGGCACCTAACTTTTTCAAGAAATGCAAGCCTAAGAGAAGGGATTCATATTCTGCTATGTTGTTGGAACACTGAAAGTTTAATTTTCATGAGATACATTCTGTATGATTATTTTCAGTGTTGGTGATCCAGACACCTGCACCTGCATTTGTTTTGGTGCATGACCCATCAAAATACATAGTCCAGAGAGGTAGATTTTCAGTTTGGTGAATGGACGTTGTATCATTTGATTCCTCAAGTGCTTCATTGGGTTGAGGACTGTCTTTCTGACTGTCAAGTTTTAAGTTCAACGGGTTGATGACTTGCAGTTCAAGGTCTGTGTTAAGTTTGCTAGGATCTTCAGACACACTAGACTGTTTCGGCACTTCAACGTTGTTCTCCTCCTCTGTTTCAGCCGTTAATTCTGTTGAAATAATTTGTTCAGTGAGTGCTTCATTATTAAACATGATAAAAGAATCAAGGCTCGTGTTTATAGCATAGAGAGGGGAGTTTTGAGGCCGATCCTGACTTGTTACTGTGTACTGCATGTGGGATTCCCTATAAAGTTTCCTAGTTTGATTAAAAACAGGGATAGTTGCATACGTCATGTCCATTTGCATGGTCCCCTGTAACTTAGCCCCCCAAGATCGTGATAAAAGCATTCCATACTTTGGGGGGACATCAGCCACAACAACATCCATGACTAAACATTTGGCTGGAATTTGGGCTAAATTAACATAGAGGTCTTTAATCAATCCAAGACACTTAACCCTACTTGAGTCAAAAGAGTACAGATCTTTGTAAGGTCTGGTAATTTCAAGACCCAGGCCTTCCATTACAGCTTTTGGCATTAAATTATGGGAAGCACCTGAGTCATGCATATCGTTATGGAGAATTTTGTCATGAATGTTTAAGCTTACATAAAAGGGAGGGACAGGACCTTCTTGGAATTTTCCTTCAATCTTTGGACCAAAAATAAGCTCTGGTTGGTCATCATTAAGATTGAGAGTATCTTCATTATCTTCTAAGTTTAAAGCCTTCAAAATTTTGGACCTATATACATGCTGGGCAGCTAACTCAGTCAAAGGAACAGAGATTTTGATCTTTGAGATTTCCTGTTCTAGGCTGAAAAGGTTTTGACTCTTCAAAGCATTGACTTCAGCCCTGTTTGCTGCCACTTTATCAGCAATAATTGCTTGCTGATTTGGTTTATCTACAATTGGAACAGTTTTTCTACCAGGAGTACTAACTGAAGTGCTAGTACTACTATTGTTTGCACTCTGTTTTTCGACGTTTTGAGTGTCTTTCTCTTTATCATTACCAGAATCGACAGCCACCGCTTTGTCCTTTTGTTTGACTGTTTTAGACTTGGTTGCAGTGCTGTTTTGAGAAGGTTTGTCAGAGGTTTTATTGCTGGGGGTTTGTTGATTAGATCTACTTCTGAGTTCATATTCCCTTAAAGGCTCTATGACAGCGTTCTCCATGTTTTGATAGCTATTCTCAGTATCATTTCTCCTGTCATCATAAGGTGTATAAAGACCTTGTTTATTATCATAATGAACCTCAAAGTCATCATCATCTACCCCAAACAAGTTTATATCATCTTCCTCTGTTATTTGGTCTGTTTGTTCAACCTCACTTAAAAAGTTCTGATGAAAGGGAGGAATGACCTGCTGATCATCTTCCCTGGGTTTGTTTGGAGGCTGATTTCTTCTAAGATTCTGATTCTGGTTTTGGTTTCTGTTTTGAGGAGCGTTTTGATTTAGACTCGCTTGTGCTCTCTCTAGAATGCTCATTTTCTTCATCATTTCTTCCATCATTCTTTCCATATTTGAGCTCGAAGTAGAAGGGGTGGATTCTTCTCTAAAAGATACTCTCTTTTCAGCTTTCATCCTTGCTCTTTTCTCCATAAGGTTCACCTCCACAGAAAGAGCACCTCTTTGCATATCTTCAAGGGTTGCAAAGACTCTTTCTCTGAGCGAATATGTCATGTCTGGATCAAACCCTTCCGGAAATTTGTTTAAGGCTGATCCCTGAGGAGGTTTCAGTTTAGGGGAAAGTGCGTTATACACACTATTGAATCTGGTACAATAAGCTTGTACACTTTCCCCAGAGTTCCTATGGAGATTGTTATAGTCGGCAAGGACTTGGAGAGGGTTTTTCCTTACTTCCCATTTGTTTAAGAATGTTTGATGGAAGGCTTGGAGATCGTTAATACTGTGGGGGGTTAAACCTTTAAACCATTTTCTCACTTCTCCCCCCAAACTTTGAGCAAACAATCTGATTTTGACAGACTCATTATCAATTTCATTTCTGTCAAAGTAGTCATTCATCTTGTCCACATGCTGAGATGCTGTTGTGGTATTATTAGCATCATATAATGGAATTTTGGACTGATAGTCCTGTGGAAGATTGACTAATGGTGCAGGAAGGACTAAGGGAGCATACCATGCTGCCATGATATGTGGTAGGGGTGGGTTTACAAGAGGAGGTGTGGGTTGAAGTGGAGTGGTTTGAACAGTGGGTGAAAGATGAACAGAAGTGGATGGAACAGCAGTAGATCTCTGAGCTGATCTCGGATGAGAGATACCTAGATTATGTAAGAAATATAAATCAGGAGGTGTTGATTCTCTATTCCCAAGAGTCTCACTGGTTTCGGGAGATGAAAGGGTAGGCTCAGAATCTAACTGATCTAAATCACCAAATGACCTAGTTCTGAATGGGTTTAATAAGTCAATTTGTGATTCATGAAGAGCTAAAAGGTTTTCAGGGACTGAATTGGCTCTTATGAGGGATCTGAAGATAGTTGAGGATTGTATCCTGGGAGACTTCCTAAGAATTCTTTCAGGGTTGTCAACTATTTCAGGAGGATCCGGGTCAGGATGGGCTCTAGTATGAATCTTTTTAGGAGCCACAATGTTTATGGGATTAGACCCAATCTAAACAAGAAAATTTCAACCAGATATGACAATCTTTAGACGGTTAACTAATCTGTTTTCTCAATTCGAATCCTACAGTCCTTTAACTGAATTTGAATGATTTTATAATGATAAGGGTTCTTTCCAGTGGAGTCTTAAGGTCTGTTCAGGATGGTGGAGTCGCCAGGTGGAAGGCTCAAAGTATTTTCCAAGGAGTACACTATCCACCACAGTGTTTATGAAACATTCCCTTTCAGAGATATCTCGAAACACAACAAACTCTAACCAGAGATTGACTGGGAGGGCATTCACCAGATATGTCACCCCTAAAAGAGGATGAGATCCAGAGGCTACCTCGCCCTTTCCAGACTCTGTCTAAGAGTATAGGGTAAAACACATCAAAGACGTATACAAGATATCAAAACTAGTGTTTTACTACCAATCTGAAATGTTTTTGGTATTTTCTGAATTGTTTATATTGTGGTTTAAAAGAATGTCCTAACTTTGCCTCAAAAATTAGCTACGGTTATGAAGCAAAGACAGTCTATCCTTATGGCTAAGCTAGCTGATTTTCCAAGGTTAGATAAAAACTTAAAAGAATCCTAGGATTGACCTAGTTTGTCACTGATTCAATTGATCTTCATCTTAATTACCATTTTCTTGGTAGTGCTTGGGAAGGCTGCTTTTTACTCTCAAGATGTTGTATGAAGATTCTGGGTAAGGAGTCCCCAGCGGAGTCGCCAGAAATGTTAGTTCCTGGTGGCTCTGCTGCAAAATAGAACAATTGTCATGGAACCAGAGATTTTGAGTTAAAGTCTTCCCCAGCGGAGTCGCCAGAAATGTTAGGTCTCTGTAACAAGCAAGATTGGCAAAGTCCGATCACAGAGTTAACATCATTTCAACCAACTTTGGGATTCTAGGATCTAGCCCTCCTGAATCCGGAGAGGGATCTCTCCAATATGTACAAAGATGGATATTGTCTTTGAAATTTGGGGTGATGATATTAGGCTAGTTATGAAGGCCAAGGGTTTTGTTTGGTTTTCTCGGATGGTTGAACATAGTTGTTGTCTGAGGCGGAAAGATCTATATGCAAATAGGTTCAAAGGTGAGAAGTTGCAAGTGAACAGAATAAGCTTTGATTCTAAAGAAAGATGATGGCAAGTTTTCAATCCATTGGGCTATGGAGTCATAAGAGAATTTAATTGAAACATCCAGGTTCAAGAGTAATCTATGGGGCAAGTCATATAAGCCTAAGGATCTCTTTGAAGTTTGATTTATGGAATGGGGTGATACAAAAAGAAAGGGAATTAACAGATGCAGAACAAAGAGCAGCCCAGGATCTGGTAAGTACTTTGAAACTAGCCAGCCTTTGACCAGGCACTTAAGAAAAACATAGAAGCAAACTAGGATCTGGTAAGTACTTTGAAACTAGCCAGCCTTTGATACACTTCTAGTAGAAAACATATTAAAAACAAAGGGAAACTTGAAGGCAACCTTTGGAGCAGAGACTAGTGGGCAGGGCTCACCTTTCTCCTCATCTTAGTTCTCCTTTACTCAGTCACTTCCAAGACAATCACCAATATAACACAGAATGGCCCAAGATCTGATAAGTACTTTGAAACTAGTCAGCTTTTGACACATTCTAAGGGAAACAGACAAATAGTTGAGCAAACAAGAAAGGGACTCAGGGCTAACCTTTGATTTCCTCAATTCATTCCTTACACAACATATATGAAAGCAACATTTAAAAATAACATTCAGCAGTGACGAAAAGATGAGGGAACGCCAGCATCTCTGTGCTTAGACTGAATTAAATCATTTCTAAATAACACAATTAGAAGAAAACATTGGGATAAAGATTTTTCAGCCAGAGAAGGTCACTGATATGCAACAAACTCTAACACTGTTTAAACTGTTCTTTATAGTGGAGAATGAAAAAAATTGAAAACAGAAATAAAATGACAAGTTACAGTGAGAATAACATCACCATCAGCATAGACCAGGATCCCATAAATCAGCTTGTATTGATTGCTTCAAACCGGTTACAATCTTCACATCCAATGTTTTAATTCACATCTCTTCACAACCTAATCTATCTTTTACAAGCAGAGCTCCAAGGGTCCATGAAACCACTATTTACAGTCAAGAGTTTTCCACTCAGAAACAGCTACAGCGCTTCAACAATTATATTGACAACCTACTAATCCAACCCCTCACTCATCTTCTTCTGGAGTATTTATAGAAGGATGAGGAGGTGAGATCTGATAAAAAGATCTCAAATACAATCAATGCAGAATTAATGTCTTTAGGCCAGGCAGGGTTGGTGGAAAAAATTGTAAGGTATTTACATTGCATTAATCGTTTATATTTAAAGAGCGGCTAGAGCTTTTGTTGTCTTGAGAGCTCTGCATACTATTAGGGCTAATACTGCAAATATTGCGGAATAAAATGCGGTGCGAGAAATAACTATGGTTGTTCGAGAGCATAGTATACGATCTTGTTCATAATAAATTACGGCACCACGGTAGAAGGCAACACTTCAGAAACACAGCCGGGCGCGCTTAACTTCGGGGTGGTTGAGGGAATCAATTCGCCTCAAAAGTATGGCGCGGTGGAGCGGTGTCTGATGAACACTTTTAGGTTTTGCTTTAATCCGTGTTCTGGGCCGGGGATTAGGCTTTTGATAACCGTCTTAGCCGTAATCCCCGCCAATTTATTCATAAAACTGCTGCTCTGGTTCATTCTGTCTTCAAAACCTGATACTCTTTCTCTGCTCTGATATTGATGGCATTCTTCGAGCTTTACAGGGATATGCGGCAACCAAAGCTCATGAAACTTTGTTGATATCATTGTTCTTCTCCGTATGATCGATTCCCTGGATAAATCGGAAGGATTGGAGTCGTCACCCTCATCCTTTAGATTTCATAGAATACGAAGAAAAAACCTTAAAAACCTGCAAAATACAAGAAAAATGAGGAAATCCTGCGTTATATGGATAGACTGCATCGGAAGTCGTGCGGGAAAATGGAGAGATCGGAACCGTTGATCGTATCGCGATCAACGGTTGGGAGCAAATTGAACAGTCAACGGGGAAAAAGGTGGACTGTACAACGGAATCGGGAGAACAAATGAGAGCCGTCGATCCGCGGAGATCGACGGTGGGGATCGGCTCTTGAATGCGCCGGGGAAGATTTAACGGGCGGGCGAGTTCGTTAAAGGGTGAGCGGGAAAGGCAATCAGGGACCGTCGGATGGGAGGGCCCAGATCCGACGGTGGGGATGAATCCCACTGCCGGGCCATAGGACGAGGTTTAACGTGCGGGGGATAGACACGGCACGGCGATTTTTGGGGTGAGGTGGAGAACACGTGTCGGCCAGTGGGTGGGATCGTTGGCCGATGGTATAAAACCGCTCCCGGACGAAAGGTGGTGCGGGCACAAAACCGGTGGAAACGGAAAATAGCGCGGCGAAGGGGGGGTCCACCAGGTGAGGGGTGCACTCCGCACCGTTGATCCGTGGGACAGATTGACGGCGGAGTTTTAATATGATTTTCTTTGGTGGAAAAATAAAATAAACCCGACTTTGCATTTTACAAAGGGTTTTCAATGTTTTCGGGTAATAAATTATTTCTGAGGGTTAAGCGCCTGGCGGCTTTAGCACGCGGTTCCGGCGTTGGGGCATATGGAGGAAAAACGAAAAGGGGCTTAGCCTGAGGGGCTAAAACCTAACGCATAGAAACACATGTTTTTCTATGGTTTTTAACTGTTTTTTGCAAAAGGAGAAAGGTTCCGATAGGTCAAAAAGTGGGTTTTTAACCTTAGGAAATGAGGTTAATGGAGGAATAAGGAATAATAAAGGGTTTGATGGGGTTTTTATGGATGAAAGGAGAGTTGAAGAAACGAAGGAAAAGTGGAAGAAGGGGAGAGGAAAAGGAGGAAGATGCAGCAATATTTGATTAGGATTTTCATGGAACATCAGAGGCAGAGAGGATGAAGAGTATGTAGAACCAATCAGTAGTTTGTGATCTTACCAACAGTCTTCAAGCACCAACAAGTTTCAGGATTGAATTTGTTTCTTGAAGGCTGCAAAGAACATTTAGCCACCAACTGATATAATTTGAAAAATATAGGTGGCTAACACCAATCATCAAAAAATAATTCCATTAGGGAGGCTACTACAAGTTGTAGTCAGTATCGAGGGTGTTAATGTGATGGAAGAATTTGAAGTCATACAAATTGTAGATGATACTAATCCTTATCTTGCGTTGCTAGGGTTGGAATAGGCTATTGACATGGATGGTGTCATAAAATTGAAGAAAAGAAGAATGGAATTTGAAATCAATGGAGTCAGGGTCATCATTCATCTAGACCATGTAGAAGGACAAAGATACACGGAGCTTGTGCTTGTTGATGATGATATTTTTGAAATCTATAAGCTGACTTTGTGCGAGGAAGATTGGATTAATCCAACAACAGATGAAAATCTTAACTCGGAGAAGGATAGCTCTTGTTTTTCAGTTTTTGATGAGGAATAAGAAAATTGGCAGAACCGATTGCATGAAGTATTTGCGCTGCGCTGTAATCGTGTGACAAAATATCTGTGATGTATAACATATGAGGTACATGAATTACCACAATATGATGGGTTAACTGACATAAACATGTTTATAAGGGAGCTTGAAAGGATTTTTCTTGAAGGACAGAGATTCCATGCTTTGGATCCTTGATTGCGCGCTACTCCAGCAAGATGGTAGGAAACTCATAAGGAAAACATGGGCAATTGGGAAGAATGTGCACGCATGATGAGGTTACGGTTTGAATGCCCAGTCATTAGAATGGAAGATGTCTACTCTGGTAAATATGATCCGCATAGACATTTGGCTAGATGGAATCAAGTATGGGGCGTAGAACCAAGACCTGAATGGGTCCACATGTTTATTCACACATTGGGGAAGGTAGCTACTGAATGGTATGTGGAGACAGAGCTGCACTGAGGCACTAGTGAATGGTCTACACTGACAGAGAGTTTTATCCTTACATTCAACTTTGAGAGTGGATTTGATAAGATTTCCTGAGATTTTCATAATATTCAAGAAGTCATCTTTGATATAACAAAGCCTACAATTGAGTGCACTCCACCATCATGGGATGCGCAGATGAAAGGTATTGTGAACTGTAGAAATCTAATAGTTGTGAAACCTAGGGGACAATGTGCAGTCGCTGAAACCTCGATCTCTCCCCTTGAAAATGCCAGATAGGTGCTCTCAATTAATGGCCTTGCTAGGTGCTATAGGAAGCACATTATGAGTTATGAGTTGATAACTGCACCCATGACTAAATTACTTAGAAAGGGTGTGACATTCCATTGGGATGAAGAATGTTAGAATATTTTGGAGTTATAAAGGGAAGCGAAAGACACTACCCTCTATGCTTTGAATTACCTGATAAACAAGAGTGCATTGGGAGGTATGATCTGAAAATGGTTGTCGTCAACTTAGGAGTGCATGCACATCAAGGTGCAACGTGTGTGTGGTAGCTGTGCGAGGAGGTTGACTGGGTCGTAGAGGTGTCAAAAACTAGCCGTTGGAATAGTAAATCTAGAAAAGACAACTTTATTACTATTTATGGGAGCATCTAGGTTGCATTTAATGAAGGGATTTTTCCATATTTCGGTCTGTTTTGTCATTTATGGAGACACATTAATCCAAAACAAACCGTTGAAGATGAACCACGAGTATAAATATGACCTATGGGGTCGCAATAGTTCCCTTTGCCTTCTGAGTGAATTATTTTCTTTGAGCTCTCTGATTTCTGCTGCATATTCTGTGTCTATGTCTGGTTTGGATCCAGGATTCGAGGAAGAGATGCGCCGCGCAGGGTTGGGTTATGTAATTCCAAGCAGTATGAAAACTACATGACCTGAAGGTGACCTTGATGTGCCCGAGATCGATGTTGTTGAAACGCCTGTGCCCTCGAAGTCTAAGAAGGGGAAGTCATCTGGAATAAGAAAATCCCCGAGGGAAAATACTCCAAATCCATGCTCCACTGTGGCTGAGCGTCTAAAAAGGCGCATGACAGAGCTCCTAGGAACGATTATGAAGAAAGAAGAGGATGTGGTCAAAGTGGCCCCATTCTTGCATCTGCCAACCTATGGCATGCCACACAAACTGATGATAAAAATTCATAAAAATATTGAAAAAGTGCACACGAGAATCCAAATTTCGTTGATCCCAGAAAAAATCTCGATGGAAGGGGATATGATTGCGAAAGTGACATAACTCAGAATGGAGGATTGGGACATTGCGGGCATCGAAAAATTTCCTGAACTTACGTTAGAGATTTACCTTGACCAAGTCTAGTATGAAGGGGGAATTGTGCTCCTAGATCCGAAGAGATGGGTTTTGGGTCTGCATAAGCTAGGCCTGTTGAAACTATTGCAGATCCCTTGCTTTGGGTGCAGCCCAATCAAAGAAATCTATGTATGTAAATTACTTGCGCTAGTGCACGATGATGAACTATGGCTAGGAGAGCACATTCCAATCGATGCTGCATTGATCCATAGGATCACTGGTTTTCCTGCTAAAGGCACATATCCAAATGCAGATTTTGGAGGAAAATCATAATATAAATCCATCGTCGATTAGATAAAAATAAGTAAGAAGTCTCACGAAAAAGAAGAGAATTTGTGGTAAGCAAGATAAATGACCTGCCTATTCAATTTTGCACGCTCATCTTGGCCTGCAAGGTGATGCGCAAATTTAGACCAAAGGAGGTGCAGGATAGTGTGAGAAAGGGGTCATATACAACTAGTCTCATTATTTTTGTAATAAGTTTCTAGAAAATGTGCACGAAGCTTAGGAAGAAGGCAAGCAATTCCACTATGCTTGGATGCTATTGTTGATTGCCTTGATTTGGTGGAAGACCCCTGAGGAAACCCAGTTTCCTGAGATCGAGCCACCAATGTGTGAGGCCGCGTGGTATGCAACACTTTGGAGTTCCTCAGACCCCAAGCACACTAAGGAGAATAATATTTTCTGGGTCCTTTTTGATGCCTCGCTATATCAGGCTATGCAGTCTATGCCAAGGTTATCTCTAAAGATATATGAAAAATACAAGATGATATATGAATTCAAGGTCATGTTCAAAAATATGCACATCCATTCGAAAGGTGCCCTAGAGGGATTTTGGTACAAGTTACCATAGTTATGGAATATGACCTGATCCGAATCACCGTAGAAGAGTCTCCAACATGGTTGGAGCCTGGTGTGTCCACTTCTATCACCAAAACACTGACGAAGCCGCACACTGGCACTCAACCAGAGAAAAAAAAAAAAAACCAACTGAAAATCCTATAGAGAAAGAAGCCACACTAACCACCACTGGCGAGACTATCAACCTGGTGAAAGACACTGAGCCCGAGAAAAATGGTTCTACGCCACAAGATAGAGTGGAGGAGGTAGAAGCACAGACTTTTAAAGGTACAAAGCGCGGTCTAAAGGATCAAGGAAGAAGAGAAAGGGATCTAAAGAGACTGGACAGGAGGTATTGACATTGAATGAAGATGATTTGAATGAGATTTCTAACACAGTCATGTCTGTGACTGAGGATCCCTGGTTAGACATGGAAGTGTAGTATAATACTACGCTAGAAGTTGTGCAGGTTGGGATCTAGGAACTTAAAATTCAATTGAGTCTGATTCAAGCGAGCATTGCTCAAGCGAGCCCAACCCAGATGAGCGCATAAGTCACTAGTGCGCAGCCCTTGGATATAGCATTACCAACCACCGAGGATGTCTGTCTTGTGAAAATCCCCGCACTAGCCATCCATGTGGATGCTAGCCAGCGTGCTCAATTTAGCGGTACAGGTGATATCAATATTAACTTTTCTTTTTCACCTGCAGGAAAGCTGCACTGCACACCATTATTGTTGAAAAACTTCAGTTCCGGGAGGCCATTGCTCACACATATGATGTTGAATCCAAGAAGTAGGCTAAAGATGCACAATAGAAACAACAAGCTGCAGAAGTAGCGTGTCGCATAGCTGAAGCCCAGCGTGCTACGCTCAAAGAAAAAACTTACCAAGTCTACAACGATGTTCCAGGAGTCTTGGCCACAACCTTCCCAGAGGAAAATTTGGAAGGACTGGATGCTGCCTTGAAGGCATAGCGTGTTGAAATGCAGACCTTCTGTGCAAAGTTTGAACATCAAATTACGGATCTAAAAATGAATTTGCAACCTAAGACTCTGCTTGAGGTCCACGCAAAAAGTGAAACCAAAGTAAAGAAAGCTACAGACGCTATTGATACCGCAATCACGCAGTGTGACAACCTTTTAGACAAGGCTATGGGCATATGGATATCCGTGAAAAATGATCCTATAGTACAGCAGCTGCGCAACAAGATGCACTAGAAAGAGCAACAATTTGCTGAAATCCAGATAGTGGTGCCCACTCTAGTTCTTTCACAATGCCTCACCTGCCTACAGGAGGGCTAAATCATTCAAACAGAAATAGAAGACCTATTTCATAAAGAGAATATGCTAGAGGAACACATGCAACCATGGGTTAAGGTGGCTCTTCAACTTTATGAAACTATATACACTACATTGAAAATGATTCAACACACGCAAAGAAGTATAGAGATGGCCATTGAAGGGCCCACCTTGGAGAAGTTGGTTATGCAAGTGTAGGGAGATGCTACGCAGATTTTGGAAATGGTGCTCCCTCCAAAATATTCTGTCAGCATGATCCAAGCCAAGCTTAAGGAGAATATGCTTGAGTGACTCAGGACGAGTCACATGTTTGTGTTGGGGGCTTGTTGGAGCAGGGTTCCCTGGGGTACACTTTTGGTATATTTTTGTACAAGTTTTATATATGGGCACTGTGCGAATGATTCAAGGGGATTTGGGCCAGGTCAAAGTCCCTATTTTGATGTAAAATGGTTTAAGGGTAAACTATGGGCCTCAAACCGTGGTTGGAGACCATAGTATCTGCGCGCTAGAATGATATAAATAGATAGATTGAGTCTAAGTGAAAAGGTAATTCAAAAGATAGACCATTATGTTCTGAATGTTTATTCGTCTATAATACTTGTGTAAGGGTTGCCTGGGTTGGGTATAAAGGCTCCCGCTGGCTCTGTGCGCAGAGACCTAGTCTTGGCTGTGTGCAGACTCCATTAGTTGTGTGCGTGGAAGGGTAAAGTGTAAGGATTGGAAGAATTTGAGTTAATACAATGATTGATTTTGGTGAAACATTGTGTATTAATCTAAGTTGTCTATTCAGTTTTACGATCACATTGTTTTTGTGTTGTTAATTTATATCTACGCAAACATCTGCTTTTTATGCATGAAGTTACATTGATGATAGAATACATGGATGAATTTGCTTAAGTGATTATGCATTGTTTAGATCTAGATCTGGTTCTGACATGTTATATCTATGCTAATAGATCTACGTTTCTGTCTATAATCTGTTAAGTGTTGCGCACATCTGTGTATGATCGATATAAGTCTGCAATCAATCTGCTTAGGGCCACTTCATTATTTTCTTCCTCAAGGTGCGGAAACCTAGTTCCAGCACCCCCCATACTGCTTCAAGTGAGACTTTGATCTGCACAAGCAGGTCATTTCTTAAAGGGCCAATAGTTGAAGGGTTTGTTGGTTGCAAGATAAAATCTGAACCTGGGTCAGGACCCCTCAAGCCAAAAATCACTCTTGTAACGATGCGGCCATACCAAAGTCTCGTGCCTATTAGAGTCGAGCAAAGTTGTCAATGCCAAAATCGGTGATCTGCTAAGGCTATCTACAAATTTATTGGTGTTGCCCTTCTTATAGTTAATGTTAAAATGAAATTTTTGCAGACATGTGGACTATTTTTGATGGTGATAATTTTACAACTTTCCTTGTGTCTGTATGAACTACAGAGGTCAGTGGTCTATGTGGATGACCATTTCTTTCCCTAGAATGTAATGATTCCATTTTCGATAGGCTTGCACAATGGAATACATCTATTTTTCATAGGTGGGATACTTTTAGACTATTTCTGAAAGTGTCCCCCTGTGATATGCCACTAGATGCCATTTCTGGGTAAAAAAATGCACTAATAACACAGTCAAAGGCATCTATCTCAATTTCAAACGGTTGTTGCAGGTATGGTAATGTGAAAAATGGTGTATATTAGAGGCAATGCCTCAACTTAGCAAACATCTTCTATTGGGATTCACACCAAAATAACTTTTCTTTCACTCCGCCCTTGGGGATTTGACTCAAAGACAAAGTGACATGAGAGAATCCCAACATGAACATGCGATAAAGATTGGAAAGGCCCATAAAGGTGTGGAGCTCTGTTAGAGTTGTTTGGGTTGGCCAATCTTGAGTAACATGTATCTTGGTTGGGTCCACATGCACACCCTACTCATCAATGATGTACCACATATATTGAACCTAGGTCATAGCAAAAGTGCATTTCACCAAATTGGCACACAATTTGTGTTGTGGAAGGGTTTGGAGGACTTCTCTTTACAACTATGGTTGGAGATCAAGATGTCATCTAGATACACTACGACAAACAAGTTGGTGAAGGGTTGCAACATGTTTTCCATCAGCTACATGAAGGTTGTGAGGGAATTTGTCAACCCGAAAGGCATGACCAAATATTCTAAAAGGCCCTTGTATTTGAGGTCGGTTTTCCACACATTGGAGGGTTCAATTGGTACATGGTGGTAATCATAATTCAAGTCAATCTTATTGAAATATTTGGCTCCCTTGAGCTGGTATAGAAATTCATCAATTTGTGGGATTGGATACCTATTCTAGAAAATTATCTTATCCAATTCCCAATAGTTTATACAAAGCCTCCAGGTTCTGTCCTTCTTCTGTACCAGCACGATCAAACTCCAATATGGTTGTGAACTTGGCCTGATGTGCCCTTTCTGCAAAAACTCTTGAATTTGCCTCTTGATTTCAGCGTTCTCCAGAATAAAGCATTGGTAGATTGGTCGATTGGGTAGCGATGAGCCCAAGGTTAGATCGATGGAGTGCTTGATGTGACAGTGTATCCCCTGTGGGTGAGGTCAAGATGTCCTTATACTCCTCCATGACCTTTTCTATCTTCTGCTACTGCATAGAGGAGCCATATTTGGAGGTTGTGGATGTGGCCATAATCTTCCTCTTGCTCTGCAGGTGAATCATAAGAAAGAAAAATTTGTTGGTCTGGGAAATGATATTAATACATTGTCTAGCAGAGATCAAAGAAAAGGTAGTAGGTGGCATTACCTTTGGTATTATGTACAAAGGGATTGATGTTATAAGGTAGACAAAATTGCTGGCTGACATAGAGATCTTGCCCTTGGTGGAGCCACTTGATGGTGTATGGTTGTGGGTGTGGTGTTGTTGGTAGCTTCAACCTCTTAAAAAACTTCATCGAGACTAGGTTCTTCTTGCTCCTATTGTCAATGATGAACTGCACCGGTGAACCCTTTACCCACATCTGTGAGTGGAAGAGGCGCTCCCCCTCCTCTAGACCCTTAGATTCCACATTTTGGAGCTTGATGGTTGCTATCGTCACACTGGGTTCAATTTCAATGATCTTCTTTTCCTTTTTGGTTCCATTATTAGGTTCCAACTTAGAATCAAAGCATGTATCCATCTCTATGTATTTTAGCTCAACCACTAGTGCTTGCTTCACATGACATTCGTTCGCCTTGTGAGTGGGAGTTTTATGGAACTCACACCACTTTTTGGTGTCTTTCTTCGCCTTCCTATTTTTCTTGGCTTGTGGCTTCAAGGATTTTTCTTGGGGGGTCATGACCTGAATCTACCCTTTTATTTGTGGCTTTGGGGTGCCTTTGCTATGTTATGAGTTCGCAGATCCAAAGTCTTACTTCTTCTGCATGAATTTATTCTCAATCTTGCCAGCATATCGATATGATGCACCAAGAAAGGAGATGTCTTGGAACTCTATTTCCTCGTGAATGAATTTTTGCAAAAAAATGTGGTACTTAAGCACTAGATATTTCTCAAAATATTTGATACCTAAATTTGTGCGCAGGGTATGGAAAACATTATTCAGCTCATGTACATCTTGATCCTGTTGTTGTCATAGTGTAGTCCATTGTATGTACTTGTCCTCATAGCTCCCCACAGGGTAATACTATTCCTGGATGGAATCTCATAAATAATTCCAAGTGGGTGTGGCTAAAAACATTGAGGTTTCTCTCTCATCACTCTATTCCTAGTAGGTTTCTATAATATTCCAAAATTAGCATGCAGCTAATTGGAATATTGATTTTTTATTTTTACACTTAGGAGATGAATAAATGGGTAAGGAGGCCCGTACATTTCAGAAATAGGAATAAAATCCCTTATGATCTGAAAATGGATCATTATAATGGCTGTATTTCACACCCTCATGTGTGAAAAGGGAAATTTTCATGTGGACAAGGTCAAGTTTGACCAAGTCAACAACGTTGGGATAAGAGGTGGAGATCATCTATAGAGACATCGCAGTGATAGTGGGAGGAAGATTCCTTGGTGAAGGAGACCCTAATGAGTGGGACCCAATATGAGAAGGCTTCCACTTGTATATAAGGAGGGCAAGGCAGCCATAGCAAGACATGATATAGATTATTGATTTTGTGGTTTGCATGACTATTGTGCTTTCTTCAACTATTTAGTTGAGATTGTTGTGCTGCTTAGCACAAGGTATTCTTGTTTAGGAATTCCTTCTCCTTTCTTGAGAGGCCTCTTGAGGGACGTTGTACTGTATTTCTCCACATCCAGGCTTGAAGCCAAGCTACCTCCTTCAGCTATAGCACAGTTTCTATTTAGAGTTGGGTTGTGTTGCAGGGTGTTGTAGTGGAGGGTTGACAACACCACTTTTGGAGCTTGTTTTTCAAAGGAGGAAGCTTTGTTTCCTTTGGGAGATCGGTGAGGAATATTCTAGAGATGATTTCACATCTTGGCACTTGGCCAACCTATTTTCTTTCACCTACGGCATAGTATCCTTCATTGACTACGTTGTTTCTGTGACCATTTGCAGTGAGGGGTTGTAGTGTTTGTTTGGAGGGTGAGATATTCAGTGTTAGGATCAGAATTTGACTTGGAAGATCAATTGGAGGAGGTTTATTCATCTGATGCATCATCTTCAACCATATCCATCCAGTTCTATAGTTGCAGCTGTTATTCAATCCTAGGACTGCATTCCGACATTTTGCACTTTTTTCATATTTCAGGAAATCCTTTCCGGATTGTCTTGAAATTGATTTTGGGGGTTTATATCTTTGCTCCCAACATTGTATGAGGAAAATATTTGTAGATCTATATATTGAAACTTTCCAGCAGCAGTTCTACTTAATAAAACTGCGTTGTCATAGCTTTGGGCATTCCTTGTGTAGCAATGTTCTTCATATTCCATGTACATGCTTTCTTGAGGATTGTGTTGCCTAAATTGAGTGACTATTTCCTCAAGATATTGTATACATTTGGCTGCTATAATATTAATATGATGTCTATATGTTCTTCTCACATTTTATGAGTTGATTTACACTACTATTTCCATTATTGTGTTCGTGTATTGATGCACTCCCATTTGGGAATATTACAGTGGTATCATAGCATAATATTGGCTCAACCTGTGGAATATCAGCCATTATGCTATCAAGAAGACAAGAAGAAGAAAATATGAACATAAAGTACAAAAATAAGACTCCATTCTTTGGAGTAAGAAAGGAGGAGAGACTTTCAAATTTTATTTCTCAAACTTTGCAGAGCATTCATGGAGATCTTAAGAAGATGAGGAAGGCGATGGGTAGAGAATCTCCAACAGGGTTTAAATATGAAGAAAACTCTAGATTTATATATGATGAGTGTGAGCATGCAGCCACACACTATGATGCATAGTGTAGTCATATGCCCAGATTTGCTATGAGAGAGATAGAAGAAGAAGAAATTCCTAGGAGGGAAACTCTTAGTGATTTTTTGCAAGAATATGAATCTCAAACTAAGAATTTTAGAGATCATATCACTTTTCCAAAGTTCTGCAAGATCAAGGTGGAGAGAATCAAGCAGCTTAATGTGAGTAGATTTTCCCTATCTACTTTTGATGGTTGTAATATTTCCAATTGGGACTGCTTAGCAATGCATGGTTGAAAAATGAATTTTTCAGGAATGTATGCGACAGAAATGACAACCAAACCTTGGATCCCTTAGAATATGTATTATGTCCCTTAAATACAAAATGAGATCAGAAACAAATCCCTTTTTCTATGTTAAACAGATTCGGCCTCAAAATGGCTTAAAAGCACCCAAACTCCATGACTTACACCATGCAGAATTTTTGAAGCACATGAATATGTGATTTAAAGAGGTTTTATGCAATAATATGATATAAAACCATAGATATGGAGTTTATTTAAGAAATATACTGAGAAAACAGAGATCTAGTCTCCTTAATACATTGTGGAGATAAGCCGGCAAGGGTTTCTTGAAAGCAAGAGTACAAAAGAGTAGATCTGAATAACCAGCTCTGAAATAACACAATATTACTACTAATTTACATTAATATATCTGAATATTACAAGAGAAATATGGGAATCCATTTTACTAGCTTTCCATAAGAAGGAATGATCCTTTCCCTAGGAAACTAGCTCCAAACCAAGGGGTTTAACCCTGAATACAAAAATGTCGGAGTTGTAGTCCTAGGAATAAATAGTAGCTGCAACTCAAGAACTAGATGGAGATGGTTGAAGATTTTTCACAATATGAATAGACCTACTCTAATGTATCTTTCAAGTGAAAGGCTAATCCTAACACTGAAGATCTCACCCCCCAAATAATACTGCAAACCCTCACTGTAGATACACACTGAAAATAATACAGTCAAGGAGAGGGACTGCACTGTAGGAGATAGAAAATAGGTTGGCCAAGTGCCAAGATCTAAAATATGATCCAAGGGCTTCCTCACTGATCTTCCAAAGGAAATAAAGCTTCCTCCTCTGCAAGATAAGCTCCAGAAGTGGTGTTGTGGATCCCCACTGCAACACCCTGCAACATAACGTTATAATGTTGTAGAAATAACATTGTAGCTAAAGGAGGATGCTTGGCCTCAAGCCTGGATGTGGATAAATGAAGTACAAGCTCCCTCAAGAGGCCTCTCAAGAAGGAGAAGGAATTCCTAAACAGGAATGCCTTGTGCTAAGCAGCACAACAATCTCAACTAAACAATTGGAGAAAGCACAAAGTCATACTAACCATAAAATTAGATCAATAACATAGATGTCTTTATATGGCTGCCTTGCCCTCCATTTATACAAATGGAAGCCCTCTCATCTTGGGTCCCACTCATTAGGGTTTCCTCCACCAAAGAATATTCCTCCCACTATCTCTGCGCTGTCTCACAAGATGATCTCCACCTCTTATCCCAGCGTTGTTGACTTGGTCAAAATTGACCTTGTACACATGAAAATGTCCCTATTCACACATGAGGGTGTGAGATACAGCTCTTATGTTGATCCCTTTTCACATTATGAGGGATTTTATTCAGATTTTTATTATGCATGGGCCTCCTTACCCATTTATTCAACTCCTAGGTGATAAAAGAAAAATTCAATATTCCAATTAGCTACATGCTAATTTAGGAATATTACAGTCCTCCCTTCCCAAATGTTGCTTGTCCTCAAGAAATTACAAGGATATAACTGAGAAGTCTCCCCTCCTCTTGCTGTAGCATCCACATATGATAAACTCCTCCAAGGAATGAGATGTTGTCTTAGCAATAAATCTCCATATTGCCCCTCCCAAGCATGCAAGTTAGCTAGATAGCTATTATCATGAACAAGTGGAGTACTCAAGAAGGCAATAAGGTGCTGTCCAGAGGTCCCCTTGAGGTATGGGATCTGAAATGTATTGGGAAACATCATTCCCATGTGGATCCTCCATCCCCAAGCAATCATCCATACAAAATGAGTTACCTCCCAACATGGCAACTCGTGAAAATCCTCTTCCACCTTGAGTTCATGCAATGCAGGTAGGATGAAACTCTGATCGTGGTAGACATAATAGCCTACCCCACGTTTTCATCCTCTCCACTTATGATAAGTGTAGAGTATCTGCTGCTCTTGGGCTGCAAAAAGTGTTGCCTCCAAGTGGCAAGAAGAAAACTGGATCTCCAAAGATCTTCTCTCCAATGTTGTGAATCATGCTAGCCCAATTCATCCCATATATGATGAATAGGAAATCACCATCATATGTCATCCAAGTGAGAATAATACTGAAGGTTTCATGTAGGGTTGATAGGTACCAACAGTTTCCAAAGTGGTCACGGCGCAATCTTCCTAACTGTTGTTGCACAACATGACATGGAAACTCATAGAAAAGTTCCTCCCAAGGATTTATGAGAGTCATAACCCAAGTGCTCCAATCAATCTCATGGCCCACCTCATAAAGGGACAAGTGTTTTTATGTGGTGGCCATATCATCTCCCATGCTCCCCTTAGAACATGTAATGCAGAAAATGTGGGGATCCTTTTCCCCGAAGGACACATCCAACCAATGTGTCTCTCCCCCAATCATGCTTCCAATAAAAATAAGAACAACAACAACATAGGGAACCATAATGAGAATCATACTTTCTGCCATATGTAGCAAGGGAGAAGGACAATGGTCCCTCAAATGTAGCCAACGCAGTTTGACTCTCAACTACAATAGAGAATGACATAATGTGTGGCTTCTCAACCACTTTCTTGCTGTCCCAATCTCCTCACAAGTTTGGAAAAAGTGTATGATGTATGGTGCAAAGTAAGCATGTTCTCCATAAGAAATCTCCTCCCCAAGTCCTCCTAGGGAGTGGCCATCAAAACTACTCATGGCCTCAAGTAGACCATGAAGTATAGAAGGAAGAATGCACCTCCTTTGAGAAAATTCCTACACATATATGGTTAAGGGATCATATATACATTATACAAGTCATTATGCAAACAAACAATACCCTTACCATATGTCTTGCTCATGCAAATGGAGTGACTCATAGATGAGTCTCCTCTCATCCTCAAAGAGAAAAGAGGTGGTTGTGTTAACTTTTTCAAAGAGTCATGTATCCCATCCATCTCTACATGATCCATGCATCTCCTCACATGTTGATATATATCCTCCTCAAAGCCTTCCCAAAAATACCCCTCCATGATGGTGTGATATTCTCTCATAGAATAAGTGTGGCTAAAAAGGAAATCCTCATGAGTTGTTTGTAGAAAATTCTCCTTGAGCTTGGAAGCTCTAGATAAGAAGATTCTACCATGATAGTAGATGACCCCATCTTGAACTGAATATCCCTCCTCATGCAGCTAGTCATCCAATATCATACAGGTGAAAAGATCCTTGGAATATTCCACCAATAGCTGGGAATTCCAATATGGATCTATCCTCCACAGTGACAGCGTTGATGAAATATCATGAATAACATATGTCATATGGACATCCTCTTCTTTGACATCTCGTATGCCAAAGATGCAAGTTTGAAGGTTGCTATCCTTCCCATGCTGCTCCTGCCATAGCGTAGAATCTGAAATGAGAGTGGGTAATGATGATGATGAGAGAATGCATCTCTCCTCCTGGAGCTTACCCAAGGTTCCCAACATTGTACCAAGCTCTCCAAGGTCTCCACTCCTCTGAAATCAATGAGTGGTGCCTCAAAATTTGAAGCATCCATCCTCCTCTACTGATCTAGTGGTCTCCTCAGTGAAATGCCTTCATACAATGAGACATCAAGATCAAGAGTAGACTGCATATATGAATGGACATATTTGTCCCTTCCCTCACTGTGAAATCCAGTCTCCCTCTTCTGTGCATCAACCCTCTAAAATATATAGGGGTGTGTGCTCCTCATCAAATGAGGTTGGTCATCCTCCCTACCTCCTCCTTTTGTCTGTATGGTTCCACCATCCATCATCAATGGTACATGTTGATCATGAGTTGTGCATTGATCTCCACATATGAGATCTTGGGGAATTCCTTGTAATGATGCAAGAATCCCTCCTGTTGGAGCAAGAGCTCCCTCTTCCTTTGCATGAGGTGTTAGATAAACTCTAGACATGACAGTTTTGTTTCCCTCATCCTCATCAATGTGTATGGGCAACCTCCCAAGAATTGGATCCTCTTTTGAAAAAGGGATCTCCATACCCTCTTGTTCAAGAATATAAGATAGAGGTCTTGCCTCTAGCAAGGTATGATGCAAGATATCAACCTCCTCAAGGGTTTCCTGAAGTGGTTTTGAGTTTATAGTTTCCTCCATCACATGCAAGGTTTTTGTTTGCTTAAGTTTCTTTGGTTCTAGCACATGTGTTTCAGAAAATTTTCCATCAAATATTTCCACTAATGTCTTAGTGAAACTTGCATAAGAATAAGTATTTTCATTTTTTAAATAAAAAGATTAAAATATCCACCATGCATAGGCCTTACCTCCAAAATGTAGTGCTGCAACTTTTATGGCCTCATCTTCAGAAATTTGGTGTTGTTGCAAATAGTAGTCTAGCTCCTCCACCCAAGCTCTAGCTGAACATGTAGGTGAACCATCAAAAGTGGATAGAAGAAATCTACCCATATCATGCTGCTTGATTATATTCACCTTGATCTTGCAAAACTTTGGAAAAGTGATATGATCCCTAAACTTCTGAGTTTGAGATTCATACTCTTGCAGAAAATCACTAAGAGTTTCCCTCCTAGCCATTCCCTCTTCTTTCATCTCTCTCATGTAAAATCTGGGCATGTGACTGCGCTGTGCATCATAGTGTGTGGTTGCAAGCTCACACTCATCATAGGAAAATCTAGAGTTTGATTCAGATTCAAATCCTCTTAGAGATTCTATACACATCTCCCTTCTCATCTTCTTGAGATCTTCATGAATGCTCTGTAAAGTTTGAGACGAAAACTTTGGAAGTTTTTCCTCCTTTTTTCCTCCAAAGAATGGAGTCTTCTTTCTATTCATATTTTCTTCTTCTTGTATTCTTGATAGCATATTGGCTGAGATCCACAGGCTGAGCCAAGATTGTGGTTCGATACTGCTTTAATATTCCCAATTGGGACTACTTAGCAATGCATGCCTGAAAAATGCATTTTTTAGGAATGTATGCTACAGAAATGACAACCAACCCTTGGATCCCTTAGAATATGTATTATGTCCCTTAAATACAAAAGGATATCAGAAGCAAATCCATTTTTCTATGTTAAACAGATCTCCCAACCTCAAAATGGCTTAAAAGCACCCAAACCCCATGACTTACACCATGAAGAATTTCTGAAGCACATGACTGTGTGATTTAAAGAGGGTTTCTACAATAATATGATAAAAAACCATAGATATGGAGTTTATTTAGGAAATTTCCTGAGAAAACAGAGATCTAGTCACCTTAATACATTGTGGAGATAACCCGGCAAGGGTTTCTTGAAAGCAAGAGTACAAAAGAGTAGATATGAATAAAAAGCTATGAAATAACACAGTCTTACTGCAGCTTTATAGGTATATATCTGAATAGTACAAGAAACATATGGGAATCCATTTTACTAGCTTTTCGGAAGAAGGAACGATCCTTTCCCTAGGAAACTAGCTCCAAACCAAGGGGTTTAACCCTGAATACAAAAATTCTGGAGTTGCAGTCCTAGGACTGAATAGCAGCTGCAACTCAAGAACTGGATGGAGATGGCTGAATATTCTACACAAGATGAATAGATCTCCTCCAATGGATCTTTCAAGTGAAAGGTTGATCCTAAAACTGAAGATCTCACCCTTCAAACAATACTGCAAACCCTCATTGCAGATACACACTGAAAATAACGAAGTCAAGGAGAGCGACTGCACTATAGGAGATCAAAAATATGTTGGCCAAGTGCCAAGATCTAAAATATGCTCCAAGGGCTTCCTCACTGATCTTCCAAAGGAAATAAAGTTTCCTCCTCTGAAAAATAAGCTCCATAAGTGGTGATGTGGATCCCCACTGCAACACCCTGCAACACAACATTATACTGCAGCAGAAATAATGTTGTAGCTGAAGGAAGATGCTTGGCCTCAAGCCTGGATGTGGAGAAATGAAGTAAAATCTCTCTCAAGAGGCCTCTCAAGAAGGATAAGGAATTCCTAAATAGGAATGCCTTGTGTTAAGCAGCACAACAATCTCAACTAAACAGTTGGAGAAAGCAAAAATTCATACAGACCATAAAATCATATCAATAACATAGATGTCTTGCTATGGCTGCCTTGCCCTCCTTTTATACAAATGGAAGCCCTCTCATCTTGGGTCCCACTCATTAGGGTTTCCTCCACCAAGTAATATTCCCTCCATTATCTCTGCACTGTCTCACAAGATGATCTCCACGTCTTATCCCAGTGTTGTTGACTTTGTCAAACTTGACCTTGTCCACATGCAAATGTCCTTGTTCACACATGAGGGTGTGAAATCCAGCTCTTATGTTGATCCCTTTTCACATTATGAGGGATTTTATTCATATTTTTATTATGCCTGGGCCTCCTTACCCATTTATTCAACTCCTAGGTGATAAAAGAAAAATTCAATATTCCAATTAGCTGCATGCTAATTTAGGAATATTACAATGTTTCACCTACATGTTCAGCTAGAGCTTGGGTGTAGGAGCTAGACACCTATTTGTAGCAGTGCCAAGTTTTTGAATATGAAGCTATCAAAGTTGCAGCACTGCATTTTAGAGGTAAGGCATATGCTTAGTGGATATTTGAGTCTTTTTTCATTAAGAAATGCGAATACTTCTTCTTATGAAAATTTCACTAAGAGGGTAGTGGAAAGATTTGATTGAAAACTTTCTGAGACATCCTTGGTGAAACCAAACAACCCAAAACAAACATAAACTTTTCATGTATTGGAGGAAACTATAAAATCAACTCCACTTCAGAAAACTATTGAGGAGGCTGACATCTTGCATAATAATTTGCTAGAGGCAAGACCTCTATCTCATATTCTTGAACAAGAGGGCATGGAGATCCCTTTTTCAAAAGAGGATCCAATTCTTGAGAGGTTTCCCATTCATATTGGAGAGGAAGAAAAGGTTGAGGGCAACAACGCTGTCATGTCTAGAGAATATATAGCACCTCATGAGGTAGAGGGAGCACATGCTCCAACAAGAGGGATTCTTTTATCATTACAAGGAATTCCCCAGGATCTCATATGTGGAGATCAAGGCACAACCCATGATTAGCAAGTGCCATTGTTGATAGATTGTGAAACCATGCAGCTAAAAGGAGGAGGTAGGGAGAATTACCAACATCATTTGATGAGGAGCACACCCCCCTATCTATTTCAGAGGGTTGATGCACAAAAGAGGGAGACTGGATTGTGCAATGAGGGCTGGGACAAGTCTATCCATTCATATATGCAGTCTACTATTGATATTGATGTCTCATTGCATGGAGGCATTTCACCAAGGAGACCACCAGATCAACGGATGATGAAGGGTGCTTCACATTTCGAGGCACCACTCATTGATTTTAGAGGAGTGGAGACCTTGGTTGAGTTTGATACAGCGCTGAGAGTCTTTGGTAGACTCAAGGAGAGGAGAGCCATTCTCTCAACATCATCATTACCCACTCTCATTTCAGATTCTGCACTGTGGTAGGAGCAGCAGGGGAAGGATAGTAGCCTTCCAACTTGTATCTTTGGCATGGGAGATGTCAAAGAGGAGAAAAACCATATGACATATGTTATTTGTGATAGATCATCAGCGCTGTCACTATGGAGGATAGATCCATATTGGAAATCCCAGCTATTGGTGGATTATTCCAAGGATATTTTTACTTGTATGATATTGGATGACCAGCTGCATGAGGATGGATATTCAGTCAGAGATGGGGTCATCTACTATCATGGTAGGATCTTATAATATCTAGAGCTTCCAAGATCAAGGAGAAGTTTCTACAAGCAACTCATGAAGATTTCCTTTTCAACCACACTTATTCCATGAGAGCATACCACACCATCATGGAGGGGAACATTTGGGAAGGCTTTGAGGAGGAGATATATCAGCATTTGAGGAGGTGCATGGATCATGTGGAGATGGAGGAGATACATGAATCTTTGGAAGAGTTAACACAACCACCTCTTTTCTCTTTGAGGATGAGAGGGGATTCATCTATGAGCCACTCCATTTTCATGGGTAAAACATATGGTAAGGACATTGTTTGGTTGCATAATGATTTGTATAATGAATATGTGCATTCCTTAACCATATATGTGCAGGATGTTGCTCCAAGGAGGAGCATTCTTTCTTGTAGACTTCATGGTCTAAATGAGGCCATAAGTAGCATTGATGATGGCCACTCCCTAGGAGGTCTTGGGGAGATGATATATTATGCAAGGCATGCTCACTTTGCACCATACACCATACACTTTATCCAAACTTGTGAGGAGATTGGGGCAGCAAGCAAGTGGTTGGGAAGCCACACATCATGCCATTTTCTAATGCAGTTGAGAGTAAAACTGCACTGGTTTCATTTGAGGGACCATTGTCCTTCTCCCTTATTACATATGGCAGCTAGCATGATGCTAATCATGATTCCATTTTCTGATGTTGTTCTTATTTTTATTGGGACAATGATTGGGGGAGAGACACATTGGCTGGATGTGTCCTTGGGGGAAGAGATTTCCCACATTTTTTGCATTACATGTTCCAAGGGGAGCATGGGAGATGATATTTCCACTACAGTAAATTACTTGATTCTTTATGAGGTGGGCCATGGGATTGATTGGATGCCATATGGTGATGAATTCCTATCCATCACATATGGGATGGTTTGGGCCAGCATGATTCGTTGGAGGTAGGATCTTTGGAGATCTAGTCTCCTTCTTGCCACTTGAGGGCAACACTATGGTAGCCCAAGATCAGCTGATAATCTACTCTTATCAAAAGTGGAGAGGAGGATAGTGTGGCATAGGCAATTTTTTCTACCATGATCAGATATTCAGCCCACCTACATTGCAAGAGCCAAAGTTGGAGGAGAATTTTCAGGAGTTTCCATGTTGGGAGGTAACTCATTTTGTATGGATGATAGCTTGGGGATGGAGGATCCACATGGGAATGATGATTCCCAATACAGTTCAAATCCCATACCTCAAAGGGACCTCTGGACAACACCTTATTTCTTCCTTGATTACTTTACTTATTCATGATGATAGCTATTTAGCTAGCTTGCATGCTTGGAAGGGGCAATATGGAGATTTATTGATGAGACAATATCTCATTCCTTGGAGGAGTTTATCATATGTGGATGCTACAGTAGGAGGAGGGGAGACTTCTCAGTTCTATCCTTGCAATTTCTTGAGGACAAGCAACATTTGGGAGGGGAGGACTATAATATTCCAAAATTAGCATGCAGCTAATTGGAATATTGATTTTTCTTTTTACACTTAGGAGATGAATAAATGGGTAAGGAGGCCCATACATTTCAGAAATAGGAATAAAATCCCTTATGATGTGAAAAGGGATCATTATAATTACTGGATTTCACACCCTCATGTGTGAAAAGGGACATTTTCATGTGGATAAGGTCAAGTTGACGAAGTCAACAACGCTGGGATAAGAGGTGGAGATCATCTATGGAGACAATTCAGTGATAGTGGGAGGAAGATTCCTTGGTGAAGGAAACCCTAATGAGTGGGACCCAAGATGAGAATTCTTCCACTTGTATATAAGGAGAGAAAGGCAGCCATAGAAAGACATGATATGGATTATTGATTTTGTGGTCTGCATGACTATTATGCTTTCTTCAACTGTTTAGTTGAGATTGTTGTGTTGCTTAGCACAAGGTATTCCTATTTAGGAATTCCTTATCCTTTCTTGAGAGGCCTCTTGAGGGAGCTTGTACTGTATTCCTCCACATATAGGCTTGAGGGCAAGCTACCTCCTTCAGCTACATACCAGTTTCTGTTTAGAGCTGGGTTGTGTTGCAGGGTGTTGCAGTGGAGGGTTGACAACACCACTTCCAGAGCTTGTTTTTCAAAGGAGGAAGCTTTATTTACTTTGGGAGACCAGTGAGGAAGATTCTGGAGCTGATTTCACATCTTGGCACTTGGCCAACCTATTTTCTTTCACCTACAGTGCAATATCCCTCAGTGACTGTGTTATTTCTGTGACCATTTGTAGTGAGGGGTTGCAGTGTTTGTCTGGAGGTTGAGATCTTCAGTGTTAGGATAAACCTTTCACTTGGAAGATCCATTGAAGGAGGTTTATTCATATGATGCATCATATTCATCCATCTCCATCCAATTCTAGAGTTGCAACTGCTATTCAATCCTAGGACTGCATACCAACATTTTGCACTTTTTGCATATTTCAGGAAATCCTTTTCGGATTGTCTTCAAATTGATTTTGGGGGTTTAGATATTTTCTCCCAACATTTTATGAGCCATATATTTGCAGATCTATGTATTTACACTTTCCAGCAACAGTTCTACTTAATAAAACTATGTTGTCATAGCCTTGGGCAATCCTTGTGTAGTAGTGTTCTTCATATTCCATGTACATGCTTTCTTGAGGCTTCTGTTGCCTAACTTGAGTGACTATTTCCTCAAGATCTTGTATAAATTTGGATACTATGATATTAATAGGTGGCTATATGTTCTTCTCACATTTTATGAGTTGATTTACACTGCTATTTCCATTATTGTGTTCATGTATTGATGCACTCCCATTTGGGAATATTACAGTTTCCCACTGGTCCTTGACATGGGGGGCGACTTTGAGGAGTGCAAAAGTATTATTTTCCTGATTGGAAATATCATGAACTTAAAAATATCCTTCCAATAGATTTAAACATCTATCTATGACATATGCATCTATCTAATATTTAAATATGGGAATGTAAAATTTTACTTTTACCTTGAAGGGAGTGGCACCTCCAGAGTGGCTGTCAGAAGAAGATGCGTCACATGTCGGCATATGTCGTAGGATCTGGGAAAAGTTGTCGATCATTGCATTAATTTTTCACTCGAGGGCTTCTTCAAGCAATATTTTGAAAGGATATCTTGCTCCCTCATCTTTATTTTCTTTTTCCATAGGAGGCTGTCGAGTTTTTCGAGGCCGGTCTTTTAAAGGTTCAACCAGTTCGAGCCCTAAATACTTATACCCAGACCTCGTTGGGGACATGCAAAGAAAAATAGATAAAAAAAATAACAATATGATGTCAATGATACATAATTATGCAAGAATGTATCTACATAGGTGAAAAAAAAAAATATTCATTTCATTAATATAAACAAACTAAAATATGCTTACATACAAAATGGAAATAAACTAGCTCGAGCGATGGTAGCTTATCTCTGAGAAGAGATGTGGAAACTGCATGCCTATGAAATGTGTTGCAATGAGGCTCTAAGTCCTATTTATTATTGAGAAACAATGAAAAACCCTAATCATCCAAAAACCTAACCCTAGGATATGAAGATCCAAAACTTTGGGCCCCGTTGGGGTAAATTGGTACATAAGATTCCCAGGGTCGCAACTTTGGCATACATTATCTATTTGACACACATGATACCTTGTTAGAAATATCTATCTGAGGAATGATATTGCATCTAGATTCATGTGCAAGGAGATATTACTCCATGATCTCGTGTCCAAATCTGATCACCAGACAACAAAAAAAGAGACCAATAGATATATGATAGTGTCCCAACCTAAATGATCAAACATGCATCAAGAATTTGGTTCTATATACTACAAGGAAATATGTGTGCACCTGGCCTCCTTGCAGGTTAGGGAAGGACCTTAACTCCGATGCAAATTCCTGCGATCCACTCAAGCAATCTACCTTGTGCACACCTGATCTTGATCCCTACACACAACGATAGAAAATAGAGACAACAAGTGACCTTCCTCGTAATATCGTTAGATAAAAATTTCATAGAAACAACTATAAAGCATCCTGAATATAGATAAATACATTGGAGGAACATGTATTTATATTAATCATGGAAAAATTAGATTACAACCATATACCTTCACGCTAAAGGCTCCTCTCCGAAATCTGTAGTATTCCCAATTAGTCGTAAGCTAATTGGAATATTCATTTTGTTTTATTTCTCTGTTTAAAGAATAAAAGTGTAAAGCAGGTCCATAATACTCCTAAACAAAGAATAAATCAATGTCAAATGTAAAAAGGCTAAATCTTGGCTGCTAAATCAAGCACCCTTAGGTGTGAAAAGGGGCTAGACATTTTGACTGGGTCAACCTTGACCAAATCTACAGTGTTGTCATGGAGGAGTGGCCATCAATGAGGCACAACATAGTTTTGGATGGAGATGCTTTGTGTGAAAGGAGTGATTTCATTGGAGGTGGTTTACAGTTTGCAAGCTCTTAACTTATAAAAGGAAGAGGATGGCAGCATGCGAAGGGTTGATGTTATGTTATTTTTCTGAGTATATGGTATGTTTAGACATATCTCATTCTCTTTTTTTTTAGCTGAGAATAATGCTATTTAGCATTAGGTGTTCTTGATCGGGAATCCCACCTCTTTCCTTGAGAGGCCTCTTGGAAGAGTTTGTGTTGCATATTCCACTATCTGGCTAAAGGCCAAGCTTCTTATTTCAACTACAATGCAGATACTGTTGAGGGTTTGGTTGTCTTTGCAAGCTGTAGCAAGTGGAGGCTAGATCTATTTAGATCTAGGCCATTTCAGTGTTCCTTTTCAGTAGAGGAGGCTTCTATTCCATTGGGAGGAGAGAATTGGACATCTTGAGCTACATTTTCAGATGTTGGCTGCAGGCCAACAAAATTTTGATCCCTACAGCGCAGTTTCACATCCAGATCTGCGTTATTCCTATAGGTACAGTTGCAGGGTGTTTTGGCACACCATTTGGAGAGTTGGGGATCTGCCCTTAACTTTGGAGATCCATTGGAGGAGATCTATCTATTGTTCATATTTGATCAGATCTAGTTCTAGATCTGAATATTTCTACAGATCTGCAGACTTAGATCTCATATCTACATCTTGTACATGGTGTTTTTATAAAAACCCCAAGGGGGATTATTAGAGGGGCCTATATAGTGTATGGATCTTGTTAGTGTCAGTCTAGTTATATTGCCATCAGTGATCAAAGTTTCTCTTTTGCATTTGCATATTAGGAGTCCCATACCATAAATTTTCACCATTTCGTTAGGTCATGGATTCATTGATGGTAGTGGTCTTACATCAGTTTTCCCTCATGTGAAACTTGCTAATTCTCCTTTCTATGGTTTTTATTCATGAGTCACTTTCACTATGTGAGTCATGTTAGTAGGTCATAGGATGGGTCTCATTAGGTTCTAGGGTCTCACCATGGTCAAATTAATCACTCAAGTGTTAATAAATATCAGCAAGGTCATGAGGAGGTCCAATAAACTTAAAGTCACAGCACCTGGGAAGATCAAAGAAGTGTTTTATTCAGCTTGATGTAATTTTCACCTCAAAACAGGAGGTCCAATAAACTTAAAGTCATAGCACCTGGGAAGATCAAAGAAGTGTTTTATTCAGCTTGATGTAATTTTCACCTCAAAACCATGTTTTGAGGTGAAAACATGCTACTTTACTTTTATTATCATCTTTTATGTAATTTTATGTTATCACATGTAATAAGTCACACTTCAGAAGTTGCTATCTCCACAAAGTCACCACCCTGCCCTTTAGAGAAGTTTTCCACAACATTTTCAGTCTAGAATCATGTTTTAATTATTTCCATTAGAAAGACCCTGGAAAGAGCTTTCCAATGTATATTACACTCTCAAAACTGACTCCTGGATTGAAATTTATGCCTAAGTGAAAAAAGCTCCCCTATACCCTAAACCAAACCCTTTTTTCCTCATTTTCCCTTAAACTTATAATAACATTTAAAGTTTTTTATTATAAAGTCCCGATCAAACCCCTTTTCCCCTTCCTATTACATAATCACATTGCAAAAGTCTTATATAAATCCGATGCGATTTAAACAAGCCACTTCCCGACAATACCCCTTAAACTTTATAATAAAGTTTTGAGGTTTTATATTATAAATCCCTGCCAATCGTAATCGCACCATACTTGTTGTGCATTCTGATTAACCCTTGTAAAAAACTCCGATGCGATTGCATGTCTCCGATTGAACCCCGCCCGATTACATCCTGACCGTTGATCCGATCAACGATCCGACGGTCTATATGCCTTCGCATCATCGCAATCAGTGCGTTCAAATGATCCCCTCTGATTGAGTCCCTCATGATTGACTCTGCCCGATTACTCCTCCATCGTCGATCTACCCAATGACCCGATGGCCCACAGCTCATCGCTCCATCGCAATCGGTGAAATCCATTTGTGCCATGCACTTTGCCCCGCTCCCCTCCCGACTTTCGATTGCGATTGACCTTCGGGTCCCACCACATAATATTCCACCCATTCATAATAAAAAGCTATTTTCCTTTGTAAATCTAAAATTTTATTTTATTTCATTTTTCAAAGGACTTCCCCCCTCATCGCTTATTCCCCATCGCATTGGTGAAAATCCTATTGTGAAAATACACCTGCCCCAAGCCCCGACTTCCGATTGCGATTGACCTTCGGGTCCCACCTTAATCCCTTCCCCTTTTTCAAATGAAATTCGGTCTTTTCCCTTTGTAAAAGGTGGAAAACAATTTTCATTTGTTTTAAAGGGATTTCTCTGCTCTTCTATTGTATAAACCCCATCAGACCTTTCCAATCACGTCAGAGTTTTTTGCCTTGTTCTCATAACATCTTCCCCTTTCCTCCGATCCCCAATTGTGATTACACCATCGCAACGTGTATTTTCAAATGCTCTATTATATATTATATCCCCTTCTTCCCCTTTGATTCCGATTGTGATTGCAATTAGAACCCCACCTCCTTTCCCTTCACTCCTTATATCCAAAAAGGGGTCTTTACGGCATTTAAGGCATAATTTCATTTCCATGGTTTCAAAAGTGTTTTTATTAAAGGTTGGTTTTCTTCAAAGGAACAAGAAATAAAGACAGTCAAAGGCCAAGAACTGATTTGGAAACAGTTACATCTTCATCAATGATTAAAAAGGATTAGTTCTGCAGGTTTCTTCTTCTCATTAGTTGAATATACAACGAATCTCTAGATGGTCAAAAATGTATTGTTGTTCCTTTTTTCAGGGGCAGATTGTCGTTCTCTTTCCTATCTTCGGATTTTAGTTTTGAGTTGGTAAAACAACTCCCTTTTTTTTGGATCTATTTCCCACATTTCTAGTCTATTTAATGTAATTTTATCAGTCTATAAGTAAGAAGTAAGGGAATAGTGTGGAAATCAAGGAGGACGCTCCGCACTCCATTGTAACAGTTTGACAGGGAATTAATAAGATATGCAGCTCTGATTTGTGGGATCCATGTGGTATGAATATAGCATTAGTTCTCTCCTTTGTGTTCATATGTAAATTTTTATGTGTACCATTCATTCATAAACATCTATGGTTGAATGCTTTCAAGATAGATAGGTAGAATTCATTTATAATGCTCTGCCTTGGGAAATCATTCAATATTTTGTGTTTTCTTCTGTTTGAAATGGATCCATCTCTTGTGCCCTTTTCAGCTCCTCATCAGTCTTTCCATCCCATTATTATCTAAATTTAATTGCTAAAATTTCCTGCCTACCTTGCCCCATGAAATAACCTGTATCCCTGATTTAATTCTTCGATTCAAACTATCCCATTTGTTCCATACAACCCTGAAATTCATTCATTTAAACATTTTCCATTATTATACCTAGCCTAAAATCAGTTCATAATTGTACCTTCTTGAATATATTTTCATGGAGAGAGCCCTCTCTTGACCTTGTAGGGCTAGCTACAACGCTGAGCATGGTTTAAAGGTTACCCTGATTTGCCTTTTTCAGCCTGAGGTTCAAATCAGGCGATAACATTTCTGGCAACTCCACTGGGGGACAATCTGATTGTCTTCAAGCTCATATTCTCGGCACTTGAAATTGAATGTGTTTATTCTGTTTTGAAGAAAGTCGAATAGAGGCCCTGTAGAGGAGAAAATCATAGTCAGGCCCTGTGTGAATGAAGAATATTGAAACCTCTGTCTAAGGTTAAACCTTGGTTATATAGAACGCGACGATCCCTTAGAAATATATGTTGTTGAGGTAAAAAGCTTTGTTTTGTTGCCGGCAGAGTAATATTAGTGGGACCCAGCATTGAGTTAACGCGAGGAGTTAAGTTCCAAAACTACAGTGAAAACCCGAGTTAAGCACAGTTCATTTACCAGAAGTGGGTTTCAGAAAGCAATACTGCCTTTGTCGCGCCGCTTTTGGTCCAGAGCGAAACCATGCCAAAAAAATGCGATCCAACAATATTTGGACACGTCACCTCCAAAATACCACCCA
Source organism: Pinus albicaulis (assembly GCA_034641835.2). Classification (NCBI taxonomy): domain Eukaryota; kingdom Viridiplantae; phylum Streptophyta; class Pinopsida; order Pinales; family Pinaceae; genus Pinus; species Pinus albicaulis. The sequence goes on from CM076577.1 coordinate 760,637,051, forward strand.
TATCATGCAAATTTCATGTGTTAACCCTTGGCCTTTGAAAAAACGCGATATTAACGAGGATCGTTCGATCTGGAAAACGATAGATCTGATGGCAATCACGTAGTGAAGAGCATGAGCGATAAATCAAGGTATGGTCCAGCGGTTTTACATTATTAAATGTTTATTTAATTCATAAAAAGGTGAATAATAGATGCGTGGGCCCCGTGGAATGAGAAGTATGTCGCGTTGGTAGAATAAATAGGTTTATGATATAAGTTCGAAGTTGGTGATCTTTAAAAGAAGTGGACCTTTGCTATAACATTTTGACCAGAGTGGTAAGGTAGCTTAAGTGTTTTTAATGTGTTCCCCTATATCACGTTAACCTTTAAAAATTTGTTTGAGAGGTTTTAATATTATTGCAAGGATAACATTATTAAAGCGCTTTGGAAGGGAATATAATTACAAGAACTTATTTAAAAGATCCATGGCCATAATATATTTGTGGTATCAGAGCATAAAGACAGATCACCCCAGTAATATTTTCCTTATAAATTCCTAGACTCTGGATGATGATGTTTAGATTTTGTTAGGCTGAAATAAAATTTTGTAAAGTAGAAATTCGAACACACTGGCTTCAAGATGATACACAAGGGCCAATCCAGATCCAAATCCTCCCCCTGTGTTTGAAAATCCTAATCTCATTCCAAGAATAGTTAGAAGACAAGAGGGATCACTAAGTCCTAGACCTATTTTCAGATCCCATACCTAGCCCAGTGAGTGGTTATTTGTAGAAGATCTTTCTTTTGATAAGAGTTGTGAGATTTCTTTGTTTAAAAGTAAGTCTGAAACTGCACTTGATGACACAGTTTTAGATCCAGAATTTCTTGTAGATATTGAAGTTCAAAGAGAAAATACATCAATTGGTGATTATATTTTGAATTCCCCTCAGTCATCTATCACTATAACTAATATCCCTGAGCCTTTAGAGTCATCAGGAACAACATTTCCTCCTCTTAATTCATCAGCATTCCCATTAGTCAATTCTCAGCTTTCATCTCCTCCATCAACACCTCCCTTAAATCCTAGTAGCACAAACACTGTTGTAAATCCACCTCGAGTCATGGCTGCCCGGTATGCACCCCTAGTTTTACCTCAGGTTCTGAATGATATACCTGCTGATTATCAAAGTAAAATTCCTATCTTTGATGCCACTCAAAGCATCACAGCCCAACAGCATGTTGATAAGATGAATGAATTTTTTGATCTTCATGAGGTAGAGGCATAGAATGTAACCACAAGATTGTTTGTCCAAAGTTTTGGGGGTGAAGTTAGACATTGGTCCAGAGCCTTACCAGCGGGCTCTATCCACACTTTACAGGAGTTACATACACAGTTCTTAGACTGGTGGGAGGTAAATAAAAACCCACTCCAATTTTTTTTTGAGTATGAGAATATTAAAAGAAATGTGGGTGAAACTGTACAGGATTATAGTCTAAGATTTAATGTTGTATACAATGCTATTCCGGCTAACCTAAAACCTCTTGTGGGATTAGCCTTGCTTAAGTTTCTAGATGGTTTTGATGCTGATATGACATATCAGCTACGAGAGAGAGATCCCACTACGCTTGAAGACATGCAGAATATAGTTGTAAGTGTAGAAGCAAATCTGCTAGCCAAAAGAGCACGGACTAGAGCTAAAAAAAGAGTCACTGTGAAAGAAGAAGCGTCTCCTTCAGACAACAAGATGAACACTTTGATCTGAACGATGGAGAAGATGGTTGATCGGCTGACAATTTCAAACAAACCCGAAGCACAAATCAGGAATCCGAATTTCAGAGGGCAGCAGCCGCAATTTAGAATTAAACAAAGAGAACAGAGAGTGCAGGACCAAGCAGCACCACAACAGCAGATCAAAACTCCATTACAACAGAATTATGTCCAAGGAACAGAGACAGATGATGAAGATCCTATGATTGAGGCCAACCATTTCTTCACCGCTGATGGTGCACCAATTTTTCTTACTGAAGATGAAGAATATACAGCGATTGCAGAAATTCAAAAGGATGAAGAATTCATTTTGGCTAATGATGCAGTGTTAGAATAAGAGTCCGAAGATTACCAAAGAGGATACATGAACACTTTGTCGGCCCAACAGAAGCAATATTATTTGAGGAATAGAGATGTTCCGATTAGTCCTATTCAGAAGAGAAAAGAGCTCCAATCGAAAAATGATCATTCAAATACGTAGAATAAATGGAAAGAGCCGATAGATCATTCCTCCAGCAAAACACCTTTAGCAATTAACACTACAAATGAAAAGAAGCAGAGCACAACAAAGGAGCAAGTAGAGAAGAAAGACCCTCCCATCAAAGAGGTAGAAAAAGTTCCTTCCTTTAATTTAGAAAAAGAAATTTCTAAGATGAAGGTGTCTATGCCCTTGACTGAGTTGGTGAAAAATAGCACTTATAAAAATCAGGTGTCTAGAATTTTGCAAATAGACTCTGTATCAGATCAATCTGAAGAAAGTGAAGTCCCTTCCTTTTACCTAAGTCTTAGATTACATGAGTTCATCTTGCATAATGCTATGTTGGACTCTAGAGCCTCACATAATTTGATGCCCAAAGCCATCATGGAGAATTTAGGACTTGATATTACCCGTAAATATCATGATTTGTATTCTTTTGACTCAGGTAGGGTCCATTGTATTGGTCTTATCAAAGACTTGGTAGTATCTTTAGATCAAATCCCAGCCAAGAATGTTTTGATGGATGTAGTTGTTGCCGATGTTCCGCCACAATTTGGAATGCTTCTATCCAGGTCTTGGGGTGCAAAACTTAAAGGAACCATGCAGCTTTACTTCTCTTATGCCACCATTCCTGTGTTTGGTCAGTTGAGAAAACTATATAGGGAGAAGAAAATGAAATATATGATCACTAGCAAAGAGAAGCCAGTCAATCATCCCATTAATGCAGTCCACATAGATTTAGAGTCCTTTGTCTTATATTCAGATGGTGGTTTGAATGATGAAAATATTCATTTGGTACAAGTAGATGAGATACCTGAGATTTCAGAAAATTTTAGGGAAGTCCTAAAACAGGAAAAAGATAAAGCAGCAAGCATTGTTGAGCTCCCTGCTTGCCAGCAGCAAAAATTCACTGAACAACAGAAAGAATTAGTAATCAGTACAGATAAAGTGGAGAAAGAAGAAAAATTTCAGCATCTAGAAGAGGAAGAAGAAGGCCTATGGAGCATGGACTTTGATGGAGCTGTTGGTAAGGACGGTGCTGGTATAGGAATATGGATTCAGAGCCCTATTTTCCAGCCTGAAAAAAGTTCCTATTAATGTTAGAGTATGTGCTTATAAGTTGGCTTTTGACTGCTCTAACAATGAAGTAGAGTATGAAGCTTTGATTGCAGGTCTGAAAATTTTGAAGAAGTTAAATGCAAAGAGGATTCCTGTCTATGGAGATTCAGAGCTGGTAATCAAACAAGTCAAAGGAGAGTACCAAACTAAGCATCCGTGATTAAGGGCATACAGATAAATAGTCTTGGACATCTTGAAGACATTTCCTGAGTACAATTTGACAGCGGTACCCAAAATGTAGAATATTATTGTTGATTCTCTTGCCACTACTACAAGCAATTTTAAAATTCCAATGAATTCCAGCAACAAGTTCGAGATTTATGTCAAACATAGGCCTGCTGTTCCTGACAATTTGAGGTATTGGCAAGTGTTTTGGGATGACAATGAGATCAATGCCTTTTTGCAGAGTGATGGAAAATTCAAAGATACTCCAATAGAAGGTGAGTATAAGGTTGATGACCAAGAAATTGAAGCAAATCAGATGGACATATTGCAGCTAAAAGACAATGTAATTCCTAGAGGTATCATATCTTTAGAGGAGCTTTGTTATCAGGATGATGTTGTAAAGAAACCAAGCTTGGTGCCTACTGAGAAAGGAGTCGAAGATGTGAATCTTGGAACAGCTGACAAGCCCAAGTTTGTGAAGTTATGAAAAGCATTATCCCCTGAGGTAAAGGAGAAGTATGTTAAATTGCTTTCTGAATTTTCTGATGTGTTTGCATGGGATTATTTAGATTTGAAGGTGTATGATAAGAACATAATTCAACATACTATTCCCATCAAGCTAGATCAGAAGCCATTTAGATAGAAGCCAAGAAGAATCAACCCAAAGCTGCTGCCATCCATTGAAAAAGAGGTAAACAGATTGTATAAAGCTGGTATCATTTTCCCAATTAGATTTTCTGACTGGATTTCAAATTTGGTCCCTGTACGTAAGAAGACAGGAGAGATAAGACTGTGCATAGATTTTCGAAATATGAATAAAGCATCCTTAAAGGATAATTATCCACTTCCGAAGATGGACCATATTCTGCAAAGAGTAGTTGGAGCATCTAGGATGTCACTACTTGATGGCTACTCAGGCTATAACCAGATCTTGGTGCATGAGAAATACCAAGACAAAACTGCCTTCACAACACCCTGGGGAACCTTCCAATATGCCAAAATTCCATTCGGACTAAAGAATGCTGGAGCTACTTTCCAGCGAGCAATGGACATTGCTTTTGCCAATGAAAAAGATGTTTTCCTTGTTGTTTATTTGGATGATCTAACAGTGTTTTTTGGTTCTGATGAAGAACACTTGCACCATTTGAGAGTTTTTTTTCAGTGATGCCGAAAGTTTGGGATTTCTCTAAATCCAAAGAAAAGCATTTTTGCCATGGATGAAGGCAAGTTGCTAGGGCATATAATCTCTAAAGATGGCATCCACATCGATCCATCTAGAGTGGAGGAAATTCAGTACATAGATCTTCCACAGAACAAAAAGGAGATTTAGGAATTTAATGGTAAGATGAACTTCTTGCACAGATTTATACCCAATTTGGTTGAACATCTAAGGGAAATGACTAACATGTTGAAGAAGGATAGCACTGTTAAATGGAGTGAGGAGGCTATCAATTCATTTAATCTGGTAAAGTTTTCTTTGTCCAATGCCCCAGTCTTGATTAGTCCTGATTATACTCAAGACTTCATCATATTTTTATTTGCATCAGAGCATACTATGGCTGTTGTTTTAATGCAAAAGAGAGATCAGATTGAAAAACCAATTTCCTTTTTTTAATAGGAATATTAGAGATGTTGCCTTGAGATATAATATTATTGAAAAAAAAGCATTGGCTCTTATAAAGGCATTGAAGGATTTTAGGGTCTATATTCTGCATTCACATACTATAGCATATGTTCCTAATGTAGCAGTAAAAGATGTCCTGATGAAAACTGATCCAGAAGGTCGAAGACGTAAGTGGATAGTAGCTATGTTGGAGTACGATTTGAAGATCAAACCCATAAAGTTGATCAAGGGACAAGGTTTGGAAAAATTAATGGCCCAATCAAATCTACGTGCCCTAGATATAAACCTCATAACAACAATGTCAGAGGATGAAGATGAATGTTTTCTTGTTCCAGTTTCAGATATTTTCCTACAATCCCCATGGTATTCAGATATTGTTTATGTCCTTTAGCATCTTTCACCACCTCCAAGAATGTCTAAAAGCAAAGGTAGATCACTGAAACTTAAGTCTGCTAAATATTGTATTTTAAACAGTGCTCTTTATTGGAAAGATCCAGGAGGTATTTTGCTTAATTGTTTGGTTGAAGAAGAAGCTCAGAAGGTAATGCATGACTTTCACAAAGGTGATTGTGGTGGTCATTTGTTTTGGAAAACTACAGCTAACAAAGTGTTGAGAGCAGGATATTATTGTCCCACTTTATTTTCAGAACTGTATAAAACAGTAATGAACTGCCATGAATGTCAAGTTTTTCAAGGAAAAAGGAAATTACTTCCTCTTCCTCTGAAACCAGTTTCAGTAAACGCTCCCTTTCAGAAGTGGGGACTTGATTTCATAGGAGAAATCCATCCCGCATCATCAGTGCAACATCGATGGATCTTGAAAGGTACAGATTACTTCACTAAATGGATCGAGGCCATCCCAACAAGGCAAGCTACAGATACGGTAATTATTCAATTCCTAGAACCAAATATTTTATCTCGTTTTGGCTGCCCTCACAAAATTATAACAGATAATGCAGCAGTGTTCAAATCTAAGAAGATGGTAGAGTTCTGCAACAAATACAATATTGTGCTGGGCCATTCAAAAATGTACTACCCACAAGGCAACGGCCTGTCAAAATCATCGAATAAGTATTTGTTAAATATAATCAAGAAAATGCTGGAGGAAAAAAAAAGAAATTGGCATCGAAAGCTCATCAACGCATTGTGGGCAGACAGAGTTAGCCGCAAGAAATCCATAGGTATTTCACCTTTTGAATTGGTTTACGGTACTGATGTTGTCTTTCCTACATCAATTATAGTTCTAGCCATGAGATTATTGCAAGAAGTTGTTAGTGAAAACGATGACAATCAACGAAGAATCAATCAGATGATCCACCTTTAACAAACATGAGAGGAAGTGTCACAGAAAGCTATTTAGTTGCAGGAGAAGATAAAGAAGATCTATGACCATAAAACCAAAGCAGAAAGGTTTCAATTGGATGATGTGGTATTGAAATGGGATGCAATAAATGAGGATAGAGGGAAGCATGGTAAGTTTGACAACCTGTGGAAAGGACCATACAGGATTTCAGCATACAGGGGACATAATTATTTCTTGCTTTAAAATATGGATGGCCAAGATTGCCCTGGAGGAGCAGTGAATGGTAGGATTTTGAAGCACTACCATTGTTGAAGATAATGGATCAGAAACTATGTCACCATCATTGTATATACCATGTTATTTTGTTCAGATTTTAAGTACACAGTCATTGAAGTTTGGGGCCCAAGGTGAAGGCTATAAAACTTGAATGATATGTGTATAGTTTGGTTTGAAGTCTTAGTATTGAGTTAGAGTCAGTTTGCATTGTGTCAGTTTTTAGTATTTTTGACTCCATGCCCAATGGTAAGGCTACTTGGTCTACGGTGTTCTTGGCACCTCCAAGGAGCTACCATCCCCATTGGAGCCAATGTTAGTGTCAGTCTAGTCATACTGCCATCAGTGATCAAAGTTTCTCATTTGCATTTGCATATTAGGAGTCCCATACCATAAATTTTTACCATTCCGTTAGGTCATGGATTCATTGATGGTAGTGGTATTACATCAGTTTTCCCTCATGTGAAACTTGCTGATTCTCCTTTCTATGGTCTTTAGTCATGAGTCACTTTCACTCTATGAGTCATGTTAGTAGGTCATAGGATGGGTCTCATTAGGTTCTAGGGTCTCACCATGGTCAAATTAATGAGTCAAGTGTTAATAAATATCAGCAAGGTCATGAGGAGGTCTAATAAACTTAAAGTTGTAGCACCTGGGAAGATCAAAGAAGTGTTTTATTCAGCTTGATGTAATTTTCGCCTCAAAACCATGTTTTGAGGTGAAAACACGCTACTTTACTTTTATTATCATCTTTTATGTAATTTTATGTTATCATATGTAATAAGTCACACTTCAGAAGCTGTTATCTCCACAAAGTCACCACCCTGCCCTCCAGAGAAGTTTTCCACAACGTTTTCAGTCCAGAATCATGTTCTAAGTATTTCCATCAAAAAGATCTCGGAAAGAGATTTCCAACGGTATATTACACTCTCAAAACAGACTCCTGGATTGAAATTTATGCCTAAGTGAAAAAAGCTCCCCTATGCCCTAAACCAAACCCTTTTTTCCTCATTTTCCCTTAAAATTTATAATAACATTTAAAGTTTTTTATTATAAAGTCCCGATGAAACCCGTTTTCCCCTTCCAATTACATAGCCGCATTGCAAAAGTCTTATATAAATCCAATGCGATTTAAACAAACCACTTCCCCACAATACCCCTTAAAATTTATAATAAAGTTTTTAGGTTTTATATTATAAATCCCCGTCGATCGCAATCGCACCATACTTTTTGTGCATTCCGATTGACCCTTGTAAAAAATTCTGATGTGATTGCATGTCTCTGATTGAACCCCACCCGATTACATCCTGACCATTGATCTGATCAATGATCCGATGGTCTATATGCCATCACATCATCGCAATCAGCGCGTTCAAATGATCCCTTCTGATTGAGTCCCTCCCGATTGACTCGCCCGATTACTCCTCCGTCGTCAATCTGCCCAACTATCTGATGGCCCACAGCTCATCGCTCCATCGCAATCATTGAAATCCCTTTGCGCCATGCACTTTGCTCCGCTCCCCTCCCGACTTCCGATTGCGATTGACCTTCGGGTCCCACCACATAATCTTCCACCCATTCATAATAAAAAGCCATTTTCCTTTGTAAATCTCAAATTTTATTTTATTTCATTTTTCAAAGAACTTCCCCCCTCATCGCTTATTCCCCGTCGCATCGGTGAAAATCCTATTGTGAAAATACACCCGCCCCAAGCCCTGACTTCCGATTGCGATTGACCTTCGGGTCCCACCTTAATCCCTTCCCCTTTTTCAAATGAAATTTGGTCTTTTCCCTTTGTAAAAAGCGGAAAATAATTTTCATTTGTTTTAAATGGATTTCTCCGCTCTTCTATTGTATAAACCCCATCGGACCTTTCCAATTGCATCGAAGTTTTTTGCCTTGTTCTCATAACATCTTCCCCTTTCCTCTGATCCCCGATTGCGATTACACCATCGCAACGTGTATTTTCAAATGCTCTATTATATATTATATCCCCTTCTCCCCCTTCAATTGTGATTGCGATTACGATTAGAACCCCACCTCCTTTCCCTTCACTCCTTATATCCAAAAAGGGGTCTTTACGGAATTTAAGGCATAATTTCATTTCCATGGTTTCAAAAGTATTTTTATTAAAAGTTGGTTTTCTTCGAAGGAACAAGACAGAAAGACAGTCAAAGGCCAAGAAATGATTTGGAAATAGTTACATCTTTAACAATGATTAAAAAGGATTAGTTCTGCAGGTTTCTTCTTCTCATTAGTTGAATATACAACGAATCTCCAGATGGTCAAAAATGTATTGTTGTTCCTCTTTTTCAGGGGCAGATTGTGGTTCTCTTTCCTATCTTCGGATTTCAGTTCTGAGTTGGTAAAACAACTCCCTTTTTCTGTGGATCTATTTCCCACATTTATGGTCTATTTAATGTAATTTTATCAGTCTATAAGTAAGAAGTAAGGGAATACTGTGGAAATCAAGGAGGACGCTCCGCACTCCATTGTAACAGTTTGACAAGGAATTAATAAGATATGCAACTCTGATTTGTGGGATCCATGTGGTATGAATATAGCATTAGTTCTCTCCTTTGTGTTCATATGTAAATTTTTATGTGTACCATTCATTCATAAACATCTATGGTTGAATGCTTTCAAGATAGATAGGTAGAATTCATTTATAATGCTCTGCCTTGGGAAATCATTCAATATTTTGTGTTTTCTTCTGTTTGAAATGGATCCATCTCTTGTGCCCTTTTCAGCTCCTCATCAGTCTTTCCATCCCATTATTATCTAAATTTAATTGCTAAAATTTCCTGCCTACCTTGCCCCATGAAATAACCTGTATCCCTGATTTAATTCTTCGATTCAAACTATCCCATTTGTTCCATACAACCCTGAAATTCATTCATTTAAACATTTTCCATTATTATACCTAGCCTAAAATCAGTTCATAATTGTACCTTCTTGAATATATTTTCATGGAGAGAGCCCTCTCTTGACCTTGTAGGGCTAGCTACAACGCTGAGCATGGTTTAAAGGTTACCCTGATTTGCCTTTTTTGCTTTGATTCAAATCGGGCAATAACGGAATCATTATAGATCTATGTTTTCCTTTACTTATCGACTTCAAGGTATGTGTAATCTACAACATGTTGCGGAACCAATAAAATAACGTTGTAAGGATTTTTCCGATCTGCCACACATAGTGCAACACACCTCTTTTGAGATTTTCTTCTATTGAAACATGTTCATTTATTATATATATGAACCATCTTGTACATCTATTTTTCTGCTGTAAATATATTTGAAAGGTCTCCATATTGGCCTCCTACATTTTTCTTTGATGAACTATGTTATTTTCCTGCAAATCTACATTTTATTGATGCATTCCCCATTTAGTAATATTACAGTGGTATCAGAGCATCATCTTGGCGAGACGCCTGTGCTTTCTGTTATAGCATAATTTCTCACCTTCATATGATTCATGATTTCTTTTATGGCTTTGGGCACCCATTCCTACAGACTTGGACAAAATTCACTAAAAAACAGTGTTAAATTCCCCATACGCGGTTATGCCCAGACTTTTCCGCGTAAATTCCCCATACGTGGTTATGCCCAGACTTTTCTTCAACAATCTCATAAATCCCTTTGTAACTTCAGCATAATTTATGATAAATCTCCGAAGAAAATTAGACTTTCCTTGTAGACTTTGAAGCTGACGAATAGAGGACGGGGGAGGCAACCGAAGTATTGCCTCAACCTTGAAGGGATCTACCCTAATCCCTTCCTTAGAAACAATGAATCCCAATAACCGACCAGATGTAACCGCGAAAACACACTTGTTCGGATTCAATCTAATCTTATAGAACTGACATCGTTCAAATATTTGCCGGAGGTGAGCAGGATGATCCATCCTCTTTCGAGAATGAGTAGCTAAATCATCCAAATACGCCTCAATAATCTTTTTGATGTCGTGGAAGGCATATGACATGGCCCACTGAAAGGTAGCCCCAGAATTTTTAAGACCAAAAGGCATCTTCTTGTATGAAAATGTACCCCAGGGACAAATAAAGGAAGTCTTATGCTGATCTTCAGGACGGATAGTAATCTGATTATATCCAAAGAAACCGTCCATGAAGGAGAAAATCTCATTACCGACACGCTCATCAATGATCTGATCGATAAATGGTGTGGGGTAATTATCTTTAGGACATGATTTATTTAGGTCTCTGAAATCGATGCAAACTCGAATCATTCCTTGATTTTTATCTACGGGAACGGGGTTTGAAACCCATTCAGTCAAAGGAATAGGGAAAATGAATCCCGCCTTAAGCAGCTTCTCAACCTCAGCCTTGATAGGCTTCTTGCCTACAAGATTGACGGATGAGATTTTTCCCTATCACCCGTACCGCCGTTTTTTCATAAGTCGTGATCTCATGCTGGACAATAGATGGGTCTATACTAGGAATTTCCTCATAAGACCAAGTGAACACATCCCTATACTCTTTAAAGAGCTCGGTATAAATTTGAACCTCTTCACGGGAACATTCAGCTCCGATGAAGACATTCTCGATAATATTGCGATCCTTAGAAATGTTCACCGGGATAGTAGGAGAAATCACAGCGATGTTCCCTTCAGCATAAAACTGTGTTGGTGCTAAAGGTTTCAAGACTGGATGAACAGGACCAGGAGACTGAGGACTTGGGAAACTAGTTTCAACTTCGCTCAAGTCAGGTAAAAAGTAAGACCGATGATTCAAATCATCCCACGGCCTATCTATACCAGTCATGGCTTCCAGGATGGCCTCTTCAGATGGAAGAGTGGTATCAAGGAAATCTTGGGCAGAAGAAGAACTAAAGATTCAAGGCTGGAGCCACATCTCATCCAACTCTTGGGTGAAAAGGCTGGGATATGGATTAAGTCATGTGGGCGTACGCAATCTCTATACCGAAATAGGAAATGCCATTCCACCCACTTGACCTTCCGCTAATGTGGCGATGAGGAAGGTAAGGTCTGAGATGCGAAAAATAATGAGTTAGAGAGAACTCTCTTGAAAAGGAGCAGAGGATGAAAATGCAGCCAATATGAACCGTAGGAGGAGGAATATGAAAGTACTTATCAAGGAAGAATACATTCCAACTCCTAAATTCTCAGCAAACATAAAATTATCTAACACGAGACGGTGTTCAAGTGAGCACATTGGTCTACGGAGGACGATCGATTGATCAGCAGCAACAATCCTCCCTTCGTGGGGGAAAAATATAATGCAAAATAATGAGAATTACGTAGCATCCATCTCATAAATCCGATTTCTCTAGCTGAAGGTTGTAGTCCAAGCTTGCATCCACTACCTCAACCTCTATATTGACAGTTTTTCCCCCAACACAGATGGGAAAAGCTGGGACAATACCATGGGGCCTGTGAGAATGACCATCGAACGCAGTCAGAAGAGTAGTAGATGGAACAACTTTGGGAGATCCAAGTGTCTTCCAGCATGCGAGAGACATCATGCATGTGGAAGCACCCTCATCAACAACCATCCGAAAGATGTTACACTTCCGGTACGATGATTTAATATGAAAAGTCATGTGATGAGGAAGTCTCTTCTTAAAATTAGACATATCAAAAGTAATCAGAAGAGAATTTTTTGGATCAATGTCCCAAATGGCAGTAAGCAAAGCACTGCACTGAGCCAGACAAAACTGGAGTACCTCTAAAGGGGCGGCTGCCTAGGGACTGCAACGCCGGATCTTCTGATCGAGTAGTTACGGCAGCCTAGGCTGATTAATCGTTGATGTCGAAGATGCTTTGGGCATCGGCCGAGGCATAGACTCAACAGTAGGCTTGGTAATGTGAAGCGGCTTAGTAGCATCAGGAACATCCTTAGCTTTCGAAGACTCTTCTCTGCCATAATCACGGGATCTCGTAGCGATATCCGCGTGAGAACTCATCATGAAAATTTTCGATGGAATTTCCCCTTCCTGGGTGCCTCCAGAGGAAGCCCCAGGATTTTGATTCGCGCCAACAACTAATTGTTGCTCTTGGGGAAAAGGGTTTTTTAACACAGCCTGGGAACTAGAAGAACCCTGTTGGGCTAACAAGCACTGCGCATCCTGAATTTTAGGGAAAAGGTGTGTAAGATGGTCTCCAGCACGTAGCTTGCATGGAAACTTCACTTTCCTTTTCTCCTTTGGACCCTCACCAACATGCTCGTTGGTTTTATTTGCATTACCCTTCCCGTTATTGCCCTTTTTCTTATTATTTCATCCTTTCTTCTTCCCTTCGGATTGTTGATTTCCTTTGGGATCAGAAGCTTGAACATCATTTATGGAAAAAGACTGGGAAGGTGATGACTCAGCAGGCACAGCCTGACCAGAAGGAGAAGATTGCAAAGACAACTGCTGCAGTTGAGTAAGCAGGCTAGCTGCACCACTATTGATCGATCCAATCAGTCTGTCACCATGAGGACCGGGCTTAGTTTTAGATAAATCTAACTTGGAGCGAGGAGCATTGGGCAGATACTTGTGAAGGACCCCAGACTGAGAATAGATCAACTCAAGCTGCTGGGCCCTAAAAATGGCCTGCTCCTCCGAAAATACCCCGAAGAGGGATACATCTTTCGAAATATCTGACTGCAGGGATTTGAGAAACCATTCCAAAAGGAATTCACCTGGAATATGAGCTTTAATCAGCCTCTTCCTTCTCCTCCATTCCTGAATGTGATGTGTAGGGTTGCATCGTCATGCTTAAAATTTAGCTAGGAGGTGGGTCTGACATCATATCGGACGAGACAGGCGAAAATGGTTCGAAATGCAACGACCAGGTTCTCCAAATGTATGGCCCTTTGATTAGCTCAAAATACCATTTATGTTCCCGGTTTAGTGCGTTGAAATAATCTCAACCTAATCGAATCATCGGTCAGGGAGTTCGAAGAACACCATAAATGGAAAGTAGTAATGTGGTCAGCTGGATCTTCTCCATTCTTACCTTCAAACTTTGGAATGTCTGAAGGAAGTTTGGTGGGAACCGGAGGCCACCCCGGACAATAAAGAATCGGATCATTAGTCAACTTCGACAGATATGGCAAGTTTAACGTTGCCAGAAAAGGTAAGCGAGGTGGAGCCTGAGGATTCCATCCTTGATGGGATGGATTCCCAACATTTTGAAAAGAATACCCTGGATTTGATGAGGCACCAGGTTGCCAAAAAAGGACTAAATGAAAAGGAGAAGAACCTCCCTCCCAACGCGAGTTGGGGCCAGACTGATTTTGTGAAGTATGGAAAGCGAGGGAAAGTCACAAATAGAGGGTTAGACAATCGAGAAGAAAAATTAAATTGGCACTCGACGAATGGAAAAGTATTCCCTTGGTGACCGACGTAAAACTGATTCCACTGTCCCGGCCCCTTGGTGAACACGGGGTTCCACCACAGCCAAAGTAATCCCGAAATTTGCCCCCAGGACCAGGTTGAAACTCTGGGTCTGAGAAGTAAACGGAAAGGACCCTAAAGAAGGATTCGAACTAGGAATGTGTCTAGTTCCAAAGGGGAACCCCTGAAAAGAAGCTGATCCACTAGCCATGGAAGACATCGGTGTAGATCCAGCTGCAGCAGCGGAAAAGGAAAAAGAAGGAATCCCACTAGTGGGCATTCCGAAACAGAAGGGACCAGAATGAGAAGCGTGTGCTTGGGTGAAACCGGAGCAAAACACAGCAGCACTAGAAGCAATCGAAGATAAAGCAATAGTGCTCCCTCCTTCAACAAAAGCAGGAGTCTGAATGCCTGCAGCACTCACAGCAAAAGCCGCGTTACCAGTCGTGGCCATCAAAAAGTATGAATAATACAGAGGATCTTCTGGTCTCTCTGACTCAGGTCCAATGTATTGAACAATGAACAGATAATTAGGAGGAAGAGGAGATGGACCTGACCCAGGAGGTTCAGGTAATTCCTCGATTTGAAATCTTCTTCCTGAGGAAATAAAACTCGCGAGGTGAGCGGAACGCTCCTCTCGGAACTGATACCAGAATCAGCTATGAAACCTTCAGACCTTTGTGGAGGATCTCTCTCCACTGCGTCAGACGTCACAGGGTGGTAACCACCTGCTAAATCACTCCTACGCCTTCTCGAAGAAGGCTCTGGACTCTCGGGAGATAACCCCCGGATTCTCTTCGATCGACGAGGCGCTTGATCAGCCACTTTTATAGATTTTAAATTAGACTCAAAAAAGTGAAAAGCTAGGCAAGATAGGAGCAAAGAGCACTCACTATAAGAAAAATCCCTGAGATACTATCAATCAAACAACCTTCAAGTATTTCCGTTCCGGGTGATGAGGACCAGACACCAAAATAAAGGAAAGCGAAATATAGGACCTCCCGAAAGCAGTCTGGGATAATTACGGCCCAGGACTACTAGCGAAGGTATCAGAAACAGTTATGCCGACCTCCTAACGACAGCCTTTGCCGGCTCAAGCACCCAAGCTTCACAAGGGCACCCCCCAGAAGTACTGCTGAAAGTGATGCGACGTTTGCCTCAGGTACCACGGGTATTCCCCCCCGCAGTCACCTGTGTGGAACCTAGGAGTGGCAACTATGGGCACCAATCCGTGTCAGAAGCCGGGCGGAACGGTCTTGAGGTCAGATTCAGCAAATCAGAGAGGGGGTATCTCTCTTCTCAGCCTTCACTTCCCCTCGCGCTTGACTCTCTGGAGGAGAGCTTTCCCGGTCCACCTAACGGAGTTGGATTTCGCTCAATTAATCAACTTCTATGTTTTGTTTGAGTGGCCTTGGAGAGTTAACTCTCCACTCACCTAATCCAAGGCCCTACAACCTAACTAGTTGGTGTATGACACTTGGAAAACTTGCTAGTTGATTTTAAATTATAGTGCTTATTTTAATGGGCTTTTATGTTAAGTCAAAGGGATGCGGAAATGAAACTTATGATGTTTTTGAAACAGAAAGAAATTAATAAAAACCAAACTACATGCAAATGCAGTTATTGTCTTTTGATGAAAAGCAACTTCTACACGGGTTCTACGAGATTAAAAATTGTATTTTTCTTTTCAGATAGCAAACTCACACTCACAAAAACTATGAAAATGACTAAATGCTTAAGTGCACCTGATGCAAATCACTACAAGCATGCAAATCCTACGATGCAAAATCTCCTAAAGCAGAGTGAAATTTCCCAAAAGTCCTTCAGTTTTATCTCTTTTTTGGTTGTCCAGAAAGCTAGTTCCGAAAATCAAGAACTCTTAATATGAAGACACCAAAAACGCTTAACAACAAGAGGAAGAAATCAATGACAACTCCTTTCCAGAATCAAGCCAAAATCCAAAGGCAAGAAACCTCAACAAAGCTTCAAAAGATACAAAGAAACGAAAACAAAAATGCAAAAACAAAAGCAAACAACAAAGCAAAATGTTTTTTGAGCTTTTGAGTTTTATAAAAGAGTTCGAAAAGACCAAGCAAAACTATAAAATTCCAAGCCAAACAACACTGATTTTCAAGCGAAACTTCCAAAATGCTCCAAATCTTATAAGGCTAACTAGTAGCAAGATCAATACGAGCAAAAGAAGACAAGAAAACTCAGGCACTCAGCCTAAAAGAATAGTGCAACCTTGCCGCAAACAGAAACTTCAAAGAACCAAGAAAGAATCTTCAAAATTTGCAACAAGACCTAGCCAACTGAACTCAAAAAAACCAACCAAGAAATGGGCAAAAATTGTAGTGCAAAGAAAAACACACAGATAGGAAAGAGTAAATGAGCAGGAGCTCTCTGTTTTGATGAAGTAGAACAGCCAAGAATGCCCAGAAAGAGATCTTGGTACTCAAACCAGAAGTGCCAGCACAAGAAACAACCCTTTGCCAAAAAGACTAGTTTTCAATCAAACAAAAGAGAGAAAAGACCAAAGACCACTTTCCTCACAATCCAGAGAGTACAAAGACACTGCAGGAACAGGTCTCCACAGACAGAAAGGACTAAAAAGCCAAGGAATCCAAAATTTCAAAATCTGCCTAGGTATACGCTACTTCACAGTTTATCAACAAGCGTGCATACGCGACTGTGCTAAAGGAAACACGCATATACGCGACTCCCTTTAGACAAACTTGTGTGTATACGCGACTGTGTGCAGAAAAAAGCGCGTATATAAAGGTAAATAATGAAAAACAAAAAGGATCAAGCCTGGATAAGAAACTAGGACTTCAGTCTGACTGAGAAAGAGTAAACTGGACTATAAATAGAAGTTAAAACTATTGGAAACCTATCAAACAGCTGAAACCACCCAACAGGGGAATCACAAGAATGCGATCCCCAGCGGAGTCGCCAGTTCTGGTTCGGGGAAAATCACCCTAGAGGTTTTTTGGGTTTAAACCTCCACAGAGCAGGGCATGCTACTCAAGAAGGACTCACACAACCATACATGTTCATGAAAAACTAAATAGAGTAGATCGTCGTCCGGATCCCTCCCACCCTTGCCTCGCTAAGATTCCTTCCGAACTGTTGCATACGAGATGAAATATAAAGAGATGAGCATCTCCAGGAAACAAGGGTTTCCTGTAATGAACTGGGAAGTGTAGGAGGCACGGGAATTCAGACTTGGATAGGGAATACCAACAAAGTATAATATCAATAATTTCTCTCTCTCTTAGGCCATGCATATGAGGGGCTTTTATACTCCCTCAAAGTAGTTTCAACAGTTGGAAATAGTTGGCCACGTGCTGGGGTGGTTGAACTACCAGAGTAACCATCAAGCCAACCCGAAAATAGGGATTTTTTATATATTTTTTAATGATTTTAATGGCATACGCGGGAAAGTACATGTGGACTCGCGTATACACGCGGAAAAGTCTAGGCATAACCACGTATGGGGAATTTAACACTGTTTTTTAGTGAATTTTGTCCAAGTCTATAGGAATGGGTGCCCAAAGCCATAAAAGCAATCATGAATCATATGAAGGTGAGAAATGATGCTATAACACTTTCTAAGAAGCCAATATCTATTATGAAGAAGAGGAGCCTCTTACTGATAGAGAGAAGAGGTATCTAAAGAGAAGACAGAAGAAATTTGATTACACCAATGACAATGAAGACAAGGGTAAAGCCCCTTTATCTAGAGGTGAAGATGAAGAAAAGGATTTTCCTAAGATCCTTCTTAGAGCCATGCAAGATATTGCTAGAGAAATCAAAGAGATGAAAATGGAAAAAATCAAAGAATCCCCTAAAGGATTCCATCTTGGAGAAGGGTCTAGCATATCTCATCACTGGAATGATCAACCAGTGCATCCGCCACAAGTTTCCCAACGCTCTAGCATGCCTACCTTTTTGGTTGTGGGAAATGAAGGGTTTCAGGATCATGAATCCCTTGAAGACTATTTGGAAGAATATGAGTCTCAAAATAAGAGATTCAAAGATAACTTGAGTTTTCAGAAGTTTTGTCACATCAACGACAATAGAAGACCAAGGCATCATCATAGAGGTGGTGGATTCATTCAGAATCATGATCGACACCACAATATGGGCAGATTATTTTTACCCAATTTTGATGGGTCATCCAAGTGTTCTGCCAAATCTTGGGTAGAAAAACATGACATCTACTTTCAGTTGAACAAGGTCCCAGAGATGGAGGCTATAAATATTGCAGTGCTGCACCTTGAAGGTGAAGCACATGACCGGTGGTCCCATGGCTTCTCTACATTGGTGCATGCCAATGTGACTGCTTATTTAGAGTTCACTAGAAGGCTGGTGGAAATATTTGATAGAAGAAATCCAGAGGCACCATTCATGAGCCTTGAAAATTTGAAACAATCAGGTAATACAGAAACTTATATCTTTGATTTTTTAAGACTTTCTATTATGGTTCCTGATTTTTTTGCAGCAATAAGGGTGTACATGTTCATTGATGGTTTAGGTGAACCTCTTCATGGGTCGGTTAAATCTACCAAGACCACTACCATACATGATGCTATTGAAAGGGCTAGAGACCTTCAAGATGCCTTGCCAAAAGCAAAGGCAAATTTTCAGCATAATCCCTCTTTTCCTTCAAAGGGAAAGGAAGAAAAGGTTGCTCCTTCAAAGGAGAGCTCATACAAGAAGCCGCTTGATGATGAATTCTGGAGAGATCTAAGAAAAAGGAAGCTTTTCTTCACTTGCCAAGAATCATGGGCACCTGGACATAGATGTTGTACTGGAAAAGCACATTACATAGAGGTCTTCTCAGATGATGAGGAGGAAGAAGAAGATGAACCAAGAAGAGGTCACAACGCTAACACTGCAAGAGGAGAGCCAACACCATCAGGAGATGGGAATGGAGCATTTTCTCCTATTGAAGGGGCTATTGCATCTTTGAGAGGAGTACCTAAGTACTTGACCTTAAGAGTTCAAGGTTCCATCTTGAATCAGAGGGTTTCTATGTTGATTGATCGTGGGGCTACCCACAATTTCATTGATGCCCATCTAGTGCAAAGGAGGGAAATACCCACTGATAATTTTGAGGGATTCTCTTTTTTGGTCCCAGTAGATAGAACAATGCAATGCATGCATTATTTCCCATCACTTTCAGTCACCATGTGAACATATACATTGATTGATCACTTCTTTGTGGTTGACATACCTGACACCCATATGATTTTAGGTGTTCAATGGTTGATTACATTGGGAAAAGTCGCCACTGATTGGGAGGATTTTCAAATGGAATGGGTGGACAAGAAGAGCGTTGAAACTCAAATGATCAAGGGCATGCATACATATCCCTCACATACCACTTCCACACAAAAAATAGAGATGGATTTGTGCAATGGAAGCAAGGACCTTACAGTCCCATTTATCATGCTCATGATATTGCTACATGGGACACTTTTATCTAGTGGAAACCACCTGGGAGGCCACTTGATTCAGATTTTGTGGGAGATGGCTCACAATATGATGCTCCAAGCTTAGATCTAGGAGGGATGGGAGCATTTGAAGACAATGATACAGCGCTGAGAGTCTTGGGTAGGCTCAAGGAGGAGGGATATCTTCTCCCAATATCATCATCACCCACTCTCATTTTAGATTCTGCACTGTGGGAGGAGAAGAATGGAAGGAATGGCCTTCCAACATATACCTTTGGCATGGAAGATGTCAAGGAGGAGCTCAGCCACATGACAGACATTTTAGTTGATACATCATCAACGTTGTCATTGTTGGGGAGTTTATATCCATATTGGAAATCCCAACTGTTGGTGGATTATTCCAAGGATCTTCATACTTGAAAGAAGGAGTCATCTATAATCATGGTAGGATATTATTTTCTAGAGCCTCCAAGCTCAAGGAGAAGTTGCTACAAAGAGCCTATGAAGACTTATGTTTCAGCCACACATATTCCATGAAGATCTACAACATCATGATGATAATATTTGATTGGGAAGGCTTGGAAGGAGAACTACATCATCATTTTCAAGAATGCATGAACCATGGGGAGTTGGGGAAGCAACGTGACTCTATGAAAGAGTTATTTCAGCCATCTCTTCCTTCTTTTGAGAGAGGAGAAAGATCTGTGCACCACTCCATTTGTACAAGGAGGATTGTTGGTGAAAGACATGCTCATGTAAATTATGTTTTATTTTCTAATTGTATGTATCATTTTACCATGTATATGCAGGCCACGACTCCAAGAAGGAGTGTTGTACCTTATAAACTTCATGGCCAACTTTGGGCCACAAAAATTTCTGAATATGGCCACTCCCTTGGAGGACAAAGGGAGATTTTGTTTGATGATGGGTGCATTCCTAAGGCACCAAATATATCTCACACTTTCAGCCATAGTGAGATGACATGGGCAACAAGTAAGTGGTGGGGAGACCACTTACCACATCTTGATCTGATGCAAGAAAGAGATGCACTACACTGGTTCCACATGTGGGACTATGACCCACCTCCATATGCACAAATTTCTGTTTGTTTGTATGTAGTTTTTCTCTCATATATTGATGATGTACTTGTAATTTTTATGGGAATGCATGGAGGGATGATGGGAGGTATTAATGTGCCCTATAAGATGGAAATTATCCATGTATATTATGCTACATGTTTCATGGAGAACATTGGGCAAACCATGTTTGTTTCATCTGAGCTATTGTCTCCTTATGGGATGGATTATTTACATCTCATGAGAAGTTTGGAGGAACGATTCATGGAGGGTTGGATTGGTTAACACTTAGCTTATGGAGGAAGCTTATCACATGTTGGTGTCACCAATGGAGGAGGAGAAGAGTTGCAACACTCACCTTATCAGTTTCTTGAGGACAAGCAACATTTGGGAGGGGAGGACTGTAATATTCCCAATTAGTCCTAAGCTAATTGGAATATTCATTTTTTCTTTATTTCTTTGTTTAAAGAATAAAAGTGTAAAGGAGGTCCATAATACTCCTAAAAAATGAATAAATCAATGCAAAATGTAAAAAGGTTGAATCTTGGTTTCTAAATCAAGCACCCTTGGGTGTGAAAAGGGGCTAGACATTTTGACTGGGTCAACCTTGACCAAATCTACAGTGTTGTCATGGAGGAGTGGCCATCAACGAGGCACAACACAGTTTTAGATGGAGATGCTTTGTGTGAAAGGAGTTATTTCATTGGAGGTGATTTAGGGTTTGCAAGATCTTAACTTATAAAAGGAAGAGGATGGCAACATGATAAGGGTTGATGTTATGTTATTTTTCTGAGTATATGGTCTATTTAGACATATCTCATTCTCTTGCTGTTTAGCTGAGAATAATGTTGTTTAGCATTGGGTGTTCCCGATCGAGAATCCCGCCTCTTTTCTTGAGAGGCCTCTTGGAAGTGTTTGTGTTGCATAGTCCACTATATGGCTGAAGGCAAAGCTTCTTCTTTCAACTACAACGAAGATCATGTTGAGGGTTTGGTTGTCTTTGCAAGCTGTAGCAAGTGGAGGCTAGATCTATTCAGATCTAGGCCATTTCAGTGCTCCTTTTCAGTGGAGGAGGATTCTATTCCATTGGGAGGAGAGTATTGGAAATATTGAGCTACATTTTTAGGTTTTGGCTACAAGCCAACCACATTTTGATACCTACAGTGCAGTTTCACTTCCAGATCTGCATTATTCCTATAGGCACAGTGGCAGGGGTTTTGGCACGTCATTTGGAGATTTGGTTTTCAAGTGTTGGGGATTCTCCCTTCACTTTGGAGATCCATTGGAGGAGATATATCTATTTTTCATATCTTATCAGATCCATTTCCAGATCTGAATATTTCTACAGATCTGCAAACTTAGATCTCAGATCTACAACTTGTACATGGTGTTTTTCTAAAAACCCCAAGGGGGATTATTAGAGGAGCCTATATAGTGTATGGATCTGTTATAGATATGCCTTTTCATGCACTTATCAGCTCTAGATCTAATGTGTAATCTAAAGCATGTTGTAGACCAATAAAATAACGCTGTAAGGCTTTTTCCAGTCTATATACATGGTTGCAGCACCTCTTTTTGAGGATTTTCTTCTATTGGAGACTTGTATTTCTTGTTATGCATCTTATGGGCCATCTTATACATCTATTTTGCTACTATAAATACATTTGAAAGGTCTCCATATTGGCCTCCTAATTTTTCTTTAATGAACTGTGTTATTTTCCTGCAAATCTGCATTGTATTGTTGCATTCCCCATTTGGGAATATTACAAAATCTGACAAAGTCTCCCCACTATAAAAATGGAATGAGCATGAAGAGAAATACTCAAAAAATAGGATCCTCACAAGCTGTCTCTCTAGAAGAAAAATATAAGAATAGAATCAAGAAATCTAGCTCACCAAGAATCTATCTCTCCAAAACTAGTAGAAGATAGGTCCTAAGAGGATGAATGTAGACACTTAGGACAATGAGATGTTATGGAAGCTTATAAATGTTAAGTCATGGCCAGCTTGACTAAGTGATGAGTCAAAATGATCTCCTAGGGACCAAGACACTCTAGAATACATCCCCATTCATAGGCATAGAAAAGAGTGAAAAAGGCCATAGTCGCATGCAAAAGGAAGGGTTGGAAGCAACTGGGAGGTTCTAGTCACTCTCAAAGGCCTCCATCCATGCGACTGGGAAGTATGACTATAAAAAAGAGGGTATAAGGCCTAGAAAAAGTCAAAAAACCATGAGGACTAATGAACATTGACCTTAGGGGGTAAAATAGTATGATAATAGCTACAATTTTTGAAAAACAAATATCACTTGCCTGTTTCCGCAAAAAACATCATTTAGGGCCTCAAAACGACTCCAGAAGTTCATGACTCGAAAAACTGCCAAAAATAGTAAATTGTGCTACAATTACGGAAATTGAAAGAACTAATGGTACAATGTTGGGGTTCCAAGTGGAATAGGAGGATGGCCACAAATATCCACCTAGATCGGTCCTCCCCCATTAGGAAGAAATGGTTCCCATTGCATTTAGTGCCTCCATGAGATAGGGTGCAAGCCAAGAAATGGGGGAATACTGACTTGAAAGCATTGTCTCTGAAAAGCTTAGGGATGGTGTAAGTCCCATATAAGAGTGAGAAAAGCTTGCAATGTGCACCAACGAGGCACTCCTTCTGCAAATGTAACCAAACTTTTTCACCCACCTAGAACTTGTGTGGCACTCGATTTTGATCATGAAACTGTTTGTACTTGGCATTTGATTTGTTCAATATGTCATGGACCTTCTGGAAGATGTGCTAAATATATTCAATGAAGTTAGTAGCCCTATTAGCTTTGGACTGGACATGAGCCAAATATTCGTGAGTAGCTGCAAGTGGTATGGCAACATCAATGGGACATATTGACTAGAATCTCGATCCCACCAGAAAGGGGTTGTGGCTAGTTGAGATGCGAAGAGCTCTTTTGTAGCTATGTTGTGCATAGGGAAGGACTTCATCCCATGTGTGTGGATGGTTGAATTTTTACATGAGTAGTATGTGTACAATCATCCTGTTGATGACCTCTATATGGCCATTAGTTTGGGGATGTAAGGTCATGGACTCAATAAGGTTGGTATCCTATAAATACTAGAGGCTTGACCATAATGTACTTAGGAACATATTATCCTGATATGCGAAAACGGAATATGGGATTCCAAAGTGTACCCATACTCATTCAAAGATGAGTTTAGCAGTGGCTTCTATTGTGATAATTTTCTTACAGGCTACAAGAATGGCCATCTTAGAGAATCTGTCAACGACCACGAAAACACTATCATTTCCATGCTTGGTAGAAGGAAGGCCTAACATGTAATCCATGGAGATGGATTTCCACTTCCATCTAGGAGTAGGAATATGAGTATACATACCTTTCTTCTTGACTGTAGGTTTCAAATTTGATGCAAGATGTGCAATATCTGATGTATTTCCCAACATTCTATCGAAGGTTCGACCAACAAAAATACTTTTGCAACACTTCCACTATCTTTTCTACTCCAAAATGTCTAGCGGCCAGACTATAGTGTGCCTCCCAAATCATCTTGGCACACTCTCTTGAAGGAACACATAGGTGTCCCACGTGGCATAATAATGCATCCTAGAGGTGAAAGTATATAACTTTCTTACCTTCCAAGAGCATATGGTATTTGGTGTCGAATTCTGGATCACTCTTGTAAATATGCATCCATCTTGAAGTCTCGTTCCCACAAGAGCTAAAGACAATGGTCAGTGCCATAAATGATGATTAGATGAGGTAGTTTGAAACATTATTGGTGCTACCCTTCTCATACTTAATATTCAAATGTAACTATGGTAGATATGTGGAATTTCTTATGACAATAGTTCTGAAACTTTCCTTGTGTCTGTATGAACTGTAGGGGTCGGTGGTCTGTGTGGATGGCCGTTTCCTTTCCCAGAATGTAATGCTTCAATTATCGACATGCCTACACAATGGAATACATCTCTTTTTCATAGGTGTGATACTTTCGTATTGTATCTGAAAGTGTCTCACTGTGATATGCCACTGGATGCACCTACTTTGTAAGAACTGCAACAACAACATAGTCGAAGGCATCTGTCTCAATTTCAAAAGATTTCTACAGATCTAGTAATGTGAGCACTTGCGTAGTTCAGAGGTGATGATTCAACTCATTAAATTATTTCTGTTGGGATTTAGACAAAAATAAATTTTCTTTCACTCCACCCTTAGTGACTTGTATCAAAGCCCAAGTGATATGAGAAATCAAAACACAAACTTATGATAGAAATTGGCAAGGCCAAAAAAGCTACGGAGCTCTATTAGAGTGGTTGGGGCTGGCCAATCCCAAATAACTTGTATCTTGGTTGGGTTAACATGCACATCATGCTCATGAATGTTGTACCCCAGATATTGAACCTTGGTCATAGCAAAAATGCATTTCTCCAAATTGGCACACAATTTTTGTTGTTGCATGGTTTGGAGGACTTGTCAAATATGGTGCATGTGTTCTTCCCAACTCTTGCTGAAGATAAGGATGTCGTCAAGATACACTACCACAAACTAGTTGGTGAAGGGCCATAAGATGTCATCCATCAACCTCATAAAGGTTACGCGAACATTGGTTAACCCAAAAGGAATGACCAACCATTCAAAAAGGCCCTCTATGGATTTGAACATAGTCTTCCACAAATCAGAGGGTTCAATTATTACCTGGTGATAATTAGACTTCAAGTCAATCTAGCTGAAATATTTGGCCCCCTTGAGCTGGTCCAGGAGGTCATAAATTTGTGGGATTGAATATCTGTTCCAGAGAGTGATCTTATTCAGCGCCCGATAGTCAATAAAAAGCCTCCAGGTTCTGTCCTTCTTCCGTACCAACATGATTGAGCTCCCAAAGGGTGATGAAATTGGAATGATGTGCCCTTTCTGTAAAAACTCCTAAATATTCCTCTTGATTCTCCATTCTCCAAAACAAAGTATTTGTATATTGGTACATTGGTTAGTGGTGCACCCAGGGTCATATCGATGGAGTGCTTGACCTGATAGTGTAGGGGTACCCCTGTGGGTGAGGTGAAGATGTCCCTGTACTCCTCCATGAAATTTTCCATCTACTACTTCCATGTGGAGGAGCCCTACGTGGAGGTTGTGGACGTATCCACAATCTTCCTCTTTCTCTGTGGTAAAATCATAAGGAAGAAAAATTTCCTGGTTTGGGAAATGATATTACTACATCATTTAGCTGAGATTAAAGAAAAGGAGGTAGATGGTGCTACCTCTGGCACCCTATACAATTATTGACCTAAAGTAATAACAAGGTCTAGACTCATATACAACATGATGCTTCCATAAGTATGGTTAACCTAATAGAACATCACAGAATTTGAGAGGGGAAAAATAGCACAATACATCATCTAATAAGGGCTTGATGCTATAAGGCAGGTGTTGAGCATTGGAAAAGGTATGAATTCACCATGTATTTCTTTATCTTTTTCCTTTAAACATAACTCTTTTTATTCTAGAAAGATGATATATTGAAAGATTATGATAGAATTGAAAATATTAATGTTTATTGTGAAATTGGCTAAAGATTGTATTTTATTCTAAACAGGAAACAAATGAAGTGGGAAACCACCATTCGAAAGGAAAAGCTAAAGAAGAAGTAACTGATGTTCCTCCAGCAAAGGGCCGTATCCAGACAAGAAGGATGAAATCAGAACACATAGTTAAAGGAAGGCAAGGAACAACAGGGCTACAACACAAGAAGATGAAGCGTTAGCTAAAAGAGGGAAATAGAGCGAATCCCTCAGGATCTTTCGATCCCGAGGGATCGTTGTTCAAATTTTATCTTTGTTTCTTGTATTGTCCGCCGAGTTGTTATAAAAGGCAGCGCTTGTAGAAATCGGACGGAATGATTATCATTGAAACTTCTTTTGTAATTCTATAATTTCATTGACTCTCATGATTCAACAAGAGAGTGATTGTTTGTAAACGTTGTTATGCATGATTAATACATGATTTAGTTATCGTTCCATCACTTGAATCTGGAGTAGCTCAGCAGTGTTTCCCTAGTGGCTAAGGGCCTGGCCCTGGTGGATCCACTTGCTCTTTTGTATTATTCTCTTTCGATTATAGTTGTGTGATGGTTTGCATTTATTCTGATTATAGTTTCAAGTTTAATAGTATACTTTTTTATTGCTTTATAATCTTGGTGTGTTGCATTGTTGAATTGTGTTGTCATTCCTTTCCAATTTAACAAGAATCTTGATCCCTGTATAACTTATCTTGTTATGCTTTAACAGAGCTTCGCTGTTTAGCATCTGCTGTTCCATTCCAGTTGTTTTTCCATTCCATTTTTTGTGCCGTTCTGATTGCTGTTCATTTTGGATTGTTGTTCAATAGAATTTGTTGTTCAAATCCATTAGATAGAGTTTGTTGTTCAATAGAATTTGCTGTTCAATCCCATTAAATAGAGTTTGTTGCTCATTTCTATTTATTTTCAATTCTAGTAAAATAGATCTACTATTCATTTCAATTAATTAGTTTACAGTTTATTTCATACCTGCAAAGAGTTTGGTTTTGCTTTTGAGAGCTTGCCTAGTTTACTTTCATTAGCAACATTAGTGATTTAGTTTAGTTTCCATTTAATTGCTATAGTGTGGAGTGTAAGATCATCAACTATAAAGGAAACTTGTTATTGCTACCTACGTTCTCAGATTGATTGTCTTGTTCTTATTTGATTTCATTTACATCAGTTGCCAAAGGAAAGAGTTATTACTACTACATCCTTGACTGATGATTGCTGAGTGAATGATTGGATTTCAGAGCATTTAATTTCATGTCATTGTAGTTAGATTTATTTTCCAAGCATCCGTTTACTCTTGTATTTATAACACTATACTGCATATTGGAAAGCATTACTCTTAGATTGAATTGTAGCCTCAGACTGAGTACACTCTTGAAATAAAAAATCATACCTGGATTGATAATTAATGTGAGATAAATATGAGTTAAAAAGACACCTTTTATACCTCAACATTTTGGCACCGTTTTCGGGGAGAGTGTAGCTATTTAGGAAAGAGTAATGTACATTTGATTTTCTTTGCTAGGGAAGAACTGGGTATTAAAAATGGAAGGTAAGAACCTGTGTACCGAGTGAGGAACATGCTCGTTCATCGGCCCGCTTCACAGCAGAATTGAGTGAAAGTTTTAGGTAGGAATGAATGCTTGTGTTTTTTTGAATGACTAGAAAATCTAAACAGAACAAAATTCCTCCTAAACCCATAAACCTAAGGGACCAGTGACCCTTGGGCGAACAACTTTCATCGATGAAATCCTTAAGAAAGTTGAATCTCAGCCATCAGTAGGACCTAGAAAAGTTACTTCTAGACAACCTACTAGCTCCGTTAAGGCCACAGAGTCAACATCTGTAACCTTTGCTGAGGTGCATAGCCAAACAAAAGAAATTGAGCAAGATTCCCAAGAAATTGATAATTCTCACCTAATTTCTCTATAAGAAGGGAACTCTAGTAATATCCATGAAGGAGGAGGAGAAACAGGGGAAACCGACGAACCAAAATATCCTCTTGAAGTAATCCAAATAGTGAGCAGCCTAGATAAGGGAAGTGCTATCAACATCATTCAAAACAAAGCTAAAGGACCTGAATCTCCTTAGATAGTAGGTCAGCAAGGAACACTCATTATTCCAGACCAAGGAAGTGTTGTCAAGGTCATTCCTACTCCTTCTAGTCAGCCTAGGAATAATTCCCTAGAAATCCCAGAAGGATATTGGCACATATTTGATCAAATCGCCCACAACCAGCAACCACCTCAACAAACTTCCACACTGCAATATCCCATTGTGGAAACTGCAGTTAATGCACCTACGAAGGCCATTCCTCTTCACCAAATTCCTACATTCCATGTCTAACATCAGAAGATCCAGATGCATTTCTGTTTGAATTAGATGTATTATGCAGAGGGCATGACTATACCACCGATCCCCAAAAGTTAAAATGATTTCCTTCCACATTAAAAGAAGCAGCTCTACGATGGTTTATGGGGTTAGGTGGAGGTGTTATAAATGACTGGGATCAGATGAAAGCTACTTTTCTAAAGAAATATTAGGATTATTGTAGGTCCAAGGAATTAAATGATGAAATATTTCAGATGACAACAAAACCTAATGAAACACTCGAGGAATATGTAGAATTCTTTCAATAAAACCTCCAGAGATCACCTTATGCATCTTTACCCTTACATGATAATGTGTTGAAAACTACATTAATTAAAAGGATGAAGGATCAATGGGTGGAAACATTAAACATCATGGGAAAAGGTGATATATATCAGGAAAATTTTGCTGACATTATTAATTTATGTATCAGGAGTTCAAGAGGCAGCACAAGACTAAAACCAGTAGAATGTGACATGACCACAAGGGATAGCAAGACCTTCGGTGGAGGTATAACCCGCACAGAAATTGGAAATCTACTAGAAGATTTCAAAATTGATATTCTAGGGACTCTGACAACGCAGCTTGATATCATGCAAGTTAAACAAAAGCAAGTAGAAGCAGAAAAAAATTTAGCAATATTCTGCCCTAGATGCAGAATGAAACATAGCCATAAAGAGTGCCCATTGGATACAGTCCAAGTCTGTGCCATCTGCATGAAATATCACTCAACAAAAATTTTCCCCTCACTCTTGGGATTGAAAGTAGTTTACAAAGAAGTGGAAGAAGAAACAGAAATGGTACATCTACTCAATCAACACCGTTAATGGCAACCACAACAAACAGGTACACCCATTGATCCATCCTCTTCTTTTCAGTCTCCTCAGTATAATGCCCAGCAATATAATGGAATGTGGAAAAATCATCCACCCTTTCCCAGTTGGCCATAGCAGCCCTAATAATAGACCGGTTCAATCTGTTCAAATAATCGAAGCACCAAAACTAGAAACCGAGTTAAGGGAGTGCAACGACCTTCAACTAAGGTTTGGGCGCATAATAGAATCAGAGGGAGAAAAAAAAATTCAAGTTGAAAATCCGTTACCTTCAGAACAAACACTCCAAAAGGAGAATGTGGTTATACAACAAACTCATGAACAAGCAACCGCCTCTTCTCCACCATTCCCAGAACGATTAATCATACCTCGTCCAACATAACATCCTGATTTTGATCTTCTGGGAGAACTTAAAAATTTGTGTATAAAAATCCCACTCCTTCAAGTTATCCAAGACATTCCCATTTATGCAAAAACCATCAAAGAACTATGTATAAAGAATCCAAAGAGGAGAACAACAACTAATCCAACTGTCCAAGTAGTCGGCACTCTTTCTGACTTACTATTAGGAATGGAAGCACCTGTAAAGTATGAGGACCCAGGAAATCCTATAGTTAGGGTGAAAATCAATGGAAAATCATTTCCAAATGCCGTAGTTGATTTGGGAGCTGCAATTAATATCCTAACAACCACCACTTGTCAAAAACTTGGCATTACATCATTAGATCCAACAACAACCTTATTGGAACTGGCTGACCAATCAGTAGTCAAGCCAGAAGGCACATTACATGATGTAATGGTATCTGTAGACTCCTAGGATTATCCTGCTGACTTCTTGATTATCAACCCCAAAAACCGGCTAGATGGACACCCTTTGATCTTAGGTAGACCTTGGCTGGAAACTCTTGATGCCTATATTGTGTCGGCAAGGCAACATGACTATAACTATAGGGAGTTATGTCAAGAAATTAGCTTTATACCCTCCAGCCCAGCCAAGCCTAATAATAATAAAAACAAAGAGATAGCATGTATCATATCTCATAGAAAACAGTAGATCACCACTAACCATAGAAGATGCCCTCGACTTTAAAGATCAAACAGAGGATGACATCATTAACAATTTTATCAACCAACCAAAAATTAGATCCCATTTGCAATGTCACATGATCAAGGCAGCATTTGATAATGAAGAAGATCCCCTAAAAGACCTCCAAGAACAATCAATACCTACCACTTATGTTTACAATAGCAAAACTATAGAGATTGAGCAAGGAAAAACTTTGAACATTAACAAAAATCTGAGTGCTGAACAAGAAGAGGAGTTGGTCCAACTACCGAAAAAATATAAGGGAGCCTTTGCATGGGATTACCTAGACATGAAAGGAATTGATCCCCAGTTATGTACGCACCACATTTATACAAAAAAAGATTCTAGACCCATTCGCCAACCCCAACGAATATTAAACCCTCACCTTAAGGATATTGTGAAAACTAAATTACAAAAATTTTTGGATGTCAACTTTGTTTATCCAATATCTGACAGCAAGTGGGTCTCATCATTAGTAATGGTGCCAAAAAAGAATGGGAAGTGGAGGATATGTGTAGACTACAGAGAACTAAACAAAGAAACCCAAAAAGACCACTTTTCCCTTCCTTTCATTGACCAAGTATTAGATACATTAGCAGGGAAGAAATTCTACTCTTTCTTAGATGGCTTCAGTGGACACAATCAGATTCAGATTGCCCCTGAAGACCAAGATAAGACTACTTTTACCTGTCCTTGGGGGACATTTGCTTACAGGGTTTTACCCTTTGGTCTATGCAATGCCCCTGCTACATTTCAGAGGGCCATTCTCAGCATCTTTTTAGATATAATAAATGAAGGGCTCGAAGTATATATGGATGATTTTACACCTTATGGAGATGATTTCAAGCCAGCATTAGAAACATTGGAAAAGGTGTATTGACACCAGACTCTACTTAAGCAATGAGAAGTGCCACATGATGATCACCGAGGGACTCATCTTGGGTATATCTCAGCAGCTAGAATACAGGTAGATCCAGCTAAAATTCATATACTTTTGTTAATACCTACTCCCACCACACAAATAGAGGTACGTAGCTTTCTCGGATTTTCTGGTTATTATAGAAGATTTATAGAGCATTATTCTCAAATAGTTGCACCTCTATACACACTAACAGGGAATGTTGATTTTAATTGGACAGATAAATGTGACCATGCTTTTGAGGATCTAAAAAAGCTTCTATCAACATACCCAGTGCTAAGGGGCCCAAATTGGTTTTTCCATTCCAAATTTCATTTGATGCCTTAGACACAACTATTGGAGCAGTCCTTGGGCAGGAAGAAGATAAAAAACCATATGCAATTTATTATATTAGGAAGAATCTATCTCCTGCTGAATTAAACTATATTGTGACTGAGAAAGAATTTTTAGTTGTAATACATGTTATAAATAAATTTAGACATTATATAACTGGGTATCCTATATTTTTATATACAAATCACTCTTCCATAAATTTTTTAGCAAATAAACCTATTACAAATGGTAGAGTAACAAGATGGTTGATTCTATTGCAGGAATTTGACATCACAATAAAGGATCGACCAGGAAAAGAGAATCTTGTAGCTGATTTTCTCTCATGAATGCCAAAAAAACAGACGCAGCAGTAGTCAAAGATTAGTTCCCAGATGAACATTTGTTTGTTGTTACTTCCAGAACCCCATGATATGCTGATGTTGCAAATTATTTAGCAGTAGGTAAATTACTTAAGCATCTAACGCCCAATGAACGAAAACAGATAGTCCAGCGTAGCACCCAATTCTCTTGGATTGGGGGTTACCTATTTCATACCGGAGCAGATACGCACATCAGAAGATGTGTCCGAGAAGACAAAATATTTGACATCCTGAAAGCATGCCACGATGGGCCATGTGGCAGACATTTCGTAGATCGTAGGACTGGTCACAAGGTTTTACAAACAGGCTATTACTGGCCTACAATTTTTAAAGATGCTAAAAATTTTGTACAAGCATGTGATAGTTTCTAAAGGGTAGGATGCCCTGAACAGTCCGATGAAATGACTTTGAACCCACAGTTAGTAATCGAGCCATTTGAGCATTGGGCGCTCGATTTTTTTGGTCCTATTAACCCACCATCAAATCAGAAAACATATATACTAGTTGCAATAGAGTATGTTACTAAATGGGTTGAAGCAAAAGCACTTCCAAGAGCTACAGAGGACTCTGTAATACAGTTCCTTTTCCAAATATTTGTGCAATATGGCCTCCCTAGGGACGTAATTATGATGTGGTTGAGATAAAACAAGTTCAAAAGAAATGGTTGAATGTTTGCTAGAAATATTTGAACAAGAGAAAGGAATTGTAGAAACTGAAGTAAAAATGCCTAAAGTTGTGAAAGAAGCAGGAGAAGATACTAGTTTGTCAAAATTGATTATGCCTACTAGTATACAAAGAAGAATGAATGAGTATGTTACTATAGTTAGAGAATCAAATGATAATTTATTTTTTGAAAATAAATTTGCAGGTGATAAGCAGAAGAATAATGTTGCAGAGGGAGATATCTTAAGAGATATTCAGGATGTTTGAGAGGTTGCAACAAAATCAAAAGCAACATCTGCAGGAGTAACAACAATGTTAGCAACATGCGAGGCAACATATGCAGCAGCATCTACAACAACATTTACAACAACAACAACAACAACAAAGACAATAGTATTGGCAGCAACACAAATTGAAAGCAGCAAAAAAAGGCAGAGTAATTTCCAGACATAAGATAAACTAGACATAGAAATTGAAAGCATAAGGAGGTTGATGATGAAGGTGTCTCAGAAGAAGACAACAACAAGAAAACAAAGAAACTTCAGCAAGGAAAAGACAAGAAGAGAATGTGAAAGCATAGCTAGTGGAAAGACGCAGAATAAGATATGGAAGCCTCGAGAAGTACAACAGACGAATAATGCAGCTTATGGACATCAACAAAATAGAGTATGGGATCCAGGAGGCAAAGAATAAAAGCACATGATCAGGAGATCATGAATATTTTTAACCTTGGGAGTCTGATGCAGGGGCATTAGGCTCAAGAAAATTCCTTGTATTTTGTTAGACTTAGGGGTTTTTTGTTTTCAAGGGAATTGGTTCCTTATGTAATGATTTGAGTGACTTTTAAGGAGAATTAATTAAATATTGTGAGGAATTTGTAAATGTTCTTGAATTTTGGAGAACATGAGAGAATTAGACTAGTTGAGAGTGCATAGGGATTGAAAGATTTAGGAATTAATGTAAATCCTAAAGTAGAGTTAGTTTCATGAATATATGGGATGAAAGAGGATCCTTAGGGATTAAGTAGTGATTTTAGGATTTTGTTGAGGAGACGGAGGAACTGAAACCAAAAATAGTTTCAAGACCTTTTGTATAAAATGTAAGCCTCAAAGGCATAAAATATAGGAAACAGATAAAGAGTGATTCAGGGTTTGAGAGAGATAGGGTTTGAAGCCTACGGGTTGTAGAATAGGAAAAGGCCACTGATACAGAAGATCAGGCCAGAGGAATAATTTCCTATGTAAGTTTTGTGTGTTAATACAAAGAACTCGATTTTCTGAGTTTGTATTCCAATTCTGAATCATATGGTGTGTAGATGGAATTGGTTATAGTATTGATTAAGTGTATGGGACTGTGTGGTTAATTGTGATTGTGAAATTGTGTGAATCAATCACAGAATGGATCGATGTCACAACATGGTCCTTCATATTGATGTCGATTTTTACAGCATAGAGGCAAGAATGTTGGTATCGTATGAAGCCTTTCAAGAAGGGGTTATTACACATTCTGTTGTGTAATTACAGTGCAGCGAGATGCGAGTTTGAAGTTACAGTTGAGGGTTTGCTGTATTTATAATCGATGGACTATAAACCACAGAAATTTTATGTAGAAGATGAATAAGCCTTGCGGTGGTTGATTTCCAGTGAGGTTTTGAAGATCATAAGAATGAACTGGAGTTCTATAGAATGGATCGAAGGCATAGTTGAAACCAAGTTAATGGAAGCAGAGATCGAGGCACGAAGGAAATGTGGCAAAATATGTGTTTTTGGAACCACGAGTGGAAACAGTAATGGCGCAGTGAAACATGAATCAGAATGGTGTAGGGGAGCAGAGTTCTTATGAAACCCTTTAGGTTGGAACCATAGTTCTACTAAAAACTCGAGTTAAATGATGGCCCGAAGATGGTTTTTTCAAAACCATAAATGGGTTTCGTGTGGGTAAAGCCTGGTAAGCGATAAATCCCCGTTTGAACGCGATACACCCCGTTGAGCGATGCGTGGCCTCATAAAACCATTGATTTCGTGTTCAGTTTGGTTGATAAGTCACGGGGGAGATTTGAGCGCGATATCCATACAATCATCAACAGTTGAGATTTGACAATATTCGCATGGGAAGTTGCGCAAAGGTTAATAAGGTATGAACCTGACATTTATGAAATGGCATTTTAATAAAATTTCAAGCCGAAACATTTCTGAAGGTTTAATAAGTGGAAAGGTAAGATATGCTGTGGGACCCAACTATAGCATTATTTTGGTGCCTTGGGTCTTTAACCAAAATCGAAGAGTTGAATGAAATGAAATGTTATGTGTGGGGCAAAAGGTTATATTAATATCTTTGATATTTATTTAACCAAAGACGAATGCGTGGATACAAATGTTCATGAGGTGAGGTTATTAAGGCTGTGGAACATTATATTTTGAGGTTTATTGTAAATTCGAATGTTGATTCGATATTTCCATCAAAAGGGTTTAAAATTTGATTAGGAGCCGAGACTGGTATTAAGAGGAGAAAGCTTTCGCTTATGAAAGTTTCCTATCTGAGTTTTATTTGGGGCATTAATTTGAAGAGCATTTTATATGTGTTGTAGGTTTTAGCATATGGTTTATAACCATAAGATATGAAATAAGAAGCTTCCGAATTTAATTTTGCCAATTTTGGAATCATGTTGGTTTAAGAATGAACCATGCATTTTTATATGCATCTAAAGGTGAGAATGTGGGTTTGGCAGCTTTAGGCTGCTATCACTTAGCCTCTCTTGCCTTCTCAAACTCCGTAATAGCAGCCACCCCCCCAGGGGCAGGTGTATGCATAGCAGAGTGCGACTAATCCACCTACTTCAAAAAATAAGAGGAAAGGCAACCAAAACCAATCTGTCCTAGTTAATCCAGGAAACAATCCCTAAGGGAATACATCTAACACTGCAGCCCAGCAACATGGCACTCAACCCAAGCAGGACAGGCCTATTTGCACGAATAAACCTTGTTCTTTTGCGGTTTCTATGGTCACTATTTCCATGATTTCCCTCTTTTACCTCAGATGCGTAAGATATGGGAAGCTCAAGCAACATCCTGAGGACAAAAATCCTCCCTTCGGTTCCTCCTATGCTACCCCTACTCAAATGCGTGTATTTAACAACCCTTTTCCCCAACAAGGATATGTGGCTACCCAACCCCTTGAAAATCAGGTGGCCACTCAACCTCCTCCATCTAGTACCTCCAATTACCAGATCCTCATGATGATCTGACCAACCCAATACCATTGACCTCAAACTTCAAAATCAGTCCCGTCAGTACACCCAGCCCCCCGCTACATCTGCTACCGAGTCCCCATATTCTGGTCCCACAAAGCCTCTTTTGACACCCAATGGTCCTTTATTGATTCCTCAGCCTAAGGTAGAGGCTCATACCAAGATATCTAAGGGACTGTCGAAACGCTACTTTCGGTAAAGCTGCCCACTCCTACAATATAGTAGACGAGTTGGCACAATCCCCTGCCGCCATGTCAACACTGGAAGTCCTCCAATCATGCCCTTCACAAAGAAAATATCTACTAACTTCAATGGATGTTGTGGATCCTTCAAATGATCATTTTATTGTCTTTGACATTGACAAGTCAGAACATCCTCCCTTCCTATATCTGTCGCCTTCCAAATCCCTATCAAGATTCGGAATGAAAACATCTCCCGTTGTATCATTGACGAGGGGGAATCCACCTGTGTGATGTCCTATTTTGTTTGGAAGCAAATCGAATCCCCTGAGTTAGCTCCTTCACCTATCACCCTCCATGTGTGCGATGACCACTCTTCCCAACCCCTTGGCATGTTCTGAAATTGTCCTATTACTCTTGTGGGCAAGACTGTTTGTGTTGAAATTGAAGTCAATGATGCCCCCTTATGTAGAAATTTAAACTATAATGTGATGTATTACTGACATATTTTGATCTAATAATTAAATCCACTGTTAAATACATAACC